>VYZX01030808.1:64448-91219 GCA_013401335.1 Brachypteracias leptosomus
AAATTTTTTTTTTTTTTTTTTTTTTTTGCCAAATATTCTGGTGTTGCCTTAACGCCGATCTTGTTGGATGTACACGTAACCGAGTGGACGAAGTCCGCCTTAATTGGATTGAGTGGAGGCTCAGGGCTGCCTTTCGTTTGTTTTAGCCAGACGCCAGGTTTTAGGCTGCCACCAGAGGCGGGGCATAGGCACTAAAGCAACAAGACAATAGAAGCCTACATCTTGCCCAAGATAATTAGCTTACATGCTGATGACAAGGTAAACACCTTTAAGTTTTACTTGTCAGGATTTTTTTTTTTATGTCTTAAAAAAAAAAAAAGAGAGCGAGCGGCAGAGAGAGGGGCAGAGAGAAAGACCCCGTAAGCACAATTCATTTTATTTTTCTTGGGGGTGGCAATATCATGAACGGGAAATGGAAGGCTAGGCGAAAAGACCCTCATTTGACTGGGGGAAAAAGGATTTTAAATCAGCTCCCGAGAGGCAAGGCTGTCAGCCCAGCCTTTGTGAGAGCTGGGGAGACGGGGCTGAATGCCGGTGAGCTAAAGGACAGAGTGCCCCTCTGCCCCACTAAGTTTGGTCCGGAAGGCCCCCCCACCCCCGCCGGGAGGGCAGCTCTCCGGAGGGCAGGCGTTTCGCTCCGGGCCACCGCTCCAAGTGTGCGCACTCCCCGCATCAGCTTGTCAGGTGGCCCGGCCGGCTGGTGCCTGAACAGCGCTTGGGATTTAGCAGCTCGGGAACCTTCTCTATGTCTGCCAAGACCCCCGGGCGAGACCCCCAGGGCGAGGATCGTTTCTCTCCCTAAACCCTTAAGTTCCATTCACCTAGGGATTTATTTATTTATTTATTTAGTTTTAAACCTTAGGGAGAAGTGGAAGATGCAAGTTTGCAGAATCAAGTAGTAATTTAATTGCCTGGGGCTAGAGACTGCTGAAAAAAATAGGTTAGCGCAAAATGTCGCTAGTTATTCTCAAAGGCAAAGACTGTCACAGGCTCTCTTCCCTCTGAACCTGAAGCTGCTTTCTAAGATTATTTATAGAGCACGGGAGCTGGATGGAGAAGACCTCTCAGGTCATCTGCTACACCACCTTGCCAATGAATTCCCCGCAGTTTCGAATAAACAGCAGTTTCTGACACTCTCAGATCTGTTCTCGGATCCGGTGTGAAAACAAAAGCGAGCCCATTCACAGCCACACACACATACATGCAGCCAGCAGCTAATGTCACTCGGGTGTTTGAAGAAATCTCCCAAGTTGTCTAGCGTCTCCAAAGCTTATATTTCGGGGTGTTCCTGGACGAAGAGGAGAAATCTCCATTGAATGTTTCACACCCCGGCCTATGGCCCTGGCAAACCCTATTTAATGCAGCGATTACTTGAATATTAAGGAAATTACAGCGACAGTACAGTTAACCCAGTGACTTTGAAGTGTCAAGTAACTATTTAGTAATTGCACTTGTAAATATGTTTGTGCTCGGCTGTTTCGTGCTTAAAAATGCAAAAGTGCACTTGCTACCCGGGAATAACTAAATATCTTTGTCTAAAGTGGCAGCATAAATAGCCGGTCGCTTTGTGACTGGGCTTGATATTAGTACATAAGGATCATTTTGCTTCAATTGGAAGGCTCTCATTCACTAGGCAAGAAACCGTTTAGGAGAAAGTAGGTTCCCGTATGAGAGTTAACATCCTTCAAGTGTAAGCCTCAGCCTTGATTACACTTTAGAGCTCTGCAAGAGGTGAGCTTTTCCACACAAATATAATCGGGGGAACTTTTCTTCAATCAGGCCTCCAGCTCTCCCACATCATCTCAGCTGCCACTTTCGCCACCAACTCCCTCAAGACTAAACACCCCGAAGCAGGTTTGTTGTGAGTCTGCTGGGTCACCAAAGGCAGGGAACGGCGACTTTGGGCTAGAAAGGCGGATGTTTTTTCCTCTTTCCTTTCCAGATCTTCCACATTTCTTCCCCCACCCCAGACCCTGGCCCCCTTTTTTCCCCCTTTCTGAGCCTGTTTTTCAGTACCATCTTTGGTTTCGTTTCTCTCCAGAGAGAGATACTGGACTTTGCCAGGGTGAGTTGTTTTATCTTCTTTTGTTTTGGTGTTCCGTCCCCGAATTTTTCAGGCACATCAACTCCGTGCCTCTTTTATTAGCCTTAAAAAGGAGAGGGAGGGGGAAAAAAAAATACCACAGGATCCACCAAAATGACACTGTGGTGGTCCCAAATCAGAAATGAACGACAGCGAGTGACCGCGCAATTCGTGGGGCAGGAGCAGCTACTCGGTTTCTCTCCAGGGAGTACGAAGCGGGGCAGCTGGGCAGCCGGCGGGCGCGGCGAGAAGCGGGACCGGGGGCGGCCGAAGAGCCCCTCCGCCCCCCTGCGCCTTCCCAAGGACGCCGCCGGAGCGACCCCTTCCTTCCACCGCCGGCTGTGGCTGGGCCAGCTTACTTATCCTCCCGCTTGAGCGAGCGCAGGTCAAATCGACTCCGAAACACTGCTCAATTAGATTAACCCGAGTGATTCCAGCCTTGACTCTGCGCGAGGTCTTTTAAAGGGAAGTTAATGCGAGAGCTCTTAATTCCTCTTTCTCTGAGGAACGAGCTGAAACTCTCTTGGTAGGTCTGGCCGCTTATTTAGGAATACACCGATGCGCGTACAGGCAGAGCCACGCTCTGCACGGTCCTGACAACACTTTTTAGCCGCGTTAGATCGACCTAGTGAAAAGGAAGCAGGTCAGCCTCTACTACTTTCCCGCCCCAAATGAGCTATAACGGGGAGTCAAACCTCGGAGAAGTGGTGAGAAAGCTTCTTCGCTGCTGCCCTGTCCCGTCCGCTCAACCTTTTCTTTCAGCACTCCACCCCAGCTTCGCCTGTCAGAGCTGGCTGCCCGCAGCCCCCGGGGAGCGCGGCCGCCCCTACAGGGTCCTGCTTAGGCTGCCTCTAGTGATGTGTTCGTTTACCTGGTGATGATGCTTAGTAAAACGCCCGAGTTAAAAAGAAATGCTAAGGAGGAGAGCGGGGAAGATGAGATGCGTTTTGCCTGGTGGAAGCATTCTCATGAAAAAGGCACGGTCTTCACCCCGTGTTTGCAGAATGCGGCTGCACGGACGTCCCTTCAATAGCTTCTGACCCCACACAATCCGTTTGATAACACTCGAGAGGTGGAAGAATGGGAGACTTTGTCAATCAAATGGTGCCAGTCCCAATGGAAACGGTGCCACCAAGACCGCAGCGCGTTTCCTCATCAACTGGATTGCGGGGGCTGGGAACTCAAGGATCAGCTTTTGAAAGTGCGCACAGGGCTCTCCAAAGACAACAATGTCTTTTTTATTCGAACTGCTGTGCCTCCCCAAGGGGAATCAAATGTGCTCGGCCAGCTCGAGCCGCCGAAGGGCTACGTCTCTGCCTTCCCATCCATTTCGTCAGGCAGGAGTCGCAGGGGGGTGTGGGGGTGGCATTTCTCCCTGGTCTGGCGCCTAACTCACCTCCTCGCCCCAAATAGCTTTTCCCTCGCTTTGGACACTTTCAGCCGTCCCTCTGCAAGCAGAGTCCACGCAGGAGTGAGGTCCCGATTCAGCGCAGAGCTTAAGCATGTGCTTAGGTGTGCGCAGTCGATTGGCTGGCTGGAACACTCGGGACAGCAGAGCTCAGAAGGGAGAAGGAAAGGGTCCCACGCAACACGCAAACAAATTTTTTCCCAACACTTTCTAGGCGCGACTTTTTGAGACAGAGGCGTGAGACCCTCTGCTTCCCGTGGGCCGATTCACGGGTGCGTGTACGGCTGCGCCAAGCCACGGGAGCACGAAGCACCCCCTGCCCTGCCCAGCCCCGCCGTCCTCGCTCCCAGCCCCAGGGGGCCGGCCCAGCCCGCAACCCTACAACCTGCCTCTGCGGGCTATGCGCGGGGCCCGCCGCTCCTACAGAAGTCTGAGTTAAAGAAAGCAAGAGCAGAGCTAGATCAGAACTCTTTCTTTTCTCCTGGTCATCAGCACAACTCTTAACACACCCATAGATTTAATTACCCTCCCAAAGCCCTGCGCCTGGAAAAGGCGTACCACCGGGGCAGCCTTCTGCTACTCTCCCCTCTCGACTCACCCTCAGCCAGCTCACAGAAATCTCATCACTGATTTCTTGTGCATGTCGGTGTAATACACTCCCTGTCCCACTAGGTCGTCCTCCCCACAGCCCCACGCGATGGCGGGGAAGCACACGGTGCCCAGGGCCCAGTACACGGTGCCCAGGGCCCACGCCAGTGGGGAGGGAGCGGCGCGGAGGTTTCCGCAGTGACCGAGTAGGGAGAACCTGTGCCGTTGTCACCGTCGGCCCCGGGCAGGGGTCTGGGAGCCGCTCCCTGTCCGGAAAGCACATGCTTGGGTGTGTAAGGCAGGAATCCTACACAGACACGCTCCTTGCGAACGCTCCCCGGGCACAGAGCACTCGCGGGGCAAAAACTCTTGCTGTGGCTCACAGGTACAATTCCCTGCCGTGGGAAAGCTCCCTCTGCCCTCGTTATCTCGTTCAGGTGGGAGAAACCCCGCAACACACCGGTCGAAATCTCTTCCCCTGGCGTGGGAATCTAAGAAAACAAGCGAAAGCAGCAAATGCTAAAGCGAAAATCCTCACCCCTCCGCAGCGCACGCACAGTTGCTCCTCCAGCTGGTCAGGGCGTGGAGCATCTCGCATCTGGGGTTCCTGGGGGCTCCTCGGCCACTAGCCCCTGGAGGTCCCACTCGCGAGGCTCTGGGCGAGGACACCGCCGCCTCCTCGCAGCTCTTTTGCCTCCTTCCCCAATTCCTGGCGGACGGCTGAGCCCTCCTGCCCTAATCCTCCGGCAACCCCCCTCCTCCGCCCCCCGTCTTCTCCTTTGCCGGGCCATTCCCGGCCAAGACAGCCAGGGTGGGGCTAGGTACCAGGTGCCAGGGCAGGGCTCCCGGAGCCGACGTGCCAGGGCGGGGGCGGCTGGGCTCTAGACTCGGCCTGGTCCGGCGGCCACACCGCGCCCCGCCGCGGCTGCTCCGCGTGGGGACCGGGAGAAAGGGCCGTTTGCAGGCATGGATGCCCCGGTAGCCTGGGGGGGATAGCGGCAGCACTCGTGCCGATGTCTGAACTGTTATCTGACCCCTTCATCCTGACATCGTTATTATTAGCAATTAATATATTGTCCACATCTGGCTTCCTTAAAGACAGTAGACCGTCACCGCCGCAGCAGTTTCAGTACACGCATACAAGACTTAACGTTGCCCCGAAGCACCTTTGATACACCCAAGCCAGATGTGATTTCTGCGGAGGATTTCCGGAAGGTGGTTGTTGAGACAATTTGCAAAAAGTTGCTCTATAGAAAAAGTAAAAAATATAGGCATGGATTATATAAATATAAATACATACGAAAATACTTTGTATCGGTACATGCCTAAAAAAAGAATCCCGCTGGAATAGATCTATTTATCTGGTTTTAGATGTATTTATCAGAATATTACATTAGATAATTTAGAAGTTACGTGCTTTTTGTATGTATACCCAGACATGTCTACACACACATTCATGGGGTGCATACCTCCGGCGGTGGGTACTCGTGAGTATATATTTACGCATACATTCATAGTCCTCAACCCTGTCGTCTCTAAGTGTTCCAAAAAGGAATTCAGTTTTTAAGTGGGTCACCTTGCCGCCTTGCCCTCCCCTTCCCTCGCCCTCCCCGTAGGCTCCCCCGGGGCCCAGGGCGGCTCCTACCCGGGCAGCGGAGCCGCCAGGCCCGCGGCCGCGCGGGCGCCGAGGAAAGGGGCTTTCGGCTCCCGGGTGGGGCTGGACGCGGAGCCGATGGACACGCTTGTGCCTGTGGGTGCAGAGCGGAGGGGCGGACCGGGAGCCGCCACCAGGCCTTTGACTCACCGCAGCCTTTTCGGCGGCGGGTGGGGAGGGGGCGCGTTGCCCACTACTCCCTGGTTTGGTCTCGAAGCTCCCCCTTGCCCCTGGACCGCCCCGCCGAGTGGCTGGGGAGCTGCAGCCTGCCCTCGGTGCGCTGCGAGGCGAGGGCTCCGCGCCATCCCGCGCCCTCGGGGCTGCGCGGAAGAGGCACTGCCGCGGGCCGGGCCCGGAGGCCCCGCGGCGCCGGGGCTCGGGAACGCTCCTGCGCGCCTGCCGCGAGGCCATGCGCTGGCGGGAAGGCGACCTTTCCCCCTCGACCTTTCCCTGGGGGTAACCAAAGCTCCCTTTTATTTTCAATGTCACTTCGGAGTTTGCCTTTTGTTCCCCGCTACCTCTCGCTTCCAGGGATACGGGCGGCTCCCCGCCGGCTCAGGGAGGGGCAAGCGATTGCAAAGATACCTCATTTAAAAACGACAATGGAGCACTTTCGACCAGCCCGGGTGGTGCCCGAGCTTTATTTTCGGGCTGGGGGGAAGGGAATTGTTTGCTTTGCTTTTGTTTTCACAGCAAAACTCGAGGGCAAGTTACAGGAGGGCTGCGAGGAGCCCCCGGCCATTCCTCATTGCCCCAAGACACCAGGCAGGGTCACCCAGCCGAAGGGCAGCGCCTCCGCCGGCAGCCTGGGAACCTGCGCAGACTGCGCGGTTCCAGGCAGCTTTGTCCTGTCCGCAGCTGCCTTGCTACCACTGACTTCAGAGTGACTGAGTGCTCCAGTCATTGCCCCCAAATCATGTGCCTCCCCTCTGCTCCCCAGTCTGAGTTCCCCCAGGGGCTTTAATTCGGAAGGAAGCTGCCGGCTGCTCCCCTGTGCCCTTGTCTCTTTTTCCTTGGCAAGGACAACCACGGCAAGGTGAGGCGCAGCACTTCCGCTCCCTCGGCTCCAGCCGTGCCCGGCATGGGACGCACCGGGGCCCGCAGTCCCCCGGGGCGGAGCGACCCAGAGCAGCCTCCGCTGGCTGCCGGGGGAAGTGCAGCGCCGCGGGGCCTGGAGCTTCCCTGGACCTGGTCCTCTGCTGCTGCTGCTCTGGAAATTTTGCCCTAACCAGGACAAAACAACAAAAAAATTAGGAAACAGAATGGTGTTTTGCTAGGCTTTGCATGTAATTACATGGATATTCGTCCATCTTCACTGTGCGTTGCTCCAGATCTAGAGGGAGGGTTTAGCTTCTTTTAATGTTGCTGAAGCTCCTCCTCACTGCCTTCCTACAGACATGAGCTCGACCTGTGAGCAGGTCTCTTCACCCTCTCTGGGACACTATCTGCAATTGTCTATTCCTGAATCAAGAGGAACTGTTTAACACCAGCTGTTGGCCCACTCCAAGTGTTCACTTTTGAGCAGCACAGTCAATTTCAAATTGTGCCCTTATCAGTTCATAGTCACATACACAAAAGATTCTAGTTCAGAAACTGTCTGTTGGGACTGACTCTGCCTCTTCCCTGTCTGATTCCTGCACTTTGAGCCGGCAGCCCTTGAGTAGATCTCATGAAGGTTGAGTTTGGTCACCCCTCTGCAGAGGCAGCCTGGTTGCCCCATGCTCTTCTCTTAGAGTGAGGAGTGAATTTGCTGTGTCATTGGGGGCTGAAGTCATCAGAGGTAGAGCTGAGATGAATCAGTGAACTTGCTTGCTAGGGACAGACTGACCCAACTGTCCACTGTGAATGACAGGTGGATTTGTTTATTTCTCATGTGAGACTTAAAATCAACATTTCCCCTGAGTCTTAAAAAAAAATAATTAAAAAACCCCACAATTCATTCTGTTTTGATTTTCTTCTGTTCCTTTCCTGGGAGAGGGGACACAGAGGCTTCCTAGGCAGAGGACCATTTCAGAAGCCCAATGGCTGTTCTAGGGATGTTTCAGAAGTCCCCTTTTCACTTCATGGGAACCAGAGTCTCTGGGAAGATCATGCCCTCAGTCTGGCTAGTACAACTGATAGGGCTAGCTAAAAGCTGACGTAAAAAGCTGCAGCACAAAGGAACCCATTTGTAGGGAAATTCAACAATGAACTTTATTGGTCTTGCTACCAAACCCATTAACAAAGCTATATGCTTTCCACCATTGTTTCCAGGCCTGGGTTTTGTTAACCAGCTACTGACATATATATGGCCCAGAGTGCTCATGTAACAGGTGCATTCCTCTTGCCAGGAAAGGGTTCAGTTCTGTTTCCAGTTTCAGCTAGTTCAGTTTCTAGATATTACTCTTTCAAGAGTTTCCTGCTGTAAGTAGGGTCTCAGAAGTTTGTTGTATGGTGGGATGTATGCATGATGCACATGGCAAGTAAGCTCTGCTCAGGCCAGGAGACCTGTGTGTCACAGAAGGAATTTGACTACTCTTATAACAGCTCTCATTGCCTCTAAGGCGATGGGTCAGACATCCTGGAGGTCAGATTAGGCTCCATCAGCTGGACTACTCTGCAATACTGTATCTTTCAAAGAGTGTTCTAAAACCACTCCTGCATGTATTGCCACACATAGCTATGGAAGCAGAGTCCTTCTATTTTATGCAAGAAATGGATACAGGGGATAGTGGATGATAACTGTTTGCAATATTGAATTACTACTGGGAGCAGTGGGTGTCTGTGCTTTTCTGTCACTGCATATACCCTAGACCCTTGCTCAAACACATACATTTTTATTCTCTGACATTCACTTTACAAAAAAAGTTTGTTTATATGAGCTGCACAGTTCAAAGTACTGGATCTGCCAGGATATTTTTCTTGCCAAAGAAGGTGAAGCAAAGGGTTCATCAAAATGTTTCACCTTTTCCTTCTCCCAAGAAGAATCGAAAACCTGGCAAAGAAAGGATCCAGTTGGAAAAGGACTTTTTGCCCACTCTTGCGGCTATGTGAAGAACAGAGCTGCTCCTATATGACCTGTTCTTATTGTAATTGGCTGATGTCCATATCATCCTCTGTTGCCCCCAGCAGCAACCTCTCTTCCCTTTGGACATGTTATTGATCCATTGAGCAGGATTCTTTGGCTCCCATATTTCAAAGGGATGCATAGCATGGTTCCATTTGCAACTAAATGCTTACCAAAAGGTTTCACAGATAAAACAAAAGATGGGCTCAGCCTTGCAGAACCTTTCTTCCTGGAGTTGATCAGCAAGAAGGAAAGAATGAAGTTCAGCTTGAGGTTCAGTTGGGTTGAAGGACTGAAAGTTGGAAAACAAAACCAAAACCTATTTCTATTGTAACATAAAAAATGCACCAAATAAATTTCCAAAGGTCCAGAAGTACTTTACCTTTGAATAAGAACAGCACTTTCTATTCAAATAAAAATCCTAAAACATGTGTTAAAACAAGTCCTTGCTAGCAGCTCTATTTTCTGTTTCCCCAGACATTAGTCATTATTAGCATTCTAGTCCAGAAGAGTCTCTATGTAGCAGGACTATCTTCTAAATTACTTTGGATTATAAATATAATGAAGTTAAAAATTTCACTCATCTTTTCCCTGTCATAAATGAAAGCACATATTATACTCATTCAAAAAATAGGTAACCATAGAGTTAGGTTCAAGTTATGTTTTCAATGTAGAAATGTTTATGCTGAAAAAGCCTAGATACTTTCTTGGAAGTAGTTTAATGATGTAAAATAGTCCATTAATGGATTTTGACTACTGTGCAGTTTTTAAAATAATGTCCCTTATAATTAGTTGTTTCATCATTCCTTTATGTGCCCTGCTTATTTCAAATTCCAGGGAAAGAAGACTGCTAAGCTGATATAATGAGATAATATCCTTCACTGGCATAAGTAAGGCTGAGATGGATTGCTACCCACATTGGTAATTATACATGCTCTGTTTCCACAACTCGAACCAGAATGAATACTCTGCAGCATTTCACTGTCTCTGAATAACATTAACTGAAAAAAAACCCCCAAGTGAGTAACTTGTTTACGTATTAGTATTGGAGGAAGCAAACTGAGCTGGCTGTCCTTGAGTCTGTGGAGTCAAACTCATTCAGTGAGCACTTAGCAGTAAGGAGGAAAGCCATTTTGCCATCTCATACAATACTTGGTGTGCTGACTCTGCCACCCCACAGGGATCCCAGCTTCAAGCTCTACATGACCTGGGAAGTAGCTAGAAGGCAGAGAGAGCGTCCCAGATTTGACAAGTTTTGAGATCCAAACTTCACAGGTGAACAAACTTGACACTCTCATCCCATCCTCTCTGTAGGATTTAAAAAACCTCTATGAATATTAATGAACTTAGGGTGAGAGAGGAAGCATTTTATGCCTATTTTGAGATGGCATAAGAGGTAAAGATTTTAGCTCACAATCATCTGGAAATAGATGGGTCCGACATCAGCAGTGTGCCCTTCTAGAAACCTCTTTTGACTAAGGAATAGGGGCAAATCCACCTACTGTCTATCTGTCCACTCTGACCTCTCTGGCAGCACAGCTAGCAGAGTTTACTGTTGAGGCTGAGGCAGGATTTCTGGTAAAAAGTACATGCACAGTGAGAGTAGCTCAATGATGCAGGCAAATGAAGCCCCCAGTGGTCCTTGTGCCTGCATGAGGTACAGAGTAGCTAAAAAAAGGTCAAGAGGGAAAACACTGGGATGACCCAGCATCTCCATAGTCCCTCCTTGTGGGGCTGCAAACAGGGCTGGAGGCTGTGCCTCAGGGCTGCAGACACTCTGCCATGGCCTACAGGCAGAGCTCCATCCTGCCACTTTGTCGCTTGTGGCCCAGGAGTCTCCCGGAGTGAGAAATAAGGATTGCATTTAAATTCAGTGGGAAGAGTCTCTGGTACTTACAGCCTTTAAAGCTTGCACTGCAAAACCTATCAAAGAGTACTTGCTTTTCATTATTGCATTTTGGTGCTTTTTGAGTAAAAAAGCTTTGTCCTGAATGCAGCCTGGAAACATCAAATGGAAATACATATTGCATGAAGCAGGAGTTTCCAAACAGATCTTGCTTCGGGTACTGCTTGCTGCAGCAACCCTTGCTGCTGGCAGAGATGGCAGCTGGAGATCTTGGTGCCAGCTGGGGCCATGGCTCCTGACAGCGATGGTAGCTGCCAGCACTGACTTTTTATTTGGACCTACACCTCTGCCCATCCCGCCTGCAGCTCTTCAGCCTCTTGTCAACCCTTCCCTAGCATTAGGATGCCAACCATAAGCTTCCTAATCTTTCCTTGGACACATTGTCTTTTTTTAACTCCTCTTCCTCCTACCTCACTTTCAGCAGCTGACCAGCACTGGCAGTGTACTGGGAAGAGCTGGCTTTGGTGGCAGAGGCTTGTGTGCAGATACCAGCCTCACAGCTGAGAACCTTTCTGAATAGCACAGAGTAGTTTGAGTGCCAGCAGTACTACACAGGCTGCAGGATCTTCTTGACTAGGAAAATTGTGAATTACAGTGACCAACAACTTTGGAAAAAAGAAAAAAGGTGTCTGCAATTTTTGTACCTCTGTGAAATTTTGGGTTCTGTAGAAACTTTTCAGTGAATTTTGGATGCTCAGCTCTTTGTGACCTGTTCCTTGAAAGGCATAATGCTTTGCTCAATGTGCAGCCCCTTGAATTGATGGGCTTCTCTAATTTTTCCTATTCTAAGTCATTATAATATCCTGCATTTATCAAAAATGGCTAGAAATGCAGGACCTTGCCTTTCTCTCAATCTGCATGCTGTTCCTTTACAAAGCTTGAAAATATTTTTCCTCTGGTATTTATTCATTTTGCTGTGCTGTATATACAATTAAACTATTCTGATGCAGATTCAAAAATGAGAACAGTTCCACCTCCCTCACATGCAGTTCCATTTCTCTTCAGTTTCATTTCCCTCAGGGTCACTGTTAGGTGATGATACACAGTAATGTTCCCAGTGAGGTGCTGTTTCCATTAGCTTTCCCCTTCAGAGGTGGTCAAAGGTCTGAATTCTTATATGATTTGTTTTCTTAGCTACTTAGAAAATAAGATTCTGTTCTCATCTCTTTTCTACAGAGAAATGATTTATTTTCAGGTATTTCTTCCTTTTCTGATAAGACGGTGTCTCTTCAAGTTTTAAATCAAGAAGTATGTTTTAGTGGGTGGGTTTTTTTAATCAACATTCAATACTATTTATATAAAAATGGTTATAAAAGGAAGAAGAAATCACATGGCAGAATAGAGCATGCACATCCACACACCCCTATTAAGAAGACCACAGAAAATGCTCTCAGGCACATCTACATGAAATGCAATAAGAAAGAAAAAAACCCCTCCTCCTATGGAGCACAAAGTGTTTTCTAGATGAGTAAATGTATAAGTTCTATACTAAAATGATGCAGTCAGTTCAGTAGATGCAATCTCTGCTGAATCAAACATGATTCAACATCTAATGTGCTTTCGGTTGCGCTATTTTGGCAACTGCCTTTGAGAGAGGAGAGGGGATGACAAACCAAGTGCAGCAGGTTTCCATTCTTCTCTCAGTGAAGGGTCATTTGAAAGTTTATATTCTTTTGAGCACTGAAATGGATTTTTTTTTTTTTCCCGATCATGAAATTCTGACATGTGGGGGCACTTCGGTGCCTTGCTGCACTTTAACAAGCTTACACCACTTGAGACCCATGGTAGAGCTTTGTGAGAGAAGCTGGAGACAAATGCCCTGTACTTCATCATCACGGATCTTAGATAAACTGCTGTGGAAGTGGGTTTGGAGACAAATTAGGGCTAGCATCTCAGGGTAATGCATGAACCAGAAGTTTGGAGGAAGGGGTTTAAACATGCAGTGACTGTTATTGGGAAATCAGAATTATTGCTTATATACTCAAACTTATGAATAAACATCAGAGCTGGGATGAATTTCAATCACCAATCCTGTTTATTTCATCTAGTTTTGTTGATATTTCCATATTTTCATTGTATATTTTCTAGTTATCTCCATTTAATTAGGCAAAGAATCATTGACAGATATACTGCAGTTAAAGCTGGCAAATTTAAAGATGGATTAAACCATATCATTTTCAGCAGAAAAGGGTTTTTTTTCTGAATTGACATATTTTTCTCTTGAGCAAATCTAATTGAAACTCCTTAGAGGTGTTGCTTGCCTACATTTTATTCTGTGCTCTAGCTCTTTAGGTGGATGCCATGTCCCAGCTCTATTGTTGATTACAGTCTGGTGTTATCAGAAGTTGAATTTTCTCTCCCACAAATCTATTCTTTCTTTCAATACAGAAGCAAAGCAAGTATCAAATGTCAAGGTTTTTTTCAGAGACACAAATTTCACCAGAACTCCTGATGTTTTAATAAATGGTCTAGATTCAGGAGAATTATCAAAATCTTCTGTGAGAGAGAAATTTCCATTTCAGCAATAATCTCAAATTAAAATAAACCCCCAGATTGATCTGAATTCTAAAAATTTTTTAGTAACTACAAGCCCATTAGAAAATCTAATAGTTTACTGCTCCTGGGGAGCAGAAAGAAGCTGTGGAAAAAATTCTCAAACTGTACACCTGAACATCAAATGTTGGGCAGAAGCCTGTTCTGTCACTCAAGCCAAGTAGTTAACACAAGCTTTTTCCTCCTGTATAAATAACTATGTTTGTTTATGTAGTTTATCAGAGTAAGAATGGAAAATCAGTTACGCTGGCACCACAACAGGTCTAACTGGGTCTTATTTAGCACCAGGAATGTTATGACTGCTTTCCAGATGTCTGACCTTCCTTTACCAGTCAATGTCCACATTTGTTACCTGTCAGAGAAGGGCTTCATTCTTAGCTATTAGGGTTTTTTGTATCCAAAGCCCAGCATGGCATAGATTCTTATCCTAGAAAACGTACACTTGGGAATGGATGTAGCTGGGAAACAGATAGAATCAAATTTTAGGCAACAGCTATATTATATACATACTGTCCATCTGCATTTATAGACACCCTTATGATCTAGACTACAGAACTCTTTTGAGCAGTACAGAGTCTGGTCAAGCCATATTTTTTTCATTGCATTAGAAAGCCTTCGGATAATCATTGCACTGAGCCAATTTCATTATTATCACTGTTGTGGAATGACCGAGGCATTGCCAAAGGCAGGAATTCTGCTTCTCATAGCTGGGCAATAGCCCTTGTTTCCCAGAGGGATGTTTCTTGAGTCTTGTGAGGTCATCTGTGATACAGCACCAGAAACTGTGGTAGCATTCCAAGGCTCAGCTAGAAAATGTGACTGTCTTTGCTCTAGCAGATCAAAGGATGTGGGTCTCAGGAATTTTTTAACTTATCACTTTAACTTTACTGGTTTAAAAATAATGGATTAAAAACTGGTAGCATTTGCTTTTTAGCCATTGTTCTCTCCACATGTACTTGTTTCTTTCAGTCTTATTAGTATTATTGAATTTTACTTTAGAAGATGCTCTTCCAAAATACTTAGTTTTCAACAGGGAATCAGAATGCCACTAGCATTTTGATCTTTTATTGGACAAAAAAAAATAAAATCCTGTGTCTCCAAGACATATGTATTATCCTTTCTATTTGGTGAATCAGATCATTCTGTACCATCGCTTTTAAACAAAGTGTTGTGGAATACTGTATATAAGATAACCCATAGCCACACTATAAACTGTCATAAAACGTCTAACTTAAATTTACTATTGCAGTATAAAGCTCCTTTGTTTCTTGTTTTCAAGCCAACAGCTCCAGAGATCCATAGATAAACATATTTTCCACTCTTTTTTCCACCAAGTTTTACAATGGTTGTTATTCTTTGTATACTATAATGTCTCTCTTTGGATTAGTTACCTAAATGAGTACTAGGAAAATCTCTCCACTTTCAAACCTTCCCAATCTCTATGTGCACTCATAACTTCTACTGGTCTCACAAAGTTGTGTACACATAAAGGCTGGAGACTTGATAGTGGCCACCACTGCAACTGATAACATGATCATTCTTTTTGCTTCTTTCTTTAACATCAAATGCAAGTAATTGAATAACTATTAAATTTCTTCTCTCTGTGATTACCTCTTCCTTTATCTGTTACTTTCTGTTGCTAAGCCCCCTCCTTCCCTTGACCTTTGTGTGCATGGGTGTTTTCTCTCCTGGTTTCATGCCAGAGAGCTGAGGAGATCAAGTCATAGTCCAGGAGAAAACAGTTTTGTGACCATGAAGGACATGCAGTTGCAAAGTATGTTTCTATTCCAAATCCAACTGCATGTCCACTGTTGTAAGAAACCCACGCAACTGATGAACCAGGGAGAAAAGGAGTAAAAGAGCAAGTGACACATACAAGTAAAAACATTTTTAGAGGGACAAATTTTCTTGGGCTGCTCAATGGCTGCATGAGTTGCTTAAAGGGCCTCTAAATGGTCTTGAAAGGGGAAAGTGTGGCCATTTATCTCCAGTCATTTATGCAGTGGAAGATACATGCTGTGCTAGGAGGGCTCCCTGTGCCAAGACAGGCTGGAGAGAGGAGGAAGCATTTCAAGCTGTGTCTTCTCCCCAGTGTATAGTTACATTTTGAATTGGCTCCAGGTCAGGTAGCTGCTACTTGTGTCCATTCACCTTTACTCCAACTCACATGTCTTCAGACATCTTGGAAAACTGAGTTCTGAATGGCTTACTGTCCCTTTCACATAGCCTGAAAGGCATGTGACAGGGTGGGGAGATGGTATGGCTGACTCTGTCAGCAGCCTGATGAAATAAAACTTGGAACAAAGAGATGCTACCATGGGCACTAAGGGAAGCACAATTGTTTTGCTTGTTGTTTGTGTAGCCAAGGTCTTTGTGGGGCACTGAGACAAAATGTGCCTTTTCCATTGGTCTGGGACTTGGAGATGTGACTGAAGCTTTCCTTGAGTGTTTGAATCCAACACCAGAAAAAAAATCATCTCCAGTATCCACCTACATGACAAAGTCCCTCTCAAAGTGATTGTATGAGTGAGGAACACAGAAGCTTTATACTTTTAGATAAACTATATTCACAGGTTTCTTTCAAGGTTAGTTTTTTTCTGGTAATAATTTAAAATTCATTCTTGCCAGATCTCGTTTCTTTTCCACATCATGTGCTTCATTTTTCTCTTCAGAAAAGGGCAGGTTTCCTTACTCTCCATCCATGTATGTAGCAGAGTCAAAGGGCTGGAGTGTGAAGGGTATGTGGCTGGAATATAACTCCAGGAATATTTGAGTAGTTACTCCAGGAGTACTTGAGAGAAAAGTCAGGGACAAGTTATTTTTAACAAAGCAAAGCCTGTTACAATTGTTTAAAGCTTTGTGGTACAATATAGGATGCATCAGACCATGCTGATTTTTAAAAAGTACTCTTTTACTGTTTGCAACCTCCCTCTAGCTAAGAACTTTGATATTTTGTTGGATTTCTCCTTCTCATGACACAGTTTTCCAATTATTTTCTCCAGTATCCCAGACTAAGAAACTGCTCTGAATCATTGCCTCTGATAGCTCTGATGGTCTCCTGTGACTGCCTAATTTATTTGTGTACTTCTAGATGAATCATGAGTAAGAGAAAACAAACTTGAACTCTGCCATTTCTACTTGCTCAAATATATAATTTTAATGAGTAGTAAATTTGCTGGAAAATGCAGTACCAGTTTTCATGACGGTTGCCATGTGTGAATTGCACAAAATAACAGGACTAGGCAGACAACTTGATTGAGTTGTCTTCTTTTTAATGAGAGTAGAGGACCAAGATTCCTGAGCAGATCTGAATGAACTTACTAGCCCCAAAGGCTGGTGCCTTCACCCCATCATGCCTGTTAAACAACAGCTCACTTCTTCATTGACCTCTTTTGAGATTGTTGCTCTGCTGAAGATGATGACCTGGCTGGAGCAAAAGCAACCAGACCCCAGTGCAGCAAACCGTCCATCAGCAGCACGGTCACAGTCACCAGAATGTCTGGCTCAGTTGTGTGGTTTACACTCAGCAGTATACCTCCAACAGTGGAAGATTGAGTCTTCCTTCTCTAATGCTTTATCTTGTCTTGGATAGGTTTTTAATGCTTTCCCTGAGAGTTCTCCCCTTCCTCAAATTTTTCCAATGTTAAAACTACTTTTTTTTTTTTTCTATCTCAAGGTGTTGCTTTTATTCATATGTTTTGTTATTCCATCACTTTTACCCATGAATACTCTGTTTCTCACACATTTTTATGCTATAGATGTCCTCTTTTGCCCTGTTTTACACCCCTACATTGAGAGGAGCTGACTCATCCTGGAAATACTGGCTTCCCTGTACTGCCTACGAAAAGCAGTTTATATAGCTGACTCTGAAGTCTGCATATTCATATCTCCAATTACATATATTGAATCTGGTTCTTTTGGTCATCAACAACATTTTTGCACAATGGTTGCTTTGGGACACATCAGTGTTTTGAAATCTTCTTTCTCAGAGTGGAACTGCCCAGGGAGCTGAGTGCCAGTCCCTTGGT
Organism: Brachypteracias leptosomus; assembly: GCA_013401335.1. Lineage (NCBI taxonomy): Eukaryota > Metazoa > Chordata > Aves > Coraciiformes > Brachypteraciidae > Brachypteracias > Brachypteracias leptosomus. Next base: position 81,715 of record VYZX01030808.1, read on the forward strand.
CCTTTCTCTTTGCTCATCTCTGCCTTTTTGCTCAAGATTGAAACTCATTCCCTTTTCTCACATGCCTTTATTCAAAGATTCCTTCCCCTTTTCCTCTCCCCCCCCCCCCCCATCTAATAACAATGTAGCTTTTGAAATTACAATAATTGGTGTGGTATATTGCTGTGAAAATTCACATCCGTCCTCCCTGCCCTTTTCCTAACCATTCTTTGAAATAAAAACACAAAACTATAAATAAGATTCCTTTCCTGAGTTTGTACTACTTAATTAACACATTTTTTCTAGCTTAGATGGCCCTCCTGCTGTTCACAACATCAGTAAGACAGTTACAGTATTTCATTACTCATATCACATAAGAAATATTTGTTGGACAACAAGTTTCAGTGAGCACTTTCTGTCCACTATTAATGTATGCATCATCAGAGAAGACAATAAGATTCATCCCCCCTGATGAATAGCCTTTTTCTGGTCTTTCTTCCCTTTCTCCAGACTCTGCACCTTCCATTTTTTCCTAAATCAGTCTTTTTTTTTCATTTCTACCTCCCCAGACTTCTTTGGTCCTTTCATATTACACATCTGTATAACATGATGTCCTCAGCAAAGGATGGGAACATTTACCAGGGAAGAGTCATCTGCAAATGCCATCAGTGTGTTTCTAGTCTTTTTTTTTTTTTTTTTTTCCTAATAACACTAAAGATATTAAATAAAATCAGAGCTACCTTGCTTCAGTCTCTATAAGAACCCTCTAGGCACCTTTGCCAGCTTGTCATATTAGTGCTTACCATTTCAGTCCGACAGCTAATTTATAACTCATGTATTAGTGCTCTTGAAGAAAATTAATATAATAAAACACAACGCTAGACCTTTTGGAAGCAAGGGTGGTGTTTGTTTTAAAGAAAACTGACTGCAGTTCTTCATGCTTCTTTTCCCACAGATTTCATTCGCTCATATTCTCACACCCACATACTCACAAGCTCAACAGTGTACGTGTCCCCAGGATCAAGTGTGTGTGACTGGGAAGATAAGACTAGCTGTTGAGTCCTCACTACATCTCTTAAGTTCCTTTTAGTTGGTGACAAGAGGCAGGATTTTGGATAGGCCTTTTATACCTTTCTGGAGTCAAACTTATTATGTCAATTCCTTGACTCCAAACCTTGCTTCCTTCATCTTTCATAAATCTAAAGTTGGTATCTGTTGTCTTTGGGTATTTTTAAGGCTACAGCCCATCTTTATGCTGAGGTAGTGGCAAAAGGAAGGACTCATGTCATGTACCATAACTTTTTTACCCTACTCTCCTGCCATCAGAGATCTGTGCTGTGGCCTTACTGAAGCACAGGCCTTGAAGTCTTCATATAAAAATCACATTCTTCAAGGTTTACCATTTTGATTGCAGCTGATCATGTCCTTGGTTATCAATGCAGGTAAGTCAAGGATTGTTATCTTATTGATTTGTAAGTATGGCTATCTAAAGGGAATTTTCAAAGTTGCCTCAAGTAGTCATTCAAGGGATTTCCATTTATTTTTTGCATTGTGGGTTTATTTATACATTTTGTTTTATGTGCATTCCACTTCCTTTTATGGACCTGGTCAACAAATTCTAGATACAATGTATTTATTCCTGATAGACTTCTAAAAATCTCAACCCGAATAACAAGTCATCTCAGACTCTAAGTTAATGTGGCACATTATCAATGCACTCAAACAGAGAAGGTCCCATCCTGTGCAGTTTGATTTTGGTAAAGTGACTGAAGCATACTCCAAATATGGGACAAATAAGTTCCATACCTCAATGGTTTTAGAGTTGCAGTCTGTTGAGCTGAATCAATTACGAATGGAGGGTCATTCAAAGACAGCAAAACATTTAAACTGTAATTTCTTATTTTGCAACAATGAGTCAAATAGCACTGCACAAGCTCATCTTCTGCATGTTTTTGTTCAATGTCTACATTTTTTAGCACTGGTGGTGTTAGCTGTGAAGACGAAAACTCAATACACATGTTACATATTTATTCTATTTCAAGGTCAAGATTTCCTGAGAGGATAGAGATATACAAATAACTTGCAGTTGATATGGCTGGGTATTCAGCAGCAGTGCTATTGTAAGTGATAACAAAAGACAAAACCTAAGTCTGATACTTAAGGCCAGAACATGTTGTTTTTCATATCTTTTGTAATAATATAAAAGAATAGAAATTTTATCTTCCTTGAAAAAAATCCTTATTTCTCTGTATGTTTAGTTCATAATATCAGCTTCACAAAATGATTCAAGCATCCTTTGCAATAAAAGATAAGGCATTAATGTTCCTACAGTATTAAATACTATTTCTTGATATACATCAGTATCCAGAGGTCACTGCTTTCTTGTCAGAGAGAAATCTAAAGCACTGTTATTTGTGTTTAATTATAAGATCCTTATGTTTCATTAAACAAAATCTGACCTCACTTAGATGCTGGTTTAGGGCTCTTTTTGTAAAAATGGCTGTTTGGAGGTTGCCGCTGCTATTTTGTTCATTCTGTGTGTATGCATCATCAGTCTAGTTTAGACTGTAAAACTTGGAGTCTGGCACATGCAGATGGACATTAGTGTGCATATACACTTCTAATTTCTTTGTCTTTTACTAAGTTGTGAATTTCATAGACAAACTAAGATATCCATACTAGAAAGACATTGTCCTATATATTTTTTTTTGTTCTACCATGTAATCATCTGCTTTACATGCAACCATTAAATAACACAAACAATTTTAAAGGATTTTTGCATCGCTTCTTCCATTTAGAGCTGCATTATGCCCTGAAGTAAAGCTCTGTCTAGGGAAGGAGATCAGAACACATTCATGGGGCTGCAGTGCTCACGAAGCCGTGGTGGATGCCTTATACTGGCCTCATATTGTTCCCAAGTGTGCTGGGAAAAACAGTCATCAGTGGAATTTCATTCAGGTTCGTGTTCAAAACCTAGCACAATGCATTGGAAACAAAGGGCCCCAAAACCTTACAGCTCAATTCCTACCCTTTTCAGTGAGGAAGGATAAAGAAGGAGCCAATTTTTCTCCTGATCTTTTTCCTTTACCTGTGCTCCCAAGAAATGCATTTGTTGAAAGTTCAAAAACAATGCTTATACAGAGTCAAGGCCTTTTCTGCTCCCCCACACTGCCCTGCCAGAGAGTAGGCTTGGGGTACACAAGGAACCGGGAGGGGACACAGCTGGGATAGCTGATCCCAGCTGACCAAAGGGATATTCCATACCATATGATGTCATGCTCAGCAATAAAACAGGGGAGGGGGATGGGGAGGTTGGCTGGGGCTGCCACTGTTGGGATCTAGATAGGCATCAGTCAGTTGATGGTGATCACTTGGGGTTTTTGTGTCACTGTTTTTCTGGGTTTTATTTCCTTTCCTCCTTACTGTGGTCTTGTTTGTTTGTTTTAATTTTAACTCAACCCATGACTTTTCTCACTTTTAGCCTTCCAATTCTCTCCCCCATCCCACTGGTTGGGGGAATCAGTGAGTGACTGTGTGGTGCTTAGCTGCCCAACAGGGTTAAACCACAACATGAATGAGGCCACTTCAATGACTCAGAAAAAAAGGTCTAAACAAAGATACTGACTAGAGACTTTAAATGTAGGCATCTTACGCAGCATAATGCTTAATTCAGTATCAAAGACTTAGCACCGAGTCAATGAGGGGGTCTTGGGTTTTGTCAGTTAGTGGTCTCATATTCATATTCATTGATTGCATTACTTTTGCTTTTGCTTTTCCAATTCCTATAAACACTTACAAAGTGGTCTTTTTGAAAGATCAGGGTCTCACGGTCTTTTTGCGAGATCAATATGAACCACCCATGAGCTGCAGGAACCTTTCATTCTCCTTAGGAGAGATTGAAGAAAAGCTATTCAGAAAATCATAAATATTTTATTTCTTTTTGAAAATGTTCATGCCTTGAAACCAGAACTTTTCATAGAGAAAACTGTGTTTTCAGTCAGCATTTGGCAGAAGAATTTCTCAGCCCTCTGTTCTCCCAGGAGCAGATTTTAATCCAGAGCTATGGTGCCTGAAACCAAATACTTTTTTGTCTTTTTTTGCACAAAAGGAGAATCTGATTTGGAAGACGTAACCTTCCTTTTTCAGAGATTTCATAGGAAACTCTTCCCAAAGCACAAGAGAGGGTAAGCACACATTCTGCCATGCAAGGAAAAGGATGTCAATGCCCTGAGATTCCAGGTATCTTCTCACGTTTGATTTGTACTTCTTTGCTTTGTTCTCCCAATATGGTACCTTGGGATCCCTGGGAGGCAGCTGTCCAGAGACATCTTCCTGAGTGTCACTGCTGCCACCCAACACCAACACCAGCTTGTGTTGAAGCTAACTTGAGATGGAGCACTGACAAACTCTCCCTGTACTTATCACCCCCCGCAAACTGCTCAGACCCTGCTATTTGGACCAGTTGAAGGCACAGCTAACCTTACATCTGCTCCTCAACCTGGCCTGACGTTTTGAGACCCGCCTGTGTTATTCATAAAAATGGCAACGCAAGAAATATCATCTTTTTCCCACTGAAAACACGAAGTTAAAAACCATCACAGCTGCTGCAGAGGCTTCACCAAAAGCCATATCAGCAGTTTCTGTTTTAAAAACTTTTTTTTTTTTACCCAGTCACATTGATGCAGCTGCAGTTTTCGGCAGAGCCTTCTCTGTGGCTGATTTGCCATTTTCTCTCACTTTCCATTATAAAACATCTAGGGCTTTCAGCACCTCAAGACTTAGTTTTTGAAACTTTAAAAGTGAAGGTTAAATATATCACAGCACCTGGCAAAGCTCTGTTAGAGCCAAGGTCAAGTATTTTGCAGTTTTAGATGGAGGAAAGTCTTTGTTCTACTGCACTCTGAATGCCAGCTGAAATTACCAAAAGTTACCTGAAACTTGCCATGTCAATAACACAGTGTGAGTACCTCAGTGCTAATGGCTGCTACCTGACAAATTTGAATTGGACTACCAAAGGTAATGGCAGGGTGTCCAAACCCCCCATGGTCATAAAGGCAACTGGGAACTGTTTGGCCTCATAAGTATGTAGGAGCCAGTAGGTTTCAAAAATGTCACCACCAGACAGCATTCCATGAGAGGCAAAGACTTGCTGCAGGTTGTGCTGCTTCCCCAAAGTACTTTTCTCTCACTAGACACTCACCTCCACTCCATCCAGGAGCCACCTGATTCAACTCCTCCCATCCAAGGTCAAGATTACTTCAGGAACAGAGACTACTGTGCAATGTCTGCTCAAGATGTGGAAAAAGAAAAGCATTGGCTTTCATAAGCATAGTGGTCAGAGGATGTCCCCTGCTGATTTGAGAGCTTCTTTAACAGCTTGGGTTGGGCAGGAGCAGGTGGCCAGGTTAAGCCCTGCAAGGCTTTACAAGGGGAGCCTGCAGCAGAACAGAGAAGGCTGTCTTCATGCCCTAAGAAGCGTAGCAATCCCACAACAAGGCTTTGAACAAAACTTGTAGAAGAAGGAAGAAAATCACCTCTTAGGAGTCTTAGTGATGTGATAGGAAAAAGGAAGAGAACATGTCATCAGCTTAAAGACATTGTTTTCCTTTTTTTCATGCACTTTTGTGCTGTTTTCTTGGTGGTTGTTTTCTGAGTGCTGTTCCCATACTTCTCAAAGCCAAGAGGATATTCTTTTCCAGCTGCCCTTGATGTCAAACCAGAGTTGAGCACTTTCTTAGGTAACAGATACAAAGACTGATTATCTAACACCTCTGCTTGAGATCTAGCTTATGTATCCATATAGATGAAAAGATACTTCTTCCCCTTTCACTTCAGTTAGTATCTGCGTTAGCGGATGTGGTACGATGAAATTTAAGAAAAAAATTTGAAACAAACATATAATTAAAAAATCACCAATAGTGAGAAGACATCAGTGATGCTATCTTATCTCTTCATTATTCCAGTAGGCATCTGAAACAGTAATAAAACATGGCCTGAACAAAGAAAGATGAAAATCAGTAACTGGTGGCTTGTTACATGGTGCATTTTCTTTTCTCTGGTGGCTCCTCTTTGTTTCTGTTAAGCTGGACAGACATAGTTATTTGTCTGAGGGTATCTCTGACAAAAATCCTACTGTAAGGGCTTTCCCAGAGCAGAATCTCATTTGATATTAGATTGTGAGAATATAAGAACTTCAGTGCTAAGTCAGATCAAAGGTCCACCTAGCCAATATTGTATAATAGCCAACAGTAGATGTCTGGAAAAGAGCAAGAGGGTAGAGAAAAAAGTTTAGTGATGCATCTCTAAAATAACCTTCCAATCTTCAGCAATTTGTGGCTCAGTGACATCCAGAGCCAGACCAGATATTTAATCTTTGATGAGTTTCTGTTACTTGAACTTTTCCAGTCTTTCCCTGAATTCATGCAGGTTTAGTACCCACAATGCCTTTTGATAAAGAATTCTTTTGCTTAACAACATTGTGTGGAGAGCTCTCTCCTTTTTGTTTGTTCATAATTTTCCACATGGCAATATAAAGAGATGCCTCCTCTCTCTTGTACTGGGAGATGGGCAATCATAACTTTTTATTTGTCCTCTCCTTGGCCTTCAGGACTTTGTACACCTCCAGTATATTTTCCCTCTGTTATTTCTTTTCAGGCAGAAGATGTCTCCCCTTGTAGGGAAAAAATTCATACTTGTGCCAACCTTCTCTGAGTCTTTTCCAATTCTGCTATGGCCTTTTTGAGAAAGGTAACCAGAACTGTACATAGTGTTCAGGATACAGGATGTACAGTGAATTTATACAATGGTATTATGTTTTTTCTTTTGTTATCTTTTCTTTTTCTCAGCATTTTTAACATTGTTTCCACTAATAAACATTGAGATGGCATTTGCATAGGACTATGTGTTATAACCTTTCATTCCCGAGGAGTTATCACTGAACCCACAATATTATATGTGAAGTTATTGTATAATTTATTTTTTTAACGTGCATCACTTCAAGTTCATCTACACTAAATTTAATCTGCTATTTAGTACCCAGTCACTCCATCTTGCAAGATCCTTCTGGACAGTTCTGCCACCCTACTACTTATATTGGGAGCATTCAGTATCTGCTATTTCAAAGAGTAGAACACGTAGTTAATTACTATTTAGCTTTAAGCACATATTAAAATTAAATATATATCAGAGAAAGTTATAACCACTTGGCCTAGTTTGTATATTCAGTAATGCTAGACTTCCTATTTATTGCAAATCTGTGAGAGAAGATGAGAAGCTTTCCCATCTGGGATGTGAGCTGGAGCAGTCTCACGTAAATAATCCACACTCTCTTCTTTCTTCACTATAAATAAGCTACTTCCATTGTTTATTACTGCAATGGGAACATTCTGCACATATGGGATATTGCATGTGCAGCTCAGAGGTGTCTCAGCTGATGTAGCTGACATTTGAAGTCAGAAGAAGTCTAGAATAAAATGCCTTGTTCTTGGGATTGAAATATTTAAAATTTTTTTTCACTACAGTTTGGAATGAATAACTGGTGATTAGGGAAAGGATGGAGAACAATGATTGTGCTCTCAATCTGTGGACCTTGACCTGTTAATTTTTCTTCTCTGCCAGGCTCCGGGCTCTACGTGGGGCACAAGCGCACCATGGAGGGCATACACAAGGAATTCCCAGGTACTTTCCCTCGGGCCCTCTGTTACCAGAATAGCGCAAGTCCAGGGAAGAAAAGGGCCTCATCATTTTCCTTGTTCTAAGCCCTGAGAGCTGTAAACTCCCATATTGATGGTGGATATGAGCTTTAATCTGCAACATTTCAGAAACAGAGTACAAGAAGAAGAAAATAAGGAAGTTGACTAAAAATTAAGAGGAGGCAACCTAGACTTCACAAAAGACACCTTGTAGAAGCATAAACTTTTCCCCTCTGGCTTCAGAGGGATGATTTATCTGCCAGGATGCAAAGAAAACAGAAGCTAATTATCAAATGAACATTGTCTTAATATGTTAATGAAGCGGTTTTGCTAATAGCGAGAGACCTGAATTTTAATACATTTTAAGAGCTCCTTGATTACGTGTTTGTTAGTTGTTATGATCATTTTAAATTATCTGTGCATGGCTTTATAATGGGTTAAAAACTGTATTAAGCACTGTATTCTAAACAGGCCTTGATGAGGCAGGTGAATAGTGCAAACATTGTCGCTAGGAAATTCACTTCAAAAGAAATGTAAACTAGTTAACCTAAAACGTGTCATCAGATCCAACAGTCACACTTAGCAATGTAAGTAATTTTTTATGTACCTGCCAACTATTTCTTCAGAAATGGTTTTTTTTTTCCCCTGAAAAGAGTATTCCAGGAAATAAATATCTGTTAGAGTGTTTCTGTACACAGTATAACTGGTCTCAAAACATATTTTTGCTGTTGGATTTAGGGGAATGAGTGAGGTAGTTCCAAATATACTAAGTTAATCCATCCTATCCTTGGTGATTGCAAATAAACTCTGGATTTTTTTTAAATTCAGTTATCCACAGATATCCGTATTCTGTTCTTCCCTGTTCAAAGAATCTGTATAATCATTGTTAAGCAGGTCTGGGACAAATACAAATAAAAATACTTTCTGCAATGACACTGGCATGCCTACATGGCATTTTTCTGTTAGAAGGCATCTTTTTACCTTTTTCCATCAATTTAATTTCAGATCAAATAATCCAGAACCGTTATCCTTCTTTCTCTAGCTTACATTCCATCAGCTGGAAAAAGCTTTATTTGAAGGGTTCCTGAAGACCAACTTTTGGTCCTATGAAGCCCATTAACTGAACGGGATCTGCTGCTCGAGAAATTAGTGACTGTTACTAGTCCTCTGGCTTCATTTTCTTCAATTTCTTTAAGCAGCCAAACAGGTGTATCAACTCCAGGAGACTGCCTTCAGCCCTTGAAAATTAATTTTCAGACAAAACACTGACAAAAAGCCATTGAGAAATTGTAGCTCCTGGAAGGATGTCAGTGTTTGCTGGGGGCTGCTCCATTTGGAGTTTTCCCTCCCAGTTCTTAAATGGAATAATAGTTGATCTATTTGTGCCAAACGCGCTCTCTTTGCATGTGTGAGAGTGTGTGTATTCTCCCTGCTCAGGCAACTAAGGAAGTCAGACCTTAGCTTCCCCAAAGCAGAAAATGGAGCTCTGGATGGGAAGGGAATGGGGACCTGGGCACAAGTGGGAGCTATATTTATATTTGACAAACAGCCACTAGGCAGTTTAAACCAGCTCCTCATTACTTCCACTATCCAACAGAAGTCTCATGCAAAGTAAAAGTGTTTTGTGATCTCCACATACCATATAATATAAAGTTATGCAGATGGGACAAGGGCTTCCTCATTTTGATGGAGAGACACATCCGTCCCTCATTCAGGTGCCTGCAGAACTGGGCTTTGCAGTAATTTGGTGAGAATTTGGGCTTCCTTAGAGGTCTAAGTGCTGGCAGGGCCTGATTGATGAGCCAGAGCTCCCTACCTCCCTCGCACTTGGGTAC
>VYZX01030808.1:104430-164679 GCA_013401335.1 Brachypteracias leptosomus
AAACCCACCTGGACACATTCCTGTGCAACCTGATCTGGGTGACCCTGCTTTGGCAGGGAGGTTGGACTAGATGATCTCCAAAGGTCCCTTCCAACCCCTAACGTTCTATGGTTCTGTGAAATGATGAAGTGACAGCATGTACAAACATTTTTGTTCCCATTGAGCTTAACAAGGTCTTTTGAAAAGATAAAATAGATCAAAAATATTTAAAATGTAACAAAATAGTTCTTCAAAAAGAAGCAGGGATTAAAAAAAATGTTATCCTTTTTTATTTAAATCCCATGATTCTTTACACTGGCCTAATAATTTCTAAGANAAATTTTTGCCTTTTTCACCCTGCACTTTTACAGCCTGTCTCAGAGGGTGGTAATGAAGTACAAGTAAGTTTTGTTTGTGGTAAAGAATCCTGCAGAAAATGCCATGTGTGGGAAGCTATCCTTCTCAACACCTGCATTCCCCCACCAAATGGAGGACTGAGCTAGCCGGGGTATAAGAGTGATACACAGATGATCAGTAAGCTCTTTGCTTGGCATCCCTTTTTCATTATGCTGCCGTTTTAGAGAAATGTTTTTATAGCCTCTGCTTGATTTTCCATCATATCCCTCCCTCCCTGTGAATCCTCCCTTCCTGCCTCCTACAGAATGTGGCCAGCTGGTTATTGCTAAATTTAAACAAAGATGTGCTACTTGTAACTCTCTCTGCTTTATCCACACAATATTACTAGCCTAACTCAGCTAACAAGAAGTACTTCTATTTTGATGTGCATGGGGACTGTAAGCCCAGATGAAGGTCAATGAAGGCTGTTGCATAGATAGATAATGCTGACAGAAAGTGCTCTAACAGGTTTTATTCAGCAAACTGCTGATTGAGTAGAATTGGGACTTTCGAGGGGTACATGTGAATTCTGCTCAGTTTGTGGGAACATGATGGGAACTTAAAAATGAGTGTCCAGTGGAGGTCTGCAGAGTAGCTCCATGGGCAGCAGCAAAGCCCAGTTCTCCATCAATGCTGTAATAGTACCATGCTGACACACAACAAAACAACCAGCATCTCCTGTGAAATGGAAATCCTCCTTTCTAGTCAGGTCTAATTACAAACGGCATACCAGGTTTAAATAACCAATAAAATAGGACATCAACAAAGAAGCTGCTCTTTGCATTGCTGAGACTCACACAGCATCCAAGAGCTCAAACATCAAGGAGAAAACAGCAGGTAGCCTAACTCCCAATATCTCTCCCCCGCTGTTGTTATCATTGACAATGAAGGCAGTGTTGTAAGTGCAGAGCGCAATGGACAATTCATGCACTTACTGTATCTTGCACTCTAGCTACAAGCGCGTGATTTTCTGAAGAAATGATGACAGGATCAAACATATTCTGGCAGATGCTCACAAAATCAGAGCCCCTTTCACTCAGTAAATGACCATAAAAATGCTTTGAAGATGACAATAAAAAGTTATTTAATCATGTTCAAAACAGAAGCACCTGCCAAGTCAATATAACATTTTTTACATGATTGGCTGATACAGTGACAATAGCAAAAAATGCAAAGTGAGGCTGTTAAGAGCAGCTACCGGCCTGATTCTATAGCAGGCATAGACTGATGGTTGGGAAAGAAAGCAAGAGAAGAGGAAAGAAAAAGCAACACGTACATTTCCTCAGCCTCCTGATTTTTCATCTCTTTTTCCCAGCTGTTACAAGGTGCCCTTGGGAATCTTGTCTGAAGATGTCCTTAGTAGACTCCATTTTCTGTGAGGTCAGTGCCAGAAGGAGAAAGTACAGTGACCAAAAGGAGACCTAAGACAGCCTGGGTGATCTTCATGCTGCTATAGCAAAGGGCAAAATGTTCTAGGGAGAGGGGTAGAGATCTGGTCTTTTGGTAGCATCACTGTCCTAGGATGTCTGCAAACTGGTAGGTTGGTGCGCTGCTAGAAATAGGGACATAGAGTGTCAGGTGTGGCTAAGCATAGCTTTATAGAGCAGCCCAGGGGATTTGGTACTTGCCATTAACAATGTGGGCTGTGGGGCTACACTACACAACAAAGAAGAGCCCGTATCCCTGTTCAGTCCTGCCCGTGCTGCATCTACCCCAAATTCAGGATCTCTTCTAGACAAGCCATTTACCTGTGAGCTGGGTATACAATTGTAGCATTGAAGAGCTTCCCAGCTATATCTGATGCAATTTGGATTGGTTTGGATCTTTCATGATCATGAAATTAAAGTAGGCCAAGAATGGTAATAATTTACATGATTTGATGACAGAGGCTGTTCTGGCACCTAAAGAACACTAAGGTGGCAAATTTAGATGTCTGGATTTTAAGGTCACAGAATCACAGAATGTTAGGGATTGGAAGGGGCCTCAAAAGGTCATCTAGTCCAATCCCCCAGTGAGATTTGTTTGTTCTGACTAAGCACTGTCATCTCTAATACAGTAAGAGCCATGAGGATCCCTGGAATGAATTCTCAACAGAAGGTCAACTTCTATGATTAAACTAGAACATTTTTGCTCTAATATCCCATTAAAATTTTTCAACCAGGGAATTTGCCACCAAGTAGTGGTAAAAACGGCTTATTATTCTCAGTGATTAGGAGCAAGGCCAGATTTTAAACTAAATTTTATCTAACAATTAGATCTCCTTAAACTTTGCCAGGTAAACTGAAGAGCCTTTTGTGACCAAGCTTATGTCTACTATGTGAGTGCTTTATCTTAGATTGCTTTTTCAGTCTCTTTGGTAAGGTAGAATAGACAGGTCACCTACCTCAACCTTCATTTCATAGGACAATTGCCAAGCCTTTACCTTTCCCATGGCTCTTGCATGATGGCTCTTGAGTACTTCAACATCTTTCTTAAAATGTAGACATTGGGACAGTATTCCCAAAGCAACTTGCAGTTTCAATGTGCCCAAAATTCAACTCTTGATCACCAAAGGAACATTTAAGACTAAGGTACTCAGAGTTGACAACAATAATAAACTGTAGCATAGATAAAGTTAGTTTGGGGTAGCCAAATTTGAATATACAAAAATTAAATTAATCACAAACATACATGTTGGTACTATGAAAACCGGTTGGATAACTGGGACGGAAGGTTGCTCAGTGGTAAAATTAGTTCCTCAAGATGATGATATTAGACATGTGTGAAGAAAATGAACTGCTAAACTACTTGTTTAAAAAGAAAAGCTGAGGAAGGGAAGAATATTAACACAATCTCAACCTTCAGCAGAGGGCAGGTGAACCAGGCACAGAGGAAATACCTGTGGTGATGAAGACAGAACTTCAACACTGAAGTCACAAACAATGGCATTGCTGTGGCATCCTGAGGCCAATGTAGGGGAAGTAAAGGGTAGAGCTGAGGAAAAGCAGTCATGTCTGCCTTTTAGCTGTATGTGCAAATAGCACAGAAAGACATTTGATAACATAGTGCTCTCTGAAAGCAACTGGGAAATGGAAGAGATCAGGAGGAGCCTCAACCAGTGCCCAGCCAGGAGTAGCAGATGCATTTTCTGAAGTTTGATAACAAAGCAATCATCACAGATGATACTGTATTTTGCAGAGAGCAGATGTGTCCAATTAGGAGCTCTACATGAATGCACACAAACAACAGAAAGACACAAATCAACCGCTTCCAGAAAAGCACTGCACTAGCTACTGGGCACCATTCCATGCTGGGTTGCAGCTTCTTTAGGGAAGTTTACTTTGTCTGGCAATGTTGGAAAGTCATGAGCATATGGGATACGTGTAGAAGATATCCAAGACAGGATACAAACCTTGAAGAAGGGCTATAGAAAGACAACAGTGGTGGAAAAAAAGAAGTAAAGGGCTTTATACAGGTTTTATGAAAACAGCATTTAACACAAATATTCACATGTCTGAGCAAAACCACAACAGATGGCAATGATTTCCAGTCATCTTCCACAGTATTCAGATATAGAGAAGTATCAGCAGTATATTTTATTCCCAGTTTCCCTTTTATCACAGCTAAAGAAAGACATGATTTACTTAAAAACAGGTATCATGTGTGGGGAAAGGCATGCAAACACCCACATAGCACCAATATACTGAAATTCAACTATATAATTCATATGTAATTACATAGATCAATTTTATAAAAAGATGGATTTTTTAAATCTCAAGGTTGATATTTTCTATATGTTTTTATGTGGCTATATTTATTATTTAGTATGATCATGATTAGTATTGAATTTCATAAGGTCATTAACTTAGTACCAAATCTCCCTTTCACCAACAAAAGAAAAGTAAGGAGGTAAGAGGAAAACTGCATTCCCAGAGTACAAATCTCATGCTTCTTGTCAATGAATATTGCAAAGCAATTGGGAATGTCAAAAAATCTTTTTTGTCCTCGGGGACACTATGAACTAGTGAGCAGGACTGTCCTGCATGTCAGATGCCCCTGAGGAATTTGGCTGACTGCTTGAAAGCAGCATGGACAGTCCCACGGAAATGCACTGTCTATGCTCCAGAACTGGTGAGGAGATTTAGTCTTTGTTGCCACTGACTTGTCTGTGTCTTGTCCCCGTTTCTCTCTGTTTCTTTTATCTTTTAAAATATTCCTCATCCAGAGCCAAATTCTGTCGGAATCTGAGGAGGATATCTAACTCCCAAGCCTGAGTATTAGATGGAGCAAAGACTTATGAAGAAGTAACTAACATGGTGTCATCTCTAAATGATTTGATCTCCTCTTGTTCGGGAAGGCAGTTTGTGTCTTGTGGGTGTCTGAAATGAACTTTTTTTCCATATTGGTCCTGAATATGAAGAACAGTATAGCTCTGCTCTGGAGAGAGGTGTCTTAATTTTTGCTTGGAAGACCTATCTTTGTAGGGTACATTTCCAACACATTTCATGACCTCTTTTACCTAGATGAGGATAAGGGAAAAGAGGACAAAATCTGGCACAACTGCCAGCATCCTCTCTCTAGAAAGCTGATTGCCTTCACTGTTTAGAATGCAATTGTAAGTCTGAATATGATGAAAAGTAATCATGATCTCATAGCGCAGTAACCTGTGCTTAGTGTCAGGCAGAGACGTCTTATCCCTGTTAAATCTTGTAGATGTGTGAGCGATTTTTTATCATATTAATAATGTTCATTACTGCTGATCTGAGCCACTGTACTCCTGCATGATACTCAAGCTGAGCTTAATGCTTGAGGAGCATAAGACAACTCCTCTGACATGGGCAACTCTGCATCCACTGCCTTCTTTCCCACAGGAATTTCCTTCTTAACTAAGATGAGTTAGAAATCTCCTGGAAGTTACAAGTGCCTGGGGTGCTTCTGTCATTGACAATGTTGGCAGTACTTGACTCTTCAGCTGATTTTTCTAATGTTAAGTAAAAGGAGCGGAGTTTTTGCTTTGCAATTCTTTGGTCATGGCAGGAATTCTGGAAAGAGTGCGCTACCTGATGGCCAATATGTATGGGACTGGACCAGTGCTCAAAGGTTGGAAGCACCAGCTGAGGAAAAGGCAAATGAGCTATCTAGGCTTTTGGTGAAAGGGCTGAATGCCATTAATAAGGCTCAGAAACTGCTATTCTTTGTACCCTAGCTGTTCCCATCTTCTAAGAAGTAACAGTTATCAGGCAACTGAGTCCAGTAAGACACTACCTCCATCAATGAACTGTGGCTTGTGAAGGCACTGAGTATAAGGAGAGCCAGGCCTGTGCTCCTCCATGGACAGTGCTGGGCACCACCAGTTGCTGAAAGCAAAGTGAGCTCATTGTTCCCCTCCAGCATCAGCTGAGCTCCAACCAGGGGTGAGAGTCTTACTCCTATGAAGTGCTAAAAGATAGTAGGGACTGAAAAGTCTGAAGAGTTTCCACAGATCTGACTTGCACTTAGTTAACCGCACAGTCCAGATGGGCTGTTAACCCAGACATACATACTGCAAGTCTGCCAGGAGCCTTTCTTAAGTCAGTGATGAGAGAATGGCAGAGTTCTGCTTGGTTGGTAATGTTTTTAATCTGTTGCAATTTTTAAAATGTGTAATGTGTACATCAAAAGGCTAATGATGGGCATGCATTAGCAGGGGCACAGTCAACTTGTTCATAAGTATTGCAAATAAGCTTGATCATGTGCTCTTTCAGAAATATTGTCCATTTTTGGAGGCAGTCTAGTGATCTGTTTTAATGCCTTAGTTCTGAGTTAACAAACATGTGTCCAGGGGCTTCCCCTGAAACAGAACTGGGCTTTTGCAAAGTCAATAGTTTATTTACTGACTAAGAATAAAGCACCCGGGAAGATGTTTGAAGATGTTAGCAATGCTTTTCATTACCTGAAGATGGTATTTAGGTCTTGATCATGGCATGTTTATTCATTAGTTTCAGTGAAATCACAGGCCTGTTTGGAGAGTGAAAGTAACAGTGAGACCTGGTGGGGCAAAAGAAAGGGAGAAAAGGCAGAGATTGTGTGTGTATTCATCCTTTTGAGGAGGAGAAAAAAAACAACCAGATGAACAACTGAGATGATTTCGTGCCTTATTAAAAAGCAAGCCAAAGTAACAGAAAATACACTGAAAGGCAGTAAGTTTATTTTGCCTCAAAGCTGTTATCAACAACACTTGTTAAGATGCATCTTCTAGATAAAGCTTGACCACTGGCAAGGTTAACAAATCAATTTTCCTTGCTAAATACACTTAAAGTTTAGACAGATTAATTTGTTTCTATCAGCAAAAACAGTATTTTCTGTCCCATCCTATCTTCTTCACAAGACTTTTTACTGTAAATCTCCATGGTCTATTGAATTGGCTCATTATTTAATAAATTCCTCTATTTGGATGTATCAAATTAAGAGGGCTGTTTTTCTCAGTACTTGAACCTGACTCTATCATCCTCCCTTTGCCTCTGTTGCAGTGGCTTCCCTTCGGCCTGCAAGGGCACAAGTTAAGCCTTTGCTGGTGCCCAGGAATCGCACCTTTCACATTCTCTGGGCTTGGTATAAGCCAGTACTCACAAACTACACATTTTGCAACAAGAAACCTGTGTCAGATGACGTTGCAGATGGTGATGAGAGGAAACCACTGCAGGCTGGGGCTGGGAAGGGACACCCTAGCACCCTCTGTCATTGCCCGTACAAACAGTAGCTGATAAAAGCAGTAATGTAAGGAATACCTCCTATTTTACAGATCCTTCCTATGGCCACGTATGGGTTTCAGGACAGGAGAGCAGCCCAGATAACTAAGGAGCCAGGGAAGTAACCTTCCAAGTGGGATGCTGCCAAATGGCAAGCTGACAGAGGGTAGATTTGGGCTAAGGAACTGGCATCTTCTGTTGTCTTTGTTTCCGTTTCTAATGACAGTGTCACACTATTACTATGGCTGATCCTGTTGCATAGCTGGGTTGCAAAGAGTTAAAATGGAAAGCAGCATGTGCAATTTTAAAACTACATGCGACAAAGTCCATTGCTTGAAGCCCAGGTCCCTTCTCCCTCCACCCCTCCCTAGCTTCCAGCAATCATTTATTATAAAGGGGTTTTATGATACAAATTTGATAATCTCCCATACACATTGGCACTGTTCTAATTGGAGTTGTAAGCCCATAAAATTCAAGCCCTTTGTTTTCATGAAGGCCACAAGGTTTTAAAAGATACTATTGTACCGCCTAAAACCCATAAAATTGTCACTAGGGACTGATTAAACAGTCCTGAATTGAAACAGTGCGGATTTTGTCTAGGTCCTTTTCATTCACAACAATGCTCTTTTCAAACCCCAAGACAAAAGGAGGTTTAAGGAGCAATTCTCTAGGAGATTCTTCTAAGATAACCCCATCCATATGGGAGACAAGGTGGCCAGCAGCTGAGACGAAAAAAGAAAAAAAAAAAAAAAAAGAGTAAAAAAAAAAGATTTCGGATGGCAGGAGGAAAACTAAAGGGGAAGAAAGACAACAACAAAAAAGCCAGGTGACACCGAGGCCATATTTCCCCGGGTCCTTCCCATACATCCCAAAAGCCTGGTCCGTTCTGCATGTCCTCCTTGACACACGGCCCCTGCCCAGGCAGGGAAGGGGATGCAGGTGAGAGGACCGCTATGGCTTCATCCTCCCCGACCTGCCCTGCCTCGCAGCAGAGTCTCATCCTCCTGCATGGAGGCCAGAGGCGACACCGAACCTTTGCTGGTGGAGAGGACAGGGCCCTGGGGAAGGCAAGGCTGGGAGGGGAACGGGGCAATGCTGCCTAGGGAGGCAGCTAAAAGCATCCACGGGAGTGCTTATTAGCACGGCGGCGCCTCGCAGCCCCGCTCCCCGGAGGCTCCCCAGACTTGTAGGCAGCACGACATATCCCAGGGGCACATCTGATTCGAAGTAACCCCCTTCCAGGGAATAAAAAAAAACCCAACAAAACCCGAAACCAAACATATATCTTCTGCGGCTCCCCTTCCCTCGACAGCCTTTCCTCGGCGGGCAGGTTGTCTGCATGAGTCCCTGTGGGGTCTTCGCCCTCAAATAATCCCTCCGCATTCCTGATCAGCGACGCCGGTCGGAGGGATGGGGGCAGCCAGTCTACTCTGTATTTCAGAGACCTGGGTTTGAGGGATTTTGTTGAGGGTTTTCTCTATTGACCGTTGCCCGGACAGTTATATTAATTTCCCCCCCCCTCCCCCCCCTCCCCCTCGAAAAAAAAATAAATGAAACAATCAATAGTTCATCATCATCAAAGCCTTTCAAAACGTAATTCTCTGGGCGTTAAAATGCATAACTATTTTCTGTGGCCATCTTTGAAACAGATCGATCCAATCGATCTTTGGAAAAGATACGGACTAACGGGAAGGTTGGCTTCATTCCGGACACTGCTTTAGCGGCTCTAAAACAGACGACGATGAACCCGCTGGGGCCCGCGGCCCCGCGCTGCTCCCACAGGCCGGCATCGCCGCCCAAAACGAAAACTCAGGGACTCTCCGGGGAGTGGGGGCTCCAGCCTCACACTTCATGTAGGAGCTATCACCAGGTTTTCAGTGAGATGCTTACAGCAAACTTTATTCGCCGTTTACCGGCGCATGTGGGTAAAATAAACGAACTTGAAAGTGAAATTCCGCTAGCGCGGTCAAGACAAGTATTTAAGCTTTCATGGCACAGGAGGTAATCCTACGAAAAAGCCCAAATCGTCAAAAATACACTTCTTCTGCCGGAAAAATTTATTTGCCAAAAATCATTTTATTAGTCACTGAAAGAATCAGCTATTTCATAATAAACTAGGTCGCTAGGATTATTAATATTATTTTTTTAACAAGAAATTTCTCGAAAAGGAGCAGGAGGAGAGGAGGTTTCACAAAATTAGAGCCTCACGCGGCACCCACGCCGTCAGGTGAGACCGGCGGAGGGGAGGGCGGCCCAGGCGAGCTTCGTCCCGGCCGGCCGGCGCTCCGGAGCCGCGCTCCGCCTCCCGGTCCGCCCGACCCCGGCGGCCACGGTGCCCCGGCTCCTTCCCCTGGCCCAGAGCCCGACGCTGGGGCGGGCCTCCCCGCGTCCATGGGATGAGTCCGGCCCCTGAGGGCGAAGCTCCGTTGTCACCATCCCCAGGAGACGACGGCGGGGTGGGCTAAGTGCTGGTAAGCGGGGAAGACGCCGAGGGCGGCGGGCGGGCAGGCTCTGTATCCCGGCAGGGCGAGGGCAGCCTGGGCGCTGCAGCCGGCCAGGGCGCAGCCCAGCTTGGGGCGGGCTGCGGGCGGAGGGGGGCTGGCGGGGCAGCCGCGGCAGGGCTCCCCGTCCCGCACCAGCACCGGCACCACCACCCGGCGCAGCAGGGCGGGAGTGCGCGGCGGCGGGCTGTTGGGGCCCTCGCTCCGCGCCCGCTTCATTTTGTAGCGGTGGTTTTGAAACCAGATCTTCACCTGGGTGGGCGTGAGGCTGAGCAGCCTAGCCAGCTGCTCCCGCTCCGGCGCCGAGAGGTACCGCTGCTGCCGGAACCGACGCTCCAGCTCCAGCGTCTGCGCCTTGGAGAAGAGCACTCGCCGCTTCTTCTTCTTCTCCTCGGCCTCGGAGCTTCGGGTGGGGAGCGACCTTTGGGTGGAGTCGGGCAAGCTCAGCTCCGGGCCGCTCTCGTCGGAAGCTGGGGACAGCGAGGGGGTTAGAAAAAGGGGACGACGGGGATGGGGCGAGGAGGCGGCGGGCCGTCGAGAGACGAAACGCCTCCCGCAGGGAGAGCCCCGGCTTTTTACCGGCCCGGGTTAATCCCAACAGTCAACAAGAGATGTGAGCTAACCCTCGAATACATTGAACCTAAACCACGGGACGGAGTGGACTTTTCCCCCGCGAGGGAGAGGCTCTGCCTCGGCCTTAAACCACTCACGGGCACAGCCACTTCGCCTCGCACAGCCCAGGGGCTGGCGGGTTGGTTTGTGCTCGCTCAGGGCTAAAATGTTAACATTGGGCTGCCCAGACCTTTCATTACTGCTTTTCTGCAGCTGCTCGATTACTTTAATATTTAAGTTATCCTGATGGGGTTCCTGAGTCCGTCCAAAGGACGGTCCCTCCCCATGCACACACAAGTATACAGTAAGGGCCGGCCGTCCGCGGCACAGTTTCTGTGTGCGAGGCCGGAGCAGTGCGTAGGGAGCCGGGGCTTGGAGCCGAAGCCTGCTCTCCCCGGTGGCAGATCCAGGCGGTGGCCCAGGGCACGCTCCGCGGCAGCGCGCAGAGGCGAGGCACGGGTGCGAGCTCAGCTTTCCTCTGTGTAGTGTGGGGTGACCCGAAGCCCCGCCAGCACGACAGGGCAGGATTTCTTGCAACAGTGAAACGGGGAAAGAAAAAAAATAATCCTGGAAGCGAGCTTAAACGATAAGCGCAGAGAGACGGGCGGGCATAGCCTGAGGTTTTGCTTTCAGCCATAGCTGTGAACATGCACAAACCTACAGAAAAAGAAATATCTTTTCTCTCTTAAGCTCGTGGCCGGGATGTTCCTTCTGTTTCATTGTTGCAATTCAGTAATATTATATGAAATTTCCAGCCTGGATCCCCCCGATCCTGTAGGCTACACACTGGCGTTTCGCTTCTTCGCATCTTCCCCAGAGGAAGGAGGAGGGGAGAAAAAACAACAAAACATAGATGTGTGGAGATGGCGAATTCCTGTCCGTTTCATACTCACAGGGATAATGATTTCTGTCTGTTTCTATCCACCCTCGGTACGACGAGCCGGTGTAGTTCTCCGCTGAGTGGTGCTGGTTGGAGGCTTGCTTTATGCTATTAACATCCTGCTCTGGTAAATCCAAAATGCTCCTTACTGTAAAACTGATCCTGCCAGATGTGGCCATGGTAGGTTGTGCACACCTTCCTTCAAAAACCCTATCACCCCAAAGCTCCGAATCCTCTCCTTTAAAAGCTGCGAGGAATGGACTGCGCTCAGTTACTGGGGAATCTCCAGCCTCAAGAGGACCTTTCCTCCCATCGCCACCTAACCCCAAATATTAGTGTCGTTTACAGAGATGTCCTGTTTATATAAACAGTCCTCCCCACTGCAAACACTGCCTGCTTTCAAACCGTCCCTGTCTATAGGATGCTAAGTACCTGAATTAGTCAAGTGCTAAAGCCCTAATGGGAGTAGGTGTAACCCCCCTTACCGCCACCCCCATGAGAGAATAACCCGTTACCTCCCAAAGACAGCAGGAAACAGGCTTCATCATTACATATTCTGTCTGATTAGCCAAAAGTGGGGACAGATAATGGTAATTGTTAGCAGTGAATAACATCTTGGGTGGCATGTGGATGACCAACAACCACCCCCCCTCCATCCGCCACCAAAGCCACCAGCGTCCCTTCTATCCGCAGACAAAGTGAATCCTCCCAGGACATCCGCAGAGCCTGCCGAGAGCCCCCTCCCCGCTTCTCCCGCTTTATTTTCCTTCTCTCTCTTTAGATCTGGAAGGAATTTAAGTCGTTATTTGTTCGTTGTTTTGGGTTTGGTGGGTTTTGGTTGTGGGTTGTTTCTTTTGTTGTTGGTGGGGGTTTTTTGGTGAATTTTGTTTTTGTTTTTTTTCCCGAGCTGTTTTCCGTACTACCTCCAATTCTCCCGCTGTCATTAGCAGGTTTCCTACCCTCCACGGGGGCTTTTTCACACCTGAGCTCCCGTTCGGGAAGGCTGGCGGATGTGCGCGTTGAGGGGATGGGATCTCGTGGGGGTTTTTTTCCTCTCCTGGGCATGGTGGATGGAAGGTGCACCTTTCTTCGAGAAGAGTGATGGCGTGAATTTGGCTGGGGAAACGCCGGGAGCCCGACACACTCGGTCCATAAGCAAGAGTAGGGAGAAAAAGTAGGGAATATTTTTTAGCCCCATTTTAGGTTGCAATAACCCAAGGAATATCCCGTCGGACAATATGCATTAGTGACTGAAACGATTCCAGTTGAGAGGGAGAAAAGATCAAACACGGCGCGTTTATTATCCCGTCCCTGGCGAGCTCCGCTTCGTCTGCCGAAAGCAGCAGCAAACACACCCGGAGCTCCGAGCCCCGCCGTGTAGAGGGGTGCGGGCATCGTCTGGCCCGGAGTGGGGAGGCCCGGCGGCAGTTCCGCGGTACCCTCCGTGGTTCAAGCGCCTCCGCGCAGCCTTTCAACGAACGGCCCCGTTCCCCCGCGAAGCTGCGGTCGGGCTTTGCCCAGCCTCGCTCGCCGCCCGGGACCTTATAAAAAAATATGATGTAGAAACAAGAAGTGTGATGAGCCGTTCAAATGCAAAACCGCAGTGGCAGGGCTCGGTCCTCAGCCGCAGGGCAGGGCAGAAGTGACCGGTGGGCGCGATTAGTCTGTTTCACGCGTGTCGCGCAGCGTGGGTCACACTGTGCCTGGGGGCTGCAGTGGGCTGGGAGGGGACACGCGTGGGGGATGCCTAGAAAACCAGTGGGAGGCGAGTCCGGCTTGGTGGAGGAAAGCCTGGTGGGAAGGAGACACCTAACCTCTCCCCAGCAGATCCGCCTTCTCTTGAACGCCGGCCAAAACGCACACAGCCCAGGGCGGCGTGAAGCCCTGTGGTGAGGCACTGCTCGCCTGGAAATAGAAACCCAGATATACACGGAAATACTTTTCTAGCCCGTCGATTTGTTGGTTCAAGTTTTCCTGTCCAAACAGGCATCTATAAGCTATTGTGTATATATTATACTTATCCATCCCTGCTCTCGCCCTTCAGCCTGCCCCCGGCCGCCGCCGCCCCTCCCCGACCTGCTCCGGGTGTCGCTTCTGGAAGCGGTTGCACTTCATGGGGAAAATGTCAATAGGGCAATAATGGCAAGGGAGAAGCGAGATTTATACCGACGAGATTTGTGGGTGAGATGTACGGGGCACAAGGCTTCATTTGGCCAACTTCCCGCATATTTCTTCGGGACTGGACAGACTCTATATAAACGATTCCCAGGCCGTGATTACTGCAGCCACCTATCAAGCGTGCCTGGTGACAGTAGTTATCTTCCCCGCTCCAAGCACAGCCTCCCAGCCGTCCTGGGTGGTCGGAGAGAGGGGAGCACAAATACATGCCAACTGCTAGGCCGTGAACAAAAGGGAAATGTAGCCCTATGTCCCGGACCTGTTGGAAGCATTTGTTCCAGTCAAGATTTTGCATTTGTTCAGATCTGGAATAATAGGTGATTGACGTCTTCCCACAATGTGCTTTAACTCTGCGGGATAAATCGGAGCTTGTTCCTTGTTGTCATGGTTTTCAATAGGGTTCAATGGGATTGAACCACTATCGACTCTGCTTTACGTCTCCGGCAGCCCCGTCCATACAAATTTATTAGTTATGTCTTTTTAAATGAGATTAAATTGAAACGACATAGCCGTCCTCGGCGGAGCGGCTCCTCCCGCTGTCGCCCTGGTCCCCACCAGCCCCCGACTGCCCGTGTCACCGCCGGGGCAGCCCACGGCCGGCGGGAGGTGGGCACCGGCCAGGCCCCCCCGCCCCGCAGGTACGGCTGCGCTCACCGGCCCCGGCCTGGCTGGCAGCGCCTCTGCAGCCCCGCGCTCCCGGACCCCCGCATATAAAAGGAGGCCGAGAAGTGCTTATTAATATCTTGACCCCGCAGGCAAACATTTGCTGAATGCCTGTGCTGGAGCGGAGTTTCGGGAGGGTGGCCAGGGGAGGGGCAGGGCCCGGGGTTCAGAGAGCCGCAGACTTATACTGTATCCGAGGTGGTTCTCAAGAGGAGTTTGCCAAGGACACTCTAAAGAAAGTGCAAAAACTTTGCAAGGAAAAAAAGTCAGGATGAGAGAAAGAGAGTCTACTTCAGTGACCTCTCTTAGCCTTTTAATCTAT
The DNA here is from genome assembly GCA_013401335.1 of Brachypteracias leptosomus. NCBI lineage: Eukaryota > Metazoa > Chordata > Aves > Coraciiformes > Brachypteraciidae > Brachypteracias > Brachypteracias leptosomus. The sequence goes on from VYZX01030808.1 coordinate 118,669, forward strand.
TTAACATCCTAAGCCCACACTGATGTGTAGAAATAAGTAAATGGTACTCTTCAACCCTTAAGAGCTCTTCAGCATCAAATATTTGCACTTACTCTTAGAGTTTTTCTCAAATAGCGCAAGACACATTCTCCTTGGACGAGCCGAGCTGTCTAAATACAACTACGCATTGTTATCTGCGGGAAACAGTTCGCTTCAAAGGGAGAACGTAATAACCTGAAATGATTCATCTCTTGTTTTGCTTGGGACCGACTTGGATACTTTTCAGCTCTGGCAGCCCGGCCTCATTTCGGGGTTTCCCGGTTCAGATTTCACCCCCTCCCTCAATCCTTTGGCTTTGGGGAGGGGGGACCACTGTCCTCCACGGGACCCGGACCCGAAGTACCCCTGGGGACGGCATCCTGGGACCAAGGGGTGATTTTGCCCCTCGCCTCTCTGCATAGGCCGCCTTGTCGTCCCGCGGTGCTCCTGGGCGACTGGGAGCCACAGGTTGCCACCGAGAGCTGCCTTTTCCTCGACGACACCCACGGGAGATGAAATGGCAGGTCTTCTTTGGGGACGCTACACGTACGCGGCAGCGCCCACGCCTGTACTCCATCCGCAGAGGCGGTGGGGACCGCAGGGCGATCCTATAGCTGGTGCCTGCCCGCCCCGAGACGAGCCAGTCTCCGTAGGCCCACAGGATGAGACCGTGTCCGTCTGCATGGGCCCACGGGGTGAGACCGGGCCCACCTCCGTGGGCCCGAAGGGAACGGCTGCTTGTGCCCCGTCCCTTCAGCTAAATCCACAGAAACACTTCGGGAGCCCCGCCCATTTCAATAAATGTTCACCCTTTCAAGGGAATAAGGGAAAAAAAATATTTAAAATGAAAAACGTTTGTTTCCACGCCGTCCGCAGCGCGCTTTTCATCTCGCTCACTGACGGCCGAGATCGGTTGCAGCCCCCGTGGAAGAGGGCAGGAAAAAGCGGGGCAGGGACACGGTCAAGCCCCCGCAGCGGCCGTGGCCCTCGGGGGAGATGCGCGGCCGCGGCCACCCCGCCACCCTCGGACCTTCAGCGCGGACCGGGCTGGTAGCATCCCGCAAAGTGGGGGCTTTGAGGGAGATCGCAGGGGCTTCCAGCCCGAAATGTGGCCCGGCCCTTTGAGGGTATAGTGGGGCTGGGTCGGGCCGTCCCGTCGGGGCTCCTGTCGCGCTTTTGCCCGCCCCCAGCTCCTCACCAGTCCCCGTCGGGGAAGTCGGGTCGTTAAAAACACCTCCGGTCACCTGAGAAAATAGCGGCTTTTTCTCTCACTTTTTTTTTTTTCCCCCTTTTTTTTTGAAAGGATTCATTTACCGTGCTCAGTGAAGGATTGCAAAGCAGATTGACCAGATCGATGTATGTGAGATGCAGAAATCGAGCATTTTCCTGAAATAGTTGATTGTGTCTACACCTCGAGAGAGAGGGAGAGAAAAAAAACAACCACATAAATTCAAGTGGCCGCCTGACTCTGGTCGATGCAGTCCCAGCTTTAAGGAGGAACACTCCGTAGCCCTGAGCCAGACACGCGTGGGGCGGCGCTCACAGCCAGGAGAAGCCCTCTTGCTGCGGGAGGCTTCCAGGCTGTGTTGCAGACTGGATACGTTAGCGGTGTTGGGTTAAATCTCTGGGATAAAAGCTGCCAAGACAACTCATCTTGCTGGGCTACACCCACCGATTGGTCCATGACTTGGAACTGGGGCTCCGAAAAGGAGTGACTTGACAAACATCACAAAACCCCGTGTACCAGAGGTGGCAAATAAACTCCCGATTGAGAGCTTCCTTTCTCTAGAATACTGGATTTTAATAATTTAATATGTATACAGCACATCTGCGACGGAGTTAAACTCAGTACTTTGACTTTACTGAAAAGAAAAGTTGACCTCACAGAATTCAATGTGAATTTTAGAATTTATTTTAAACCAGACAAGATTCAACCTTTCTATAAAAACAAATAATCCTCTAGCTAATTTTTCCAATAATGAACATTTCCATAACTTTACACCCTTTTCCTTCATCATCTCCTGAAAATAGGGTCTTTCCCTCTCAACAACTAACCAGCTTTAGACTTTGAATTTTACTATAATCTTTTGCTTTGCCTTTTTGCTTTATAACTGATAGTCATTATGGTGCATTTTCTAATTAGGGCAATATTGTGGAAGGAGTGTAATATTCCCTGTAGGAAGGATTGGTTTCTATATATTTCTGCATGTTGTATTTGTCTCTCTTTCCTGGTAGAATAAAGTCATTTGCTTTTGGCTGTAGCTTCTTCCACTTCCTAATACTTCCTAACAAGCTACGTCTTTTTCTGCAGCTCCTGTATTTCTTCTTTTCACGACTGCAACCCATTCTAAGTACATACATACATCGACCTATTAAGGACCTCAACAAAATTAAACTAAACTTCTTTCTTTCATGGTTATTTTGAAAATTCTTATTCTCTGGTGTCCTAACTTCCATCCCACCTGAATCATGACTCCCTCTGCTATCAGTCCTCTTTTCGTTTTATAGAGCTCATTAATTAAATAATAATTTTGAAATCTGATACATGTGAAGCATTCTATCCAAGGCTCACACTTTCTCTGAAACCCTCAATTTTCTATTCTGCATTTAAACAAGAGACTTTATTTCTTGGAACAGGGATTACCCACACCAGTAGAGGATTCAGGATTGAGCTTTTCATTTGCTCTGTGTGATCATCCTGGAGGAATTATTTTGCAAATTGACTGCAAGCAAAGAAGCAAGGGACAAGCCCTCCCTGTTCTTTACGTTGGTTTGGGACGAGCTTGTGCAGAGCTGAACTGGTGTGGACATGAGCGGGGCTTTCCTTCCCTTGGGCTCCTTGGAGCTCAGCTCTCAGGAAAGGTTGAGGGGATGAGGCTTTTGCTTACCTTTCAGCAAACTCCCCTTGGGCAAGTGGGGGACAGCCACTGAAGTTACTTGGATCATGAAACTGCAGCAGTCACTCCATTACCAGTTGGCTGGAGTACAGGTTCTGTACCTGCCACCACTGCAATGCCATTCCCCTCCTTGCCCTATTTTCATCTCACACTCAGCCTGCATGGGATGTACAAGAGGTCAGGGGCCAGTTCCAGACAAAGGGTAAAGTGTGCCCATGACAGGATGGGTTCTCAGGCCTGGATTCAGCTGCTGTAGGGGGACCCCTTCCACTCCCTGTTCTAACACATCTGTGCTCTAGAGCACAGGCAATGATCTTGCCCCAGATACTCTTGAATGTTTAGGTACCCAACATAACCCCCACTCCCCACCCACCCGCTTATTGCAGTGGCAATTAGATGCCTAAAGCCCCTTGAGAGCCTGGCCCCAAAACTGAAATGGGTGGTGCTAGGAAAACCAGGTGAATTTTAAGACAAAAGTAAAGTCTTTAAACAGTTGAGAAATTGAAATGGAGGACAAGAGTGCCCCTGAGGGAAACTGTCCTGACACCAACACCATTGCCTGCAACAGATCTTCACAAAGGCAAAAGGCATTTTGTGCTTTGGACAGCTTACAAGGGTATGTATTGAATTTCAGCATATAATTCTTTGTTTTGCCTTGTAAAATATCGATTATGTTTTTTAAGTCATCATAAAATATCCTCTATAGGTTAAATTCTATTAGATTCTGACATGTAACCTCTAGAATAAAATTTGTAGCCAAAATTATAAACTTAGAAAAGATCCTTTTATTATTTTTATAGGGCATTATTTTCTTCCTCTGTGACATGCCAGGTCACCAAGAGGCAGCAGTGCTTTGGCTAGGTACACGCTAGCTGACTGGTCGTCACGTGCACTGACTGGTGAGCAGGCTGCTGCCAAGACAAATATTTGTTTCTTGCTAGTGAGCCAGTAGGTTGAATTTTTTTCTCTAGCCATTAGTTTTCACAAATCTCTTGTGATCATAATTGGTTTTGAGACTTCTGATCATCTATCAAATTTAGTTGAGGCTTTATTTTTTCTTGCAGAAAAAAGGCACTTGTAGCTCCCAACTGAAAACGTTAAGGAAAATGTATCTCATGGCTGTTTTCATAACTGAAAGGTTATCCCTGATACTGCAGGCAAAAAGATATGAGCATAGAATATCAATTTTACGATTGCAGTCCACAGTTTCTTGCCATTTTGGGCTGAATTCTTCTTTCATTTACATGCTGTTTACTACAGCTGCTTTTAAAATGTTGGGTAAAGTAACTCTGCTGACTTCAAGATAATTCAGCTGGGTGAAGCAATGCTGGGTTGGTCACATCACACAAAGAAGGACAGAAAGACTTTGGCCGTACAAGAAGGTGACACGAGGGAGTTTACAGGGGAAGGAGTTGCTACCAGTCTCTAGCAATAAAATTTGCTTTTCATGTATGACATACATGGGCCAAGCCCCAGATCCATATGTCCCCATTTCCAAATGTGATTCAATATCTGTATTTTTCAGCTTTGCCCTGTCTTGATATTGATCTGCTTTTTTTGCCCCTACAAATGTATGTTGCAAAGAGGGCTGTTTCAGGTTTGTACAGCAAGAAGCTATCGCTTATTTTCTCATACAGCAAACTTCCCAAATGAGGATCAGTGAAAGATTCACTTCCAGATCTATATATTTTATACCTGAAAGAGCATACACATACTTTTGATGCTCATTATTTAACATAATAATGGCTTTTAAACCTAACTGGGGAAAGAGTCCAACAGAAGCTACAAAGATGATTAGGGGACCAAAACATCTCTCTCATGAAAAAGGGCCGAGAGACTGGGTTTGTTTAGTCCAGAGAAGGGAAAACTGAGAGGGGATCTGACCAATGCTTATCAGTATCTAAAGTGTGGGTGTCAAGAGGATAGGGCCAGTCTCTTTTCCATGGTGGCCAGTGATAGATCAAGGGGCAATGGACACAAACTGGAACACAGGAAGTTCCACCTAGACATCAGGAAAAACTTCTTTATTGTGAGGATGACAGAGCATTGTAACAAGCTGCACAGAAAGGCTGTGGAGTCTCCTTCTCTGGAGACATTCAAAACCCACCTGGATGCTTTCCTGTGCAACTTGCCCTAGGTGAACCTGCTTTGGCAGGGGGGTTGGACTAGATAGGCTCCAGAGATCCCTTTCAACCTCTATCATTCTGTGATTCTGTAGATTAAAATCAGTTTATGCAGCTACTTTCACATATAGTGAGAATAAAAATATCTCCTTGAGTTATTTTCTCAAAAGTTCTTTTGCACAGTAATTATCAAAGTCCAACTTTAGCAAGATGGCAACGTGGTCTGAAGGAGCATGTGTTAGACAAGAATGGAGGAAGAGCTAAAACCTAGCTTTGGTTCTGCCACTCTCATCCCACATGGCTTTTCTTCCTTGCCTATAAAATAAGGTCAGGTTATATTAAAGCAGCTATCTCATACAGCTGCTGTGGTTGTACATGGTGTGACTACTGAGTATCACCATAGTGCATTAACCATATAAAATGCTATCAAAAATTCTAAATAAGCACTCACACAGGACTGAGGAGACAAGTATTTCATAATAGACTCACTGCCCAATTCACGCTATTGAAAGCATCTGTGCTCTGTTCTGGACTGGTGTGTGTGCCATGCTTTTGTTTGCTGAAGCTATTTAAACAGCCACAGTTCTTAAGACAGAGAATTTATGAATCATATGTGGAAACAGCTGCCACATGAACTTTTCAAAAGAAAAGTTATTTGGGGGTTTTACTCACCTGCAGACCCAGTGACATCATATTAAATAACAGCTTCCAAAATGTGACTGCTGAAGCTCCAGTAAAAGATCCAGGAACAATTTCTCACAAAGTTTTCAGCCAGGCAGTAACACTGCTAAAGAAGGAAAGAGTAATTTTTACTGCTGGGCAGAAATTAACAATGTAGGAAAATGCAATTTGCTTTCACAGCACTTCAGTCCCACTTGTCCGTGCGCTCCTCTCCCAGAGCAGCTCCAGTGCTAGCACTCAGCTGCTAAGCACACAACTGCTGCCTTGTGAGACATTAATGTTTATGAATAATCACAGACATACTTTTTAGGGTTTGTTTTTTCTAACTTTGAGTGAATTTGTGTGATGATTTAGAGCAATGCACTGTCCTTGAGGTTACTGTGGGCAGGGGCAGCACACTGGAGAGCAGTTTGAATCGCTGGGGATGCAGAAGCAGGGCAGTTTGTATCTGCCTCTCGTCCTACAAAACCAGTCAGCAAATCCTCTGGTGGGATTGTCAGAGAAGGAGCTGGCTCAGGCATCAGACAAATCCTGAACACACAGGCTACATGAAAAAGGGAGGACAGAAAGCCAAGGGGCTGGAGGAATACACAATAACCAATAGTGAATAAATGACTATTGACCCTCCCCATCTCTGCTCTCCTTTTCAAGCTGATCTCAGAGTCAGGTTGTACATCAGATGTTTTCTTTAGGAGTGTTTAGACAGCTCTGCACATACAGTTTTAAATTCAGCTGAATAATCTTATAACTTCTTCACTGGTTGGTTGTGTGCTGACATCCTTTCTAAATTAAAATACTTTGAATTAATATCTCTGGTCACCTTGTCTGTGATAATCTCTCAGCTTTTTGTGGGACAAACGCTAACCACTTTAAACACCTAGTGGTCAGTTCTGTTAGATTCAGAGCAGTTTACTTGTTGGGTACTGCAGCTAAGTGAGACCTCTCACTAAAATTCTCTAATTCATGTTATTTGCAAAATCAAATTTGGGAATATCCCTTCCCGCCTCTGGTCTTGGATATTGGATGGATATAAAACAGTTCCAAGATTTTCTCCCTCATATTGCAGTGCTTAAGCCTCTTAACAGGAAGGAAGAACAGTGGATGATTAATTTTAAAACAAAACATTCCTGCCAGCCCTCTGCAGCTAAATGGAAGTTGTGGTGACTGAGGCATTTATGGAGAATATTTCAAAGTGAGATATATTTATCCCACAACAACACTCTATTACCATGACATTTTGTGGTATACCTTTAATAATGAGTAACCTTTGTATAACAGTTTTCATATGGAATTTGTTACATTAATGAAACAAAGCTACTTTATCATTTCTAGAGAAGACACATTCCACTCTTTGGTTGTTTTTATTTTCTTGTTGGTTTGTATTCTTTTTTATATAATATACTTTCTTTTCACATTCCTCATTTAGTCAGCAAAAATATCCATTGATTAACAACACAGTTAAATTTCCAGCTCACATGATTATCTGTGTTATGCACAACATAAAAAAAAGATTTACAGAACTTAAAGTAATGATTAATAGTGCTAGCTTTAGAAGGCTGACGACTTCCGTGAGTTCTGATCTGTTGCATTGATTTAGTAGGCATTTAAGGCTAAAGAGCTAGCATAAGATTGCATGATCCATATTTAACTTGCTAAATATTTTAAGTTTCTTTACAGCAGCAGCTGGTTTTATTCTTTTATTCAAAGAAGTGTTTTGTAAAGCTATTCTGTGCTTTAGCCCATAACAAATGTTTACTTTGGAGCAGGAAAAGTCCATCTGTACTCACATAGTTACATTATGCATGCTATCCTGCTATATTGTGAGGGGAATTACATCAGCAAATAGAAAATAAAAATGGAATGACAGAGGGGAAAAAAGCAAACACTATTTTTAGTGCCTTATCTTGCAGACACATCTCGAAATACTAAAGAGAAATGATTGAAAAAGGGGTGTTAGCAATGATTCTTCACAAATCCCAATGACTTTCATCTAGCTAATGGCCAATGAGCACAACTGTGTCTCACTTATGGCTTTAACCACAGGAAAGGCAGCAGTGCCAGTACTGTCAGGAGGCAGCAGGGCCACGTGCACAATCGCTGAAAGAGCGACCACCCAAAGTGACGCATTTCAGTATTGAAGATGCACAGAGACCTGTATCAGTTGACCTCAGCCTGTGACCAGCAGTGTAAAGAGTCACTAACTCAGAAAGGTAACTTGTGCTCTGCTTTTCAATGGCTTTGTAAATCAGCATAAGCACCTTATAACAAATGCAAAACTTTCTTGGTAACCAAGTGCAACTGAGATGGGATTGGGAGGCTGGGGGGTTCCTAGGAGCAAACCTCTAGCAGTGGGCAGAGTCCCAGCTGCTCTTTTTGTAGTGTAGTGCCTGAAATGCCCCACGACAAACTAGCCAGACTGCTAGGAAATGTTGCAGTGCTCAGCTGAAAAGTGTATATGTGCACCTTCTGATTGCTTTGACCACCAAAATCGGGAGTCTCAGAATATGCCATAAAGAGTCTTGAAATGGAGGTGGAAAAACAGGGCAGAAGTCTCATTTGTACAGTGGCAGAAACGGAGTAAGAATATGCATTTTAACACTCACAAAAGCAGATCATAAGCTTTTTTGGACCTAGAAAGGTATTTTGTGTCACTGGGTGCTTCCAGGCTACTTTTCCACACTCTAAATAGGCTTTCAGTTTGGAATCCAGGAGAAAAAAATATTGCTTCACTTAAATAATGTTGTAGTTTATTGTGGTTTTTGGTCCTCAGAGGGTTTTAATTTGTTTGGATGTGACAGCTGTATTGCAGCTGCAGGCAGAATATTTTCTGTCTTTCTTTAGTGTCAACAACAACATTTTCAGAAATTTCCTGTACTGCCTTGTTTGGCTCTTTTATTTCTTCCAGCTTTTATTTTATGTAATTAATCTTTGTACACCGAGTGTTTACGTTTGTGTTTTTCATGCCTCATTTTTGATCCTCATGGTGTTTCACTTGTGCAGTAATCACTACAGCAACATTTTCCCTTTTCCTCTTACAGATCGAGAAACTCGAGGTCCAGAATTTGCCTATGATTAGCATTTGAATTGCATGTTAAATTTTGTGTGCCACACCTAGTGAAGGGGGACCTGGCTCACTGCATTTTCAGATTATCCTTCTGCATCTCCAGTCCAATCATTTGAGTTACACTAGCTATAAATCATAGTAAAGAAGTACAGAATCAGAGCCTGGATTTGTAATCCATTGTGAAGATGTAACACTCATTGCCTAGAACAATCTTGAATAGATTTTATTAAAATAAGAAAATTGCTTTTATTCAAGGTGTTTATGACAATTCAAACACACAAAAACTAATATTGACTAAGTTGTCAATACTCTTAAATAAAGTTATTGTCTTCTCTTCAAAACAAAATACACATCCTTTGTGGAAGCAATAAGAGATAAAGGAAGTACAGATAGTCATATGAAAGCCAGTAAGTACTGTTTTTTTACATATAAAATCAGATTCAGAGTGTGTGTATACCTCTATAGCCCCATTGACTTTGTGGGGCTGCGCTGATTTAAGCCAGTTAAGTTGCTGGCTCTAGCTATTTTATTTCTTCCTTTATTGCCTTACCATGCCAGGCTTACAGAACAGACAGGAGAAATGAAGGCTTACGACTCTTGAAAATGAGCTGAAATTTTGCAGTGCCGGTTAAGTGTTTAACTGCTCGTCAAGGTTAACAATGTGTTTAGTGTGCACACATGAGAGAAATCTTAAACAAGTGGATTTACAGAAACAAGCCCTTGCTAGATTGAGAGCATAAAGGTCTATAGCTACAAGTTGGAAGATAATTGCTTGAAAATATTGTTATAAAAATAAACCATAAACCTCCATGACCAGCTTCAGATAATGTCATGGGAACAGGCTGCATGCCAAGAAACAGCAGGGAAGGTAAGAGCTAATGCTCACTCCTCTGCGTCCAGCAGCACTCCAGCACGGACTGTCCACTCCCAGCCCAGCTGGGAGCCAAAGTCAGGCTTGTCTGGCCAGAAAATTCCATCATACAAATGGGAATAACAGAGAAGAGAATCAGGCACCACAGCATCTAGACTCTACAGTATCTTAGAGGAAGGATTATGCTAAATAGAGTTTCCATTCCTTACTCCCTTTAAATTTTTTTTTTTTTTTCTTCTTCTCTTCAGTGTCATATACAACTATCCCATGGCATGACAGCTGGCACACAGCACCAGGTTACAGCCCCTGTAGTCTGCAATAATACTGGTAAATAAACTTTTATCGAAAAATCTGCCTCATTCGTCCATTCCTACAGAGCTGTTTAAAGGTACATTAGAAAGGTATAAATACACTTGAGCTGGCAAGGCAGAGTTTATTACCGGCATTTTGGGCATCAAATGGGGAATAAAAACACACTAAAAGCTGCGATCTGGGCACAGTCTTTAGAAGCTTACCTTGGAGGGTCTGGTGGTAGGTTATGTCCCTTCATCCAGCAGAAAGGACAGTGCCAGAGCTTCTGCTCTTTTCCTACCATCTTTTGGCCTTTCAAAATTACTTGCCATTCCTCTTCTCCCAGAAAGCAGTAAACAGCAAGCGGGCAGCATGATTTCTGTGTCTGTAGGCTTGAACTTCTCTTCTGCACCAGCTTTTTGCCTGGAACGTATTCTGAGATATATTTTAGCCTATTAAAAAAGAATGACTATAATTAGCATTCAGCATCAATATCTTAGAGGAGTTACACAGTCCAAAATGATATATATACATCAGAAATAATGTATTACCCTCACTGTAATCTTTGTTTAAGGTCACCACACAAGCAAATATTTTCAACATGAGGATTTTTTCAAATATAATAAAAAAAATACATGCTATAATGTTGCCCCTAATCATGAGCTAAATATAATCATATTGTACTAGACAACCCGGATTCTAAGATCCTTTTGGGAAATAACAACCTGCAAACACAAAAGGTAGAAATGAATCTTTTTCGAAAGCTGAGTTTCTTTTGTGTTCATATGATGTCAGGATGTGGGGCTTTAAAGGAAAAAATCAAATTACTATAAATCTGAGAGACTCACCGACCCTACAAAGGCCTCATCCTGTTGATCTGACAATATAAAATACCTTTCAGGGCATCTGCATTGTGTTTCTATCCACTTTAACTTACTTTGATGTTTACTGTCAAAGTGAGGCTCTTAGTTTAAATAACAATCTGCACATCTATCTTTTACAGCAATACAGTATCACATTCCAGCCCTGAAGAATAAACGTTGTTCAAGGGGCTCAAATTAAAAGGTAGTGGAGAATTGGAAATATTGACTGAGCCCTAAATGGCATGAGACACAGGGATTTTTAATGGGAATTTATTATTTTAGTAAAGAAAATGTTGTCTGAGATTTTCCTGTAACTTGGCCATTAGATCCTGTTCAGGAAGATAGGCATATTGAGCTGACAGGTGATTTTAAGGCTTCTAAAGCCATATGTTGAAAAAAACATCAACCCTTGCTAGGTCTGCTGCCTTGAACCTACAGCAGTAACATTAAATCCTTCAGGGAATGAAGCTCACTGATAATTCTCCAATGGTCAGTCCCATGGCAGGTGGGATGAAGGAGATCAACCCAGTCTGGCAGTGATTCAAAACTAAACTATATTTTTGAGACCTTCACTAAAATGAGTTGGTGGAAACAGTTCTTTTTGCAGTGAGTGGAGGATTAATGGCCCCGTGAATGCTGGAGACAGTAGCGTGTAAGCCACTGACTAATCTACTTTACTGCCACCAGTAATTCTACCTCAGAGAATGAGGGCTTGTGGAAATGCAACTAGGGTTTTAGTGCACATGTTCTGTGCACATGTATTATGTAGCCTTCTCTAGGGTTGGCCAACTGGCATAAACAGTAAGAAATCACCTAGATGTTAGAGATTCATACACTGGACAAGGAAGCCACTGGGACCTGGACACGGGAAGCGAAGAGTCTGTTTTCACCCTTTCTACATTTTTTTTTTTTTGTAATAACCTGAGATATTTCATGGCAGCATAAAGACAACAACAGAGAAAGGGAATCCTGGCAATGCTTATTTTTAAAGCGTCTTTCCTTCCCACACAAGGCCCTTTAAGATTGGCAAGTAAAAAGCTCTTGTCAGCCTTCCACTCCATTTATCTCTCTGGCTTCACAATGTGCTCTCCCTTCTCGCATCCCTCTGCAGTCCACTGCTGGCTCTTTGTTGTCTGGAGATTCACCAGGATTCTAACGTTTTACCTAAATTGCTTAGAGGAAAAATATCAGAATATTTCATTTCATCGTCTTGAAGTGCTTTGCTTCTCTACAATTGAAGTACTTCAATTCAGCTGTAATATTTTGACTTTAGTAAAATAACAAAATACCCTAAACTGTAAGCACTGAATTCATACAAAAAGATTGGAGCTTGCTCTGTCTTTTTGCGGTACTTATTGTCATGAGCAATTTTGACTTTTTATTCTGATTTTAAAAAAGAGAATTTTTAAATTATTTTTTTTAGGGAAATGAAGTTTCCCAGAAAGTTTGCAGCAGAAATTTCAAATTTTGTTCTGTTCTAATAAAAATAGTTATTGTCAAACCACTAATTGTTTTTACCAAAAATATGGCTGCTTCCCCCAGAATTTAATATTTTTATTGACCATACAATGATGCATATGTTGACAGGTTTCTGCAAGAGAACTGTTCTCCACAGTCAATTTACTTTTGATTTTAAACGTTGTGGAAATTGCCCTGACCCCATCCTGCTGTCGAACTCCCCATCACCCATCTCCATGCCATAGTGCCAGTGTGTGAGCCTGCCAGACCACCTCTCCTCCCAAGCCCTACATGGAGTCATACAGAGGTGCTTCTGGCTTAAGCCCTTCCAAGGCCAAGTGGGTCCACTAAGCAGCTTGTGCATAGATGATGAGCCCGTACATAGCACATTGCAAATACATCAGACATTTCATGTGCATGAGCCAACAGCGCAGCAGAGATGCACTTCATCTCCAGACACTCTATGCATGGTCTGTGTTGTTAATGTACACATGGGAGTTGTCCAGGGCTTCCAAACATCTGGAAACTCCAAATCAGTGGCTAAATTCCTTTTCCATCTGGAGATCATTTATATACAACATCTATGCTAGCTGTCATGCTGTTCCCTTATCTCTTGAATGACAGTTGGGAATGAGGAAGGCAAGAGGAATCATTTATATTCATTACTTTTGTTTATATTTGCATAAACATTTTATGCTATTGAAACTCAGGATTTCTGTGGAGCTGTGGGACAGACCTTCCTACAGGAGCAACAACCCCTCTGCTCTGCTCTCTCTGCTCATGATAACCCAAATTTTTATCTCAACACCTCAGTCCCAGAGCACTTTTGTGGAGAAGTGAACATGCGTTAGTTGTGGTGTCTTAACATCTTTTTTTTTTTTGCCTTGCTCTCACTACAGGAGAGCATATGGTGATTTTTGTAGCGTAACAGTGAAGAGGGGCTCTGAGGACAGCACAGGATCAAATATATGTGAGCAGATTATGGAGACTACTTATTGTCCCCCTTTTCAACTCTGCCCAGTTTCAAAGCCTGCAGTTGCGCTCTAAGCAGAAAATCAAGTGATGCCAAAGAGTCTACAGTTGCTCTCAGATCAAGGAGTGCTACGAGGCTTCTTCACAGGCCAACACCTCCAGCTCCGGCAAAACTGCCGTATGTCTGCCAGGTATTCAGTAACATTTACAGGGTATTTGACAGAAAATCCTGTCGCAGGAAGGTCCGGCCGAGCTGTCCCTGCCACAGGCTGAAAGCAGTACACAGGTATCTACCTCCCTCTAGAGGTAAAACTCTGAAGCAGCTGTTTCATGAGCAAAAGCACTTGGGTGATCTGAAGCAACTGCAGTGGGTCCAGGAGCTCCTGGTTGCCACAGCACTAACATAGCTAATGACTTAGGTTGTATTTCTTGCTGCGGAGATTAAGGTCTCACATCTTCAGCGCTTCCCATCAGTAGAAACCCTGTACTCATGCTTAAAGTGGGTAGCAAACCCACCGCCAGTTCAGTGGGATTGTAAATTATAGACCTCTACTCAGGTGTAAGAAATGGTGAAAAGTAAAAGACAGTGGAGAAACTAGGTTTCTGACTCAGTGTCCACTACACAGAAAAAAAATCCACCATAAATAGAGAGAGTTTAAAATATTTCTTAATATTTTGCCTTCTTTGTTTTGATCTCAATCATACAGCCATTGCCCATGTCTGAAGGGAGTAATTGTATTTGTGGCTTTTGCACATAAATCACAAGACTGCAAAGTTTTGACAAGCCCTTGAGAAACACAGAGCATACACAGGTATATATATATATGCAGAGCCCTTATATCTGAGCTACTCTGAGCTCTACTCTCCCAACCAGCACTCCATGGGGACCCTGGAGTGACACTGCAGCTATCACAATTACTGTGCACAGACATGTCACATTTACCAGTACAGATGCAGAAATACATTGCGTCACATTGCAAACCCTCCCTGACCACCTGAAGATGGTGGGCCGGGCACAAGAAACTGTAAGATGTATAACCCCATAATGTATCTCCTCTGAAACGTGGAATAATGCAATGCAAAAAGTCACATTATTGTGTTAAAACTGATTTGTCAAAAAGACACCATGGTGTTGAATTTAAGCTTTTGAGCTTTCACTTTTTCAGAAGGTTCTGCTGCTGCAGCCCTGAAATCCTCTGAAGACAAGGTGAGTTTTGCTGTTGATTTCTGAAGTAAATAAGCATTGTTACAATGTTAAGGCATTACATTTATTTGGAGAACACAAACGGGAATGTCATGATTGAAAAGACAGAAAGGTCTTGAAAGAAGGTGTTTTATCTGTAAATTTGATTCTCAAAGTGCAAGTATTCAATCACAAATGTACAAGTGTTCATTTCATTTGAACAACTGATGCAGGTTTTCAGTTCTATATTGCCCTGCTAATGCAGGAATTTGTTACAGACATGTAACTGAAGTGTGTAGGTCTGTTCTGTTCCTGTGGGAGTCAGAAAATTTGAAATAAGCAGGGAGAAGATACTAAATTTCTGGTACCTGACCCATTCTTTAACCCCCCCCCCCCCCCCCCCCCTTTTTTTTTTTTCACAAGGCCACAGAATCACAGACTAATTGATGTTGGAAGGCACCTCTGAAGATCACCAGGTCCAAAACTAGGCCAACCCCATTCCTCAAAGTAGTGTCAGTTATAGGAAGATGCTCAGGGCTGTATCCATTTGGGTTTTGGATATCTCCATTGTGGAGAATCCACAATCTCTCCAGGCAATCCGTTCCCTTTTTGTGACTACATAGACAGTATTTCTTTTTAATGTTTAAATGGAATTTCCTACATTTCAATGTTGCAGGGCAAAGACGAAACATAGGATGCTGATGTTGCTTATACCACTATAAGAGATTTGTGAGGTAAAAAACTGCAAAGAAACATCAGAGGATGGGGAGGATTTGACATACAGCTGAGCATCACACATCTGTCTCTTCTGTGCTAACACTGTATATATTTAAATAAGAGTCCTTCATGCTGCTATTTTTCCCTAAGTCACCTGTAAATGCTCAAAGCTAACTCTGCAAATCTTTCTTACATTGTACATTATGGTCATTATTAAATACAAGACATCACCTTTGGCAAGAGAGCTCCTAACCCAAAGATTGCTCACGATCTGGACAGTATTCTGTGTACGTATGGTCACACAAGCGCTCTCTTCCTATGTTTCTCCATGCGCTGCTATTTTAGGCCACTGCTGAAGACATGATGGGATGGTTGGATCTTTGGTCTAATGCAGAATTGTTCTTCCTCATGCTTTTAAAAGCTCCAGTAAATGTAACACCATGAGGGGAAGCCAACTCCGAAGAAAGAAAAGAGCACATACAAGGCATGGTGCTCCAGACTGGTCAGTCTCAAGTAAGAATGTTTCTGCAATGGCTTTAGGAAAGCTATGTTTGCAGAGAGTCCAGCTCACTGAGGTCATGGTTGCAGCCTGTAAATGCTGTTAAATCATCATTAAATCTCAGCTCTCTTAAGGGAGGTTCATTTTGCTCTTTTGCTTCTGACTGGAATTTAATTCCTTGTTAATCTCTGGGTTTTAAACACAGGAGTCTTGTTTTATCAATGCTCTGCAGAAGAACGACACTAGGTGAGAACCTTTGGGTTGATTACCCAACAGTCCAGGAAGAGATGCTCCTAGGATCTGAATCACACTGCTTGTGGGGAAATGAACATTGACACAAATCTCCCAGAGAAAAGACAAAAAGTTTATCAGATGACTTCAGTAAGCTTGGTGAGTTGTCTAGGATTACTCATTCTGGCAAATACTGTGGGCCTTCCTATCAGATTTCAGTGTGTTTATCAGAAAACCTCAGAAACCTGGGTAACAAGTGTGACAGCTCTACCGTCTATTAATAGATAATTCTGAATTTGCTGCTCAAGGCTGAGCCACATTTGTAACATTTATCTCATATTCACCATTACGAGAAATTTCAGCTAGACTTGGAGGCAAGTAATTCAGTGGCTTTGTCAACATCTGTTATTCAAGTGCAGGAAGATGAAACAAATTTGTTTTGATTAGGTCAATTCAAAGGAGTATTTCTATGCCCCATTTAGTAGTGTATTTCTTCTGTAATGGAGAATAAATTTTTTTGAGTCTTTTCCTAGAGCTTTTTTCCAGAGAAGAGATTAAACTAGGTGCAAGTTCTGGTCTGATTTGGGGGTATGGAATTCCAGATTGGCTGCAAAATTTGATTTTATATCCAGATGCTTGGTGGGGAGTGGGGTAGGTGTCTCTAGAAAGAAAAAGAAAAGCAAAAAATGTTTTCTGCAAGTTACTTCAGAAAATGTGTTCCAAATACACCTGCAAGCCTTCATTAATATGAATGACATAGGGAAACATTCACACTTAACACATATATCCACCATTAAGACTTTCACACGAACAGCTCGAGTGCTTGGTTCCAAAAGGAAAAACAGGAACTTTAATTGATTATGACTTGTGGTGCTAGTTTAGCCAAAGGCAAAGTTGTACTTGGGCAGGATTGCACAAAACCACTTTTTCCAAGCTGATCACATGTTCCAATCAGGAAACTCAATTGGTATTTGGCAAAAAACACTACAGCTTCTTTGGATCTTCAGAAGCAGGCTGAGTCAAAAGGCAGCGATGTTCTGCTTATGCAGAGTCCTCTCTATTAACAACTTCTTCCTCACTGCCTCTTTTACAAATCATGTGCTACAAAATGTTCAGTAAAGTTACATATGTATTTTTGTCTGTATTAAAAAACAAACAAGCTTTATAAAGAGGGAACAAGAAAACAGAAACTATTTTTTCTTGTTAGTGTAAAACCAAAAATTACTTTTGAAAGGTCAGATTGCATTAATTAAGAAATGTTTCCTACAAAGTAAATCTAATTAGCGTTTCCATCCAGATGAAACATGATTTGTAAAGACAAAATTCTGTTGCTAGGGGCCTGCCTTGTATGACAGACAATCCTGCCTTCACTTACAGCAGGGCAATGCACTGGCTGCTTCTGTTACTCTAGTCCTATGTTACTCTGACCTCATTAGACCTGCAGGTATAAATAACGTTTTACAGATGTGTGAGTATAGCTGACATTCATTGAAGCCAATGGAAGCAGAACAATGTTGAACTCGCAGCATAGATTAGAATTTAAAAGCAAAATTCTTCCTGTCCTTTTATAGTGAGCTAGATCCTTGCTGTAATTCACACTTTTGCTCTTTAAGACTGTGTCCACCATGGATAATCCTTCATGTCTGTAACTTCAAACCCTGTGGGATGTAGTGTAGGTCTTGCCACAGCCATGCCTAACTCACACACCTGCCTGGTTGGTGAGCAGGAACATACCATCTTTATTTTACATGATGCATTCCTAGGCTACATGGTGGCTAAAGAGTTATCTGTGCAGAGACACAAGAGTTTAATGAGTTTCAGAAGGAAGGTGATTTTATTTTAGGTGCATTAACACTATTTTATGAATAAAGTAGTTAGAAAAGCCAATGCAAACAGCATGTGATGCTTTTATAAATCTAGCCTGTAATTGTTAACATATGAAACACACTTATTTTACTGCAACTTGAATTGCACAGTAAAAGCTTGATTCATGAAGGTATTATGCAATAATTAAGTGGGTTTTCTGTGAACTTAACCAATAAGAAAGTGAGAAAGGATGTGCCTGGAAGTTTCACTGGTCACTAAAAGTGCAGAAACTGGCAACACGCAGGTGTTCCTACTATATCAGCCAGTGCCTGATTGCAGCAGGGAAGGGGGCAAAAAGTGTTTTCAATATAACACTATGCACCACTATATGTAGATATGGTGCTTCAGGAAAATTAGGGAAAATGTTCTAAGTATCAGGCTTTGCCCTAAAATATTAATGAGATAAAGGGAATCTGTGGCATCAACCCTCTTTTGTCATTTTCTGTATATATAAGTATATTGTCTTAATCAAATAGTATCTCTTGGTATGTTGGTCATAATATCCATAGGTGTTGGAAGCATAATTAAAAGTATTGTGCCAAGTTCAATTTTTTTTTTTTCTGAGAAATAACTAACCCAATATTGCTACTTCTGTAGTTCTGTTAAACCACTTAATCAAAGATCCAGTTTTGGGTCTATAACAAAAAGAAAATGGGGTGAGGTGTGGGGGAGGTATGTTAAACCACCTTGCTCATCTCTAGATCTGCAAGGCAAAGTAAATCCCATCATAATTCAATTAGTCAGTCATAAATGAGCTGTCACTTTGTACCTGTCAATCTCCCCTCTGGTGCTGAGAAGAAGGCTGGAAGAATTTCCAGCTCTTTGTTTGCTGCTGATGCCCTGCACTTATTCAGGTGTCGCAACACCTAACACATCGTCCCTGGTAGCTGGAGTGTGCGAAGAGCACTCGTACACTCAGCTATGGCAGCTCAGCTGATGGGATGTCACTAGTTACTCAGTACTTCACACTGTGCAACTACCCATCCAAACCTGGTCATAAATCTGACTTACTGTCTCTTCTGCTTTTGAGAGAGTTAAAAAAAAAGAAGCAAAAGTCTATTTGTCCTGACAGTCACAGATGCACAGGGTAAGGCTCGTGCTCTGTACTACTGTCCTTGGAATTAAATTTCCCTTCAAATATGAACTGAGCAAAATTTTTTTTTTTCTTCTACTGAATAATTGAAAATACATTCAGAAAATGTGATCTCATCACTGTATGTCTGTAACATCTTTTAAGTTTTACTGTTGAATTTATTTATTTTTCCCCTGGGGTAGGCTAAGATGCTCCTCCCACACAGTTTCTAGTGAGTATATGAGAATGAGGGTTTATGAAGGCACTAAAAAATAATACGTGACATGTCACATTTTAAATGCTCAGTTGAACTCTCTAGCCTCACCTGTCTGTCTTTATTACACTCTTCCCTCTTCATTCCCTTCTTCCTGCTAATGTAGCTGAAGCATTCCCTTCAATGCTTCCCACCCTCTCACCTCAGTAGGTGCTGTGTGCAACCCTCTGGAGCTCCTGCATCAGTAACTGCCTTCTAATATTCCTCCACTTAAACCTAATCCAATCTTTACTATGAGTAAATATCTTCTCAGTTGTCATCAGTTTTTAATTTCTCTTTTCTGCATCTATTTATTTCCAAACAAACAGTGCCTCTTAATTCCGCAAAAGCATTTGGGATGCAGTAGGTATGAAAGCTGTGATCACACGGAGGAATACCTTTAGGCTGATATATTCTTGAAATTTCTGTCCTCGGTTCATAAATACCAGGAAAGTCAGGTATAGCTATTCTATTTCTAATGGAGGGCCACCTGCCATGTGAACCAGTCATAGGAAATTTATCAGAGGTGTTTTTCATGGTTTTTTAGTCAGAGGGAGGTAATGTGAACCCATTTGGAGATTTTTGTGTGAAGTGCCCAGTGTAGCACATATTTTCCCTTCATTACATACAAGCAGCTCCTAGTGATCCTGATGGTAATTACATGTGTGTGCACTTAGAGGAGAATATAGATCTATACTGTGCAAATTACTTCAGAAAACAAACTCAGTTTATGGACATGGACTGTGCAGAGCTGAGTGGCAGTATATTTCAAGCAATGTTCCCTGCATACCACATAGTAAAGGGAAGAGGGGGCTGGGGAGCAAGGGAGGGCAGAGATCTGGATTTTATAACTACTTTTAATAACAACCGTGAAGGATAAAACCTATAGAGTTTTGACTAGCTTCAAAATCACTTCTCACTTCTGATTTTGAAATCTCCAGCTCAATTATTTGTTTACTTGATAGTGCTAAGGTCTTAATCTTCATCATTATTTGCTTACTAGTAAAGAACCCAAAAGAACGGCAGTCCAAAGGTAACCACACAACTAAATCACTTCCAGATGATAAGTTGCACTCTGATGGTGAAAGCAGACTTTACAGTTTCACTGTGCCAGGTAATATATGGCAGTCACCCAGTTCCTATTAGGTTTTTGTAACAGTATATACACACACTCTTTTTTTTTAAGCTGGATTAGGATTGGCTAATAGCACATACATGCAATGTTTAGCTCAATTTCAATCAGAAAATTTCTCCCTTAAAAGACAATTCTAAAGCATCTGTTATCCCTAATGGAAATCATATTAGCAATTTTTGTTGTGACATTAACTGTGCAGCAGTTTGAATAGCCACCCTTACGAGCATATAGTATAAATATGCTCCCTCTATATATATGCTTATGATGCCATCTTTAAATACATGACCGCTTATGCCTTTCCCACAGGATCCCTGCCTCGTTCATTGCTCAGGATGGGTGGCATTCATTTATTGGAAAGCTATCTAATATTTTGCTTTCTTCATGAGTTTAACATGTGGCCTAAACTCCTATTTACCACAGACCAGTCGATCTTGATCTGAAGAAAGAGTTTTTAATTTAATTTGAAAAGTTTCTCATGGTCTTAATAACTGTAGTCTCTAGTCAGTTTGCAAACGTGTATTTATTTTCAGATCACCCTTATGATTATCATCCCCATTTTACAACTAAAAAACAAATGAGCAGAGAGGTGCAGTGATTTCAGGTGCCCAATTTAAGACCACAGGACCTAATTTGTCAGGGTGCTTACTATTATGTAATTCTTCAGATATTCAGAGCAGAGCTCCCATTGAGTCCTACTGCAGCTGTGAGTGCTCAGGACTTCTCCAAATCAGACCCTGGAGTCTCAAGTCAAGTATCCATATAACTGGGAACATGCAATTAGTGACCATGGGTCTAAAATTTGGTGTAAGAACTTACTGATGTTGTATAAGAGACAGCTGGCACAAGCAGGGAGGGATGCATCCAGTTCTTCAGATTCACATTCAATAGCTTTAAGCAAGATAGCTGTTATTGTTTTCCCCAAAGCCTTAACTGTATTCAAAACACATCGCTCAACCTGAAGCAAATGAATAGTAGGCTGAGCATCTCTCATTACACAATCCTGATTCCTCTTGAGCAGGACCAGGGCTGAGCACAGGCTGACACATCTTCTATGGGAACAATGCACGGCTTCCTCTATTCCCAATGCTTACATGTGAAACGGGAAAAAACTACACAGATAACTTCAGCTCTGGCATTTTCCAACTTCTATGTGTTTCCTTTGGCAGCTTGCAGAGTTCTTTTAAGAGAGTGTTTGTGGGTAATTTCCTAGGTTCTTAATGAAGCAAAGTGGAAAAACAAAAACTCTATTATGTGGCATCATATTAACACCTCTATGCCTCACACTATTTGGGTTAGCTCTTAGCTTCTCCATATGGACTACTGCCCTCTGAGTTGATAGGGTAATTTGTAGTAATAGTAAGTTGCCAACTTCTCTGAGGACCAGAGGACACTTTTGCTAGGGGCTGAGATCAGAGTAGGGCCATGAACTAGAGTTCTCATGCTCCATTCCCTGCCCTAGAATGACCAGTGAAGAACTTGTAGTATCTAATGAAACTTTTCCTCCTCTAGCTCTGTCTTACTCCCCTCTAACTGTCTCTGACCCAGTTTTGTTCCTTCCTCATTTCTGGCTCCTTCTTTCCAGTCACTGCTTTCTCAGCCAGCTACCGTTCCTGTTTTCCAGCCAGTCACAATTGCTCATCCTTTTTCTCTGCCAGACTCTTATCTGAAGGCGTCAGTCACTCCCATCTGAGTTTCTAGATCCAGTTCTCCACCTCTCTTAGCTTCTGCACTCTCTTAGCTCCAGGTTTTTGCCCATATGCTTGGTTTCAAAGCCTTATCCACATTTTCTCACTCAGCTGCTCTCTGGTCATGTGACATACCTTGTCTCTATTTCTCTCTTGTCATACTCTTCTGCTTTTGTCCTCCTGCAGTCACAAAGCCTCCCAAGAAGTGCTGAAATAAAAACTCTTCCTCTGAGATAAAATAACCTATCATCATCCAGCATGTCTCTCCTCCTTACTCCAGCTACCTTTTTCTTAATTACATTCCTTCAGGAGGGTCTACCTACCTTTTTACCATAAATAAATGGGACATTTTTTACTCTTATAGCTATACTGCTCTTTCTGGAAGCAGTCTGTCAGATCAGTGTGACTCAACCCTCTAGAAGCTAGCAATCAGGTTTTTAGGGAAAATAATTTTCTCTAGCTGGATACATGCTTATGTATGTAGTGTTAATGCCATGCTGGGTTTCAGTGCTGTGTAGCTTTTTACTGGGCTTTCAGCAGGGGTTTGCAGGAGAGGGCTGAGAGCTGAAGTCACCACCTGGATTTTTTTTTTGTGCTACCTGTGAAGAATGCAGGACAGATATTCCTGCAAGGATCTGCCAAGCCAGACATTGCTGAAAAAAAAAGAGATAGAAAGAAAGGGGTGAGGGGAAGACACATGCTGCTGTTACTGGGTTCAACTTTTAAAAGTAATGCTTTAAACTTGGGGTATGGTAAAAAGCTTTTATCTTCAACACAAAAGGTAAGTAAATAAATATATATATATACAGATACACTGATACAGATGCAGACACAGCCAGCCACTGGCACATACACATCCTTATAATTCATGTATGTTTTAAATCTGCACTTTTTGCTTGGTTAATTAATACTGACAGTAATGGGAGTTGTGGTGGGTTTACCTTGGCTGGGTGGCCGGTGCCCACCCCTAGTCCCTCTATCACTCCCCACCACCACCAAAACCTCCGATAGCAAGGCAAGCGGGGAGAGAGTAAGATGGAAAAGGAAAACCCGTGGGTTATGATAAGAAGCAGTTTAATAAGCAGCAGAGAAAGCAAGGCCACGTGCGCGGGAAGCAAAAGCAGCAAAGCCGTTACTCTCTACTTCCCATGCGCAGGCGGTGTCGGGCCTGTCCCGGGAAGCAGGGCTCCAGAACGCGTACCGGTTGCTCGGAGGACAAATGTCTTCCCCCGAATCCCCCCGTCCTCCTCCCTTTATAGTGGAGCTGACATCATATGGTATGGAATATCCTATTGGTCAGCTCAGGTCGGCTGTCCAGGTTGTATCCCCTCCCAGATCTTTCCCCCCCACTCACACCCCGTACCTTTGGTGCTGTGTGGGCACTGATAGTCATAACGAGGGTGTGTGTTATCAACACCTTCTGGCTTCCAGTACTGCAGCATGAGGGCTGTATGGGGAAAATCAGCTCAGACAGACCCACTACAGGAGTGTTGTCTGCAAAAGGAGTATTACGTCAAGTC
Organism: Brachypteracias leptosomus; assembly: GCA_013401335.1. Lineage (NCBI taxonomy): Eukaryota > Metazoa > Chordata > Aves > Coraciiformes > Brachypteraciidae > Brachypteracias > Brachypteracias leptosomus. The sequence goes on from VYZX01030808.1 coordinate 142,068, forward strand.
CCTCAGCATAGGCAGAATTTGACTGTTATGTTTGGAAGAGTTTTGAAGAACATTTTCTTACAGATTTATTAATTACAAATGTGATCTAAACTGAGAAGAGACAGAAATATCCCACACTGCCTGATGTCCCCTATCTCTCTGCTTTCAAGTTGAGTCCTTCAAACCTTGAGGTTTTGCACTCAGCTGAGGAAGACCTTGATCACATCTTCATGTCAGTCCTTCAGTTTGGTCTGTACTGAGCAATGAATAGGGTGAAGTACTGGACATGTGTAAAATTTTCTCTTGCCTGTGTAGTTTTCCTATCACAAGCACAGGAAAAGTCCAGGAACATGGTGGTGTAATAATCCTCTGTTTTAAAATGGTATCCTATGTGTGTGGCTCTTACCCTTATAGACATGTACATTCATAAATAAAGTCAAANTCCAGAACTGTCATAGGAGGAAGAAATAGTGATCTCAAGTTACTTCAGCCCACCGTCAATACCAGCTTGGAGTGTGAGTACGAAGCTAAACTATTTCATATGCTCCACACATGAAAATGGAGATGGAAAGTGATGAGCTCTTTATATGCTTCTTTCCAAATAAATTTGGAGAAGAGCTTAGGAGGTTAAGCGGGTCCCAAATGGTTTCTGCTGCTGAAATAGCCTATTGATGCTTTATTTTTCCCTTTAGATTTTCCACTACATTAAACATTTTAAACTACCAAATATTTCTTTTTAAAGGTGAATGGAATGACAAGATGTCTTACATGATTTATTACAAATTCAGAGGGAAATACTCCCCTTGTAAATAGTTCTAAAAAAATGAGCATCATCAATTTAAATGCTGACATGCTTCATATTAAAGGGTCATATTGTACTGAAGGTCTTTAAGGAGAACTTCCCATGCAAAGAAGTTGATTTCAGTGTGAACTGATTAAAATAGGGCTTCTGCTTTCTGGTTGATCTAGTTGATCTTTCTTTGGGCTTAATTCTGTGATTTTCAGTGCAACTTGCACCTAAATCTTATTTTTTGGGGTCAAATTAGTTCACTCCCTGTTTCACCTCGCAGTCTCCCATGCCGCATCCACCCTCTCACTGCAGGCACCTGAGCTGAGATCTCACCACATGTGTACTGACATCTCAGGGACATATGGGTGCTGTGGCACCCTGGGGGTAAGCTTGGAAGTCTTAGCCCTGGCAGGACCTTACCTGGTCCTTACCTTGTCCTCAGTACATGCTTTTCTTGCTCCAGCTTTGTGCTCAGGGGTTTGCATCAGCGGGTACAAGAAAGCAGAAAGCCAAGTCAGATCATATTATTAGCTGTGTACGGCATAGCCTCCCAAAATGTTCTTCACCCTCACAGCCCAGCCTTCCTCCGGCAGCTCGCACAGACAGTGAATGTCAGCCATTCCAGAGGTGACCATGGCTTTTGGCCACCTCCACACCACAGCCAGCCTGGCAGCCTCCCCAAAAGGGCAGAGCAATGCACAGAAGATTTCTCCAAGCCATAGGGTGCCTGGGTGTTCAATATTTAACACATCAAAACTTATAGAATACATCTTATTGTAAGCAAAGACTGGATTTTCACTGGAAATAAAACTCACACTATTTTGGTTGGTTTACATTGTATTTATATATTTATGATTCTAAAGTTTGTGTTTATTCAGGGAATTTTTTTATCATTAAACTCAGTGTTCTGGAAAAAAATACTTCATTTACAGAAAATATTCAGCCCCTTTTCTGTCTTTCTGTTATTATTCAATAAGAAAAGGATATTGTAAGTGCATATTCAGCCGAATATGCGGTTTGGCAACAAGCAGCTATTCAACTGCCCTGCTTCTACCTCACAGTTTATTCAGGTCATAAAAGAGACATATAAGCATTTGAGTTAAGATTTATAGTTACATTAACTGTATCAGAAGCTTTTTGTACTTAATATAAAACACACTCTAGCAGCTCAACACTGCTTTATTCCACAATACAGTCAATATTAGACATGTTACCTCCTGTAATTACTGACATTAATAGCCTCAGGAATAATGGAAATTGAGTTAAACGTCGATGTGGTAGATGTAAATGGGACTTTACAGTACATGTCATTTTGAAATATTGCATGAGTCATGAAATTGGTACTTAATATTTCTTTATTTAGTAATTATGCAATAATCCAACAAAACAAAGGATGTCCTCACTTGAACAGAGCATGGGTAAGATTTTGTTATAAAATCAATAAAGAGGTTGCCATAAGAATTTAATTTAAATTCCATGAAAGGTTCAACCTAGCCCTGACTGAGCAGAAGAGAAGGTCTTGCAACAATTTTTAGGAGAAAGGGGGCCAGGATTTTTACAGCTCCCTCAAACAACTCACAATGACTTTTGTGAGGCATTAACCAGCATTGCATAGTTCTTCTGGAAAGGAGGCTGAAGTCACCAGCAACTCAGGCAAGAATCCTTACATGTATTGTCTCTGCCTTTGATTTGCTAATTTTGAAATGTTATTTTTACATCAGCTCCCTCAGATTATAATTTTGTAAAACCTCTATTTTAGAAGTTTCTCTTTTCTTCATTGTTCATTCTATTGCAAATAGAGCTTCATTCTAAGCCTTTGCACAGGAGTAGCCCGCTGTTGTTTCCCAAAGGTCTTGCAAGACTGGAAAAGGACAAGACTGGGGTTTCTTAAGCAAATCCTATCGCCAGAATAGCATATTGTCTGAAATGTTTAAGATGAGGAATATACCTGTAATGCATATTTTTCTCTACAGTCTTTTTCATCTATGTATTGATTAAGCTAACATTATCAAAATGCACACAGTTAACATATTAGCATTCAGATGGTCCTATTTTAGCTTTATGTTAATTGACCGTTAAGGTGAACAAAGAATAAAAGAGAACCCACTTTTACCATAACCCTGATCTATTTTGAGATCCCAAGGCTTTTCTGTTAATAATAAAAACACCAATAAATCCTCATCTCTTTGCTTTTTTAAACCTGTCTTTGAAACATTATTGCATTTATTTCCTCTAACCAGATGTGCAATTTATATTGTGTTTGATAGCAAATTTTAGCATTACTCACCTCAGGGGCACACAGCAGTTTGAGGTAAAACAGGAGGCTGAGCTGTAGCTGTCTTCTCCAAAGACAAGCCCAAAGGGACTTTTGGCCTTCCTGGAGGAATATGACAATGACAATAATCCCAGAGAGCTCCCTCCCAAAGGCAGTCTGCCTCATTATTCACCTTTCTTTTCCTGCGTTTTCCAACCTGGAGTAAGGCGGCTCTGTGCCATTTTCAGTACCTTAAAGATACAATTGTTCTTTCCCTAGGGATGAACAACTGCAGAACTTAAGTGATAAGTCACGCTCCCACTCCTGACTCCCCATAGGGTAATTTTTGCATATTGTTTCTACTGCAGGTGAAGGACCAGGCAGGATCAAGTCCAGTCGTGCTCATTACGGTAGAAAATATACAAGAAGATACAAAAACATTACACAAAATACTACAGTCACACATAAAGTGTGTATGTGATGTGGTAGTTATAGTTACTATCCTCTTGGTGGCAGAATTAAGTCTATGAAAATAACATACTGAGAAATCAAAGGACCAGAGTAACGTGAGTCAATTTTACCTTCTGATCTATTTGAAAAGTCTTTATTAAAAAGATAAATGGCAATAGCAAAAATGCTGCCCTGGGAGCAGTTCTGATGCACACTAATTGCAAACAGATCAGCACATTCATTATGTACGGTATGGCTCCTCCTAGTGAAATCCTGCACAAATAGTTGAGGACTAATTTTCCTCCCTTCTAGTATTTCCACCACCACTTGAACTTAGTTACTTAAAGAAAAAAAAAACCAAACCCCATGTTATTTGCAGTTCTACTTCACAAACAAACTTGTGCCTTCAGATGTCTGTGTTCAGCTGCTACTGGCTTCTGTGACTCCTTTACATGCGTGTGTTTACCATTTACCTTTTGGGCCATTATAAATCAAAATGTGTCTCAAGTAACTCCAAAGTGAAAGCATAAACAGCTAGACTTTGAGCTAACAAGACAATTTTCATCTGCTCTAGAGTATAAAGCCTCTTTCATACCTTTGGTAGCTCCTACCCTCTCTGGAAGGCAGAGCAGGTGAATCGTAAGGCAGAACTTGGCCCTATGGCTTCTAAAATATTGCACTTTGCAGACATATGGAGAAAATAAATATTTTCTCTGAGTTACTTCTTCTGTTTATCACCATAGTTGGATATTTCATTCAGTCAGTAAATAGCTTTTTTTGCAATTGGTTTAACCAGTTTTGCTGTAATAATGGCTTTTTATGTTTTAGTCATAAATAAATGCCAGCAGCAAAAGTAGCAAATAAGGTCACAGGGAGACAAGAATCTTCATTGTCAATGAGGTTAAAAATGGAAGTGGACAAGCAAAGGATTTGATAGAATTATAAAGAACTCATATCTTAGAAATTTCTGCAGCTTTCTGGTTTGTAAAATTTTGAAAGTTTGGGTTCAATATAGGAGATGAGAATAGTTTCAACTTTGAAAGAAGGTGATTAAAATAAGCTTTGAAATATTCCCCTCAAAATCTGCAGGAGGCACTGACAAACAGAATCTATTTGTAGCAAAAAAAAAAAATCCTCCAAGTAAACCAAAAATATTTTCTGTTCAATTAAAGGACCTGTCTTGCCTGGGCTAAATAGTATCTAAGTGAGAGAGTTAAAGGCTGTATGCTCCAGAGGTTGTGCTCCATAAAGCTACAAAGTAAGCTGCACATCTTTAAGATCCCTCACAGTCTTCTTCCATGCTCTAGGCCTGGCTGCCTCTGGAACCAGGAGTGGCATGGAAAAGGAGATGTTTAGGATGGAGGGGAGCTGCAGTTTAGAAAAAAGGGACAGAATTCCTTATACACAGGATATTGCTTACAGTAAAAACTTACTCTTGTCTTGAAGTCAGCATAAGCCTCTGTGATCAGCTGCCTTCTGTATCCTAAATCTGACAGTGTATCTTTCCAGAACTTCTGGAAAAAAAATGGGCTGCAGGCACAACACTCACGCAGAAATAATCTAAAACTAATGACAGTCCCACTGAGCGGGAATACTTACCACTGGCACAGAGATCAGAATTACACCAATTGGCTCCTCCATTCACGTTCCAGGAACAAATCCTAAAATAATTAATAAATTAAAACCTGAATTAGAGCTGAGTGACATTTAAACCCCAAAGACTTCCACGCATCTTTGTTTGACTCTGACTCTTATCACTGCCATTTCATTGTATTACCTGTGATGGATGCAAATCTCCAATTGATGAACAGTATTTCCCTTACAATTAGGTATGAATCTCTTATGGAAATCCAGCTGGTTATTTCTAGACTTTTCTGAAATGACTCTCTAAACACAGCTGCCTTACAGTCATGGTAAACATTCTTCACAAAGGCCAGTTTGCTCTGCAGGCCCCAAGGAATGTGACAGCTTGATACCTGGATAAGCCTGGGCTCAGTTTCTGTTTCCACAGAAAAGTTGGAGTCTCTAGTGGATGTTGGTAAACAAACCCCAGAGCCATTACTTGATAGGGTTCATAAGTTGTTACTCAGCACCTTGAAATATAGAGCTGGATGTGACTAAAATGAAAGACAACAAAAAATCAGAAAAGTATTTCAGAAATACCTGGGCTGAATAATCATGCGCAGAGCAAGCTGGTACTGAGGTGCTATGCCTAGTTACTCAGCTGTTACATGTGGCCTGATTTGGCTCACATTGCACCAGGCTGAAGTACTCAAGTAATTGTAGCTGCTAATAGGCACAAGACCTATTCCTCAATGCCCACAAATAGCTCCCACAGACTTTAGTACAGGAATGGAAGAAAGTGTAGGAGGGAGAGAGAGTGAGATACAGAGCCAAGATCTGTAATTCATTCCTGTTATCAAACATAAAGACTTTTTGTCTAGAAGATTAAGTAATTTTAATTTTTAGTCTCTGAAAGCTGAGGCTAGGTAGATTCAGGTAGAAGTAGCATACACAAAAATCAGTACCATTAGCCTCTAGATAATTTTATTTTAAGTGTTTAGTTCTCCATTGCATAAAAGAGTTTATGTCTTCCTAGGAGTTCAATACTAGAAAGGATATGCTGTATCTCAAGCTATAGCTCAAGCTCTTGGAGCAACCACCACCTGGCAAAATTCGAACTGGTGAGAAGCCAGATCCCTCTGAACTTGCTGCTGCTTTCTGGGAGCTTCTGTTTGCTTTTGTGATGGAGAGGCCAGGTAGGGAGTGTTGGAAAGGACGCAGGTAAAGAGCTATTATTGTTGTTGTTGTAGGACCAATTCCATCTTCATGACTAAAACTGAGCAAAACTCGCTGCCAAATAAGATATTACTTGCTTTGGTGCATGATGGCGAAATGAAGCCCAGAAAGAAAATACCTGGAAGCCTGGGCTTGACTGTGCAAGTGTCAAGCACTACATGTGAAATTCCAGGCATGCCAGTGTCAGGCAGCTTCCACACCCACTGGCACACCAGAGAAGGCTGAGCTCTGCCCATGGCTAGGCACAACAGACAACCTTGGTGGCTTTAACACACTAGTTTGTCTGAAAAGGCTTGTGCTTTCCATGCACTATGATCAGCTGGAAGGGACTGTTGCTCCATAGGTTAATGGAAAGGGTTTTAGGCTTGCATCCTCACAGGCAGACAAATATAATGACCTGGAGGAAAAAGAGAAGAAAACAAAGAAGATTTCTTAAATGCTTCAAGAGGGATCAGATGGCTGACTGGATCTCAGGAAGGACTTCTGTAGTATTGAAGGTAAAAAAAGGCTTCAAGGAAGAGAAGCTCTTGATTGATTGTGCGTAATCTCTTTCAAGCATAATATTGATACTAGAGAAGAAGGAAAAGCATAAAATTAAAACTCGGATTGGTAGAGGGAAGGCTGAAAAAAGAGAAACCAGCTGTCAGTGAGCTCTACCCTGTTACTTTAAAGCATATTGATCTTGTTTCCTGTGGTCTTGCATTACAGCAAATAGGACAATCATCATCACTACTACCAACATAAGATTCATCTTCTTTTAAGCAGATGTCACCGAAAGCTGGATGAATGATAATGCTTGAGTCTGTCTTTCATAGCTTACTAGTTCTTCTCAAAATTGTGTGACTGACTCAAACGTACAGGGAATTGTTAGATATAAACACTGCACATAGCCCAGGATTACCTTCACACTCAGAGGGGAGATGGGGAAGGAGCAAGGGGGAAAGATAACCCATTGGTATACAAATACTTTCCAAATTACAATGCCTGCAGCCTTGTCATGACCCAACAGAAAGTCCCAGTCTCACTCTTTGTCACTACAATGTCCCATCCCAAATGCTGCAGATGAATTCAATCATGCAGAGGCCTGAAGCACTTTCCGCATTGGAAACAACCAGTTTCAGTGACTGAAACAAAAGTGGAAAATTCCCAGCACAATTAAGCTCAAAGACTTTCCTCCACCCAAAATGTTCAGCAAGCAAGAGTTATTCTAACCACACATCACATCAACTTGAGGGAGGCTGATGAGCTGCTTCTCTGTTCCAAAGGAGAAGCCATACTTTGAGAGAATGGCTAGCAGACAGAAGGGCGAGCCCAACAGCTGTGGCTGCAGGAGTGGTATAGATCAGACCACACTGCAGTCACCACCAGACTATTGGATCACCCTCTGTCCCAGCTCTGAGCCTGGATAGTGGGACAGAGGCTGCAGTATGACCGTTTTGATGGGGCAGGCACACTGACAGTAATTCAAGGCCGGGAGAGGGACCTTTCATTACCCATCTATTTTCTTCTTCTCAGAATTTGCTTTCTTAAGACCTGAGAAAAAAAAACCCCACCACGGCTGATGGGCACATCTCCCCTCTGGGACGGCCAGGGTCCCCCTGGGCACCAAGGTCTGACCCTGAGTCCCCTTCAGGCTCTCCAGTGTCAGACCCACACACGGAGCATTTCAGAGTGGGGTTGGCTGTTCCCAAAGTGATCTCTAGTAAGCAGGACAAGGCTACAAATCGGTAATCATTCTTAATATCAACCTGTCAAGAGGATAAAACTAGGTTTCCCTAAGAAACAAAGACACCGTGAACCCATAGCTCCTCCTCTCAGCAAATTCAGGCAGCCCCGCAGACTGCGGGTGGCGAGCAGAGCTATTTATCTCGCCGGGTGTTTCACAGCGTTCATACAAAGCAGAGTCCTTTTTCCTACAGGGTATTGTGTAGAAATACTGTAGAAACAGCACATTAGCCTCTCGAGGCAAACAACACCCTGAAACTGGCAGTGCGGAACTGCCCCTCGCCTGCCGGGAACTGCGCCCTCCCCGGCGGGGAGGGAGGGTAGGAAGGAGGGAGGGCTCCCGTAGCCGGGCCCCGCACCCACCGCCCCCTCCTGCGCGGATTTCGGGCTCCTTCCTGAAGAAGTGTCACTCTCCAGAGTCAAAAAAAATACGTTTCTTTCTCTCGCTCTGTCCACATCGTTGCGGTGTCTTCCTCCACCCCTTTCCCATCCGGCTCAAAGATTCAAGGAGACGGAAAAAAGAGACGTAGAAGCGCACGCATTTGGTGCGTTTGCTTCTGACCCCAGAAGGGATTTAGAGATATTACGGCAGCTTATTTAGAGAGTCCCAAAACATAGCGAAAGAAAAATAAACGAGCGAGGAAAACTGCGTTGGGTTTAAGCACGCAGCCGGGGAGCACCGGCGCAGGAGCCGGAGGCAAACGTTGCTCTGGTTATTCCGGCAAAGCTCCCGGGGCAGGAACCTCCTCCCTCTCCCACAAAACGTCCCGGTTCATGTAAGACACAACTACGCTGAAATTACATAATGTATAATTATAAAATATATATGTATGGATCGTGCGATGGGAAAGGACTGGCGCTTACCATTATCCTTCCCGCCGGGCATTTCTCGGCCCCGCGGTTCTCCCTGCTTCACCGGCAGCCGGGGCCGGGGCTCCCCTCTTCCCCGAGGCCGGGCGAGGCTCTATGCCCGGGCGAGGCACTGCGCGCAACATCTGCGGCCATCCGCGCTCCCTGCGCCCAGGCGTGGGCTACCAGGACAGGCTGGTCCTGGTGCCGCACCCCTCTGTTCCTCTCATCCCGAGGGGCGTCCCAGCTGAAGGGGAGAGATGGGCTTACAGCTTGGCGTACAGCTTCCCAGTCTAAAAGCTGGCGCCTCGGAAGCCATAAAATCCCGAGAGAATTTTACACCATCCACAGCCGATGTCGCCTCACGGGCGTCCCCCCGCGGGGACCGGGGGCTGCTGAGGGGGCCGTGAGCTGGGAGACGGGAAGGAGCCACTGTCGAAGCCGGGGCAGAGGGGGCTGCGAAGAGCTGCAGGCAGGGGCCGTAGCCGGGGCCTTGAGCACCCAGCTGCTTTCTGCCCTGGTCATGTGGTCACCTTGGGCTGGCACCGGGACAGTGCCGCCCGGAGGGGGGTCAGAAAGCGATTTTCTTGGTGTCACGGTGGGGATCGGGCTTCCCCCCACAGCCGGGTGCTTGGGACATCATCCGCGGTCGGCCTTTCCGTGCCGACTCATCACTACAAAGATCCGAGTCTGCAAAGTCCTTTCCCTACTGCCACCGAAATTGGAAGTCCAAACGACCTAATACCTTTCCCTTAGTCCAATGCGCGAGCACTCGTACGCATACAGCCATAAGCATTTATCTAAAGGTGACCAATTTTAATGCACAGCTGCACATTCAAATAAAATACTAACCGGGAAATAAGAGCACAAAAATTTTAGCTGACGTTTAATAAAAACATTTCTGAAAGCTAGGCTAAAGTTCATCGTTATTGTTCAACTCCGCAGTATATTCGCAGTGTAGCTCTACCTCTTTTGCCTTGCTTCTCGGAGCAGTATTTTATGATTTTGTGTGTATAAGCACAGAAATATTGAAGGTAATAGGTTCAGAAGTTTTAAACAATTTTTATTCCTGAAGAAACCATCTGCAATTTTTTACAGAAAGTTTTACTGTTATTAACATAGAAAGCTGACCCTGGTGGCGGTTTGTATCTTCTGTGGTGCTGTAGGTGTCAAAATATAAAATGATGGTTAATTTACAATACCAATACATTAATAATTAATTTATGATTAATTGAGTCTTTTAAAATAATTTCCCATTCAGAACATCACAATTGTTTGGTCTAGTAACTATATATAACAGAATTGGGAATTATAATATATACATTATTTTTTTCTTTTGATAGTCACAGTTTACTAGTGGAAGATACAGATTAAAAACTCCAAGGTAAAAAAGGAACTTTATTAAAACCCCATGGAAGCCCCTGCCTTCATCCTAAGTTGTGTGCATACAAAGAATGAACAAGCCCTTCAAACGGGAAGAGCAATGAGGTGTTGTTTCTTTTTTTCCCGCCCCTAAATTTCATCTAGTACTCCTATTGTAAATGGAGAGTGTTTGTACATAAGTGAAGAGGGATATTATGTGACTTACAGGCTGATATCCAGAGACTAAGAAGCTGCTCACAGTACTCTGGATGGTACAAGAGAGATATAGAACAAATATCTGCAGGTTTTGACAATGAACGAAAGCAGCTGGATTTAGTGACCCTTAAATTGCTGAGCAGTTGCTGAATTCGTAGATATGGGCACCATTTTATGAATTTGTGCCCAAGCCCCACCTCGACCACTTCATCCTGACTCTGTCCAACGGCCGGCAGCAGGTCTTTGCTGCTGAAGGGTCACTCGCCTCGGTTAGGGACTGGTCTGGTATCTGGAACTCTCAGAGATACTGTACATCTCGCACTGCACTGCAGGTTGCTTCTGACTCGGCACCCATGGTTTGCTTGATCTGGGAGAAGCATTGACCTTTGTCACCCAGGGAAGTCCTGGTACAGGAGTGCAGGGGGAGTTGCTAGTAGCAGCATCTCCAGCTGCATCTGTACTTGGGGGTCTTGCCTGGAAACTCTCTCCGAAGGCCTTGGCACCACCTTTCTTCCCATCATACAGATCCTAGTCTCCCACAAGCAGCAGGAAAAGCCCATGCTTCCTAAGGTGCTTCTGCTCCCCTGCCCCATCGATGAGAACTTTCTGCCTATTGAGCGATCTAAGATGACCTAAAATAGTCCGAGGAAAACTGTCCCAAACAAGGACATCTCAGATCTCATCCTTGGAGAGGTAGAAAACTGTCAAGGAGAACACTGGTAAGGCCGGGTAGATGCAGCACGCATCAGTCTCCCGTGGTGACACGGGACCCAGCCGTCGAGGCAGAGTCGGTGGCACTGGGATGTCCCGAGGGAGTCTGAACCGGGGCCAGACGACTAGCAGTCCCCGCTGCCTGCCGGCGTGGAGCTGCCCAGAGCCGCTGAGACGAAGTCTCGGTTCTCAGCACAGGGCTGTACGCAGCAACATTCCCTTACCTTCCTCCCTCCAGCTCTGCCGCTGGAAATAATCCCAGGGCAGTGCATGGACTGCAAAAGCCGGATCTGGCTCTCCAGCCTGGAAGCTCCCCTAGTCGGGGATGCTCCGGGGCTGCCTTTGCCAAAGCGGGAGGCTTCTGCAGCCCAGGCGCTGGTCCTGCTGCGCCCTCTCCCTGGGAGGTGGCCCGGGATATTGGGCTGGAGCTGGGCAGCTGCAGGAGGGGGCAAGGGGTCGCCTTGACGTGCCAGGCTGCTGGCTGCAAGCGACCCCTCTCCCACAGCCTGCGGGCCGCACACCTCGGCGCTGGCTGGGGGTCCCGCCAAACGGGGGAGGTGTCCCTCTTTAGCGGGCAACTACAGGTTCTGGGGCACGGATATCAGCTTTCTCAGGCCCTCAGACCCTGGAAAAGAAGAGGGGACTGGGGTTGCAAAATCACAGCACAACGGGGGAAGCCAAAATTCCCCTCAGCGCCACAGCTGGCCCCACATCTTCTCTGCGTTTCTCGTTACTGTTGCATTCGGCAGAAAACCCACTGAGAAGCCAGTGTTAAATGTCGTTTTCTGACGCCACCAGAAGCCCGAAGGAAAATAACCCTTTGCGCAGAGAGGCATCTCCCTTTCCCTGAGAGAGGAGCTACGTTAGGTGGGCAGTGGCGAGGGTCAGCGCTCTTCTTCTCTCGAAATAGCCGGTTTTCTCCAAAGGAAAAAAAAACCCCATAATAAAAATTAATATATATATTTACGCCACTATTCTGCACTAAACGTTGCGGCGTCCCAACGCTGAAAATGCGCTGGGTTTGTTTTGTTCTATCAGTTATTATACCACAGCTTCGGGAAAGAAATATTTTGGAAACGAAATCGAGCCGACCCGGTAGGAAAGCGGGTCCCCGAGCTCCGCACTCCCGGGACCAGCGGCTTCTCAGCAGAAGCGGGCTGCCCTGCTCCGGTTCCGCCGCACTGCAGACCCCATCGGCGTCCGGAACCCTCCCATCCCCCGGCCCGGCCCGGCCCGGGGCTTTTGCCGGAGAAGCGGCAGCTCAGGCTGCTGGGGATAATTGCCATCTGGAACCTGGCTGGTACTCAGCGTGGGTGTAATGACACCTTAATTTCCACGCGTGATGTAAGAGGACAGGGCTCGACCCCGCACTGCCGTGTATAAAACACTTGAGTTTCACCGCAGAAACTTTAAGCCGTTGAGGGAGAAATTTTCATTTACTTCATATAAAACCAGCAACCGATAATGAACTCCGCGCCTGATTAGGTCTCTGCTATTTCACGTCGCAAATAATTTGATTTCACGTGCATTAATAATGTCACTGGCTCTTTGGGGAGTGGGTTGAGAGCGGCGACGCTGGGTCCTCCCAGGGACGGAGCGCAGCTGCGGACCCACGCAAGGCAGGAGGGGACGGGCAGGGAGAAACGGCAGCTCGGCTCTCTCTCCGCGTCTCTTTTTTACCTCCCGTTTCATTCTCACAACGAAAGAAAACCCTCAGAGCGGGAAGAACCGAGTTTTCTCCAGGCTGTAAAACGTTAAAATGGCTACAAATCTTTCAGCGTAGGCCAAAAAGCTTGCTTCTTTTCTCTCTTTCATAAACACGATCGCATTTCCTATCAGGGAAAAACTCCCTCCGTGTTTTGTGACTGTATAATGCAAGGGCAGACGAGGTTTTGGAGAAGGCTGACAGTCCTTTTTCTTTGGAAATGCCTCCAGCCTAGACTCTGTCCTGACGCACCCGAGCCCTGCGTGTCCCACCTTCTTCCCCGTTTCTACCTGGGCTGGCTGCCGCGGTCCATGAGCCGCGGATACCGATGTCCCCGACTTGCGGGCAAACCTCAGATCATCTCGGAGGTATCTCCTTTCCAGAGCTACAGGGCATCAAGGAGTATAGTGCAAATTATAAAGGTATCCGTATACACATTTTTGGATAAGGGGTTTATACATACGTGAAGCTATAGGAACTGGAAACCCTTGAAGAGAAAGGATCGAGAGACAAAGAGCGCACTTTCCCAAGTGATCAGGACGGATCGCCACTGCCGTTAAGTCCCGAAGACAAATATTTAGGGGGTCGGTTTAACCATGGGAAAGGATTAGCGGACATGAAATCAAGTGAGGAAACTCCCTCCCCGGCGGAGCCACCTGCGGCAGCGCGGCCGGGGCCGCTGCCAGCCGACCCGCTCCCTAGTGCCGGAAGCACCTTCGGGCTCGCTCAGCGCGACTACACGGCCGCAGAGGAGCAGAAACCCCACTGTCAGGCAAAGCCCCCCTCACCAAAAAGGCGGGGGAGGGGACAATTATTCTTCCCCTGGAATTCCGGAGACATTCATTATAAATCCTCAGGCGAAAGTAAAACCCTGAGGTGTGCAGGAAAGCAAGACAAAGCCGTGCTTGGCTTGTAGCTGCCTTAGCCAGGAAATAAACAGGCATTAATTTGAGATGCTGGGAAGACGAGCTCCTAAACTCCCCGTGCCCTTAGGTGTGCTTGGCTCCGCCGGCGCAAGCGGGAGTCGGCGGCTTGCCACCCTGCCTCTGCTCGACCCCCTCCACGGCACCGAGCGGGGCATCGGCCGAGACATCCCGAAACACTGCGTGGTGTGAGCAAACGGTGCTGTCCCACACCTTGGCTTGCAGCGGCTCCACTGCCCCTGAGGGAAGGGCTCTGACTCTCCCAGTTGCCCTGGCAGAGGGGAGCCGGCTGCGTTTGCACACCTGTGCACGCTGGGGTGGGTGTTTGGTCTCCAACGAAAGCCACGAAGAAAAACAACGACTTTCCAAGTTAGACTTTCTGCTGTGTGTCCAGGGAGACGACAAGAGTTACCAAGACTCTTTCAAACCTTTCCGGTTATTTGAAAGCAGCTCGAAACTGCAATTACTCCTGTAGGTGGCACTGGTACTAGGTGTTGCAGAAGTGAAGGCAGAAATGGAGAAAATTGCCTAAGAATTCCCAGTTGGTTCCTATAATTTAATGCAGAACAATAGAGGTATTTTTTTCATTTTCTCCAAATTCGTGTAACATGTGACAAATGAAAACCTGATTGCTTTAGTAGAACAAAATATGCTTTTAAAATCTGGCCCTCTGTAGCTTTATGGCCTGGTCCATAAGAATTGTCTATTTCCCTATATGTCATTAAACAAATCCTAGAGTAAAAAGAAATTAACTCAGGACCGCTCATTCAAGTCAAATGTTTGCACCAGGAAAGCGCTAATGAGACACTGTCTGGTTTCCAGAGGGGTTGCTAAGAACGGCAAAGTTGTTAAATCTGCCCAAGCAACCAACACATCATTAAGGACACCCCCCCACCCCCCTCAACTCTGATCTGAATATTCAAGCGAGGGTGGAAGCAGTTGGAGGGTGGCACCTCCGCCGTGGGCCGGTGGGATGCCCCCAGCTCGGGGGCTCGGCAGCGGCGGCAGGCGCGGCGGGGTTTGGCGGGAAGATCGGTCCGCGGGGGTGTCGTTTACCCCCGGTTCTTCACCCGTCGTGGCACTACTGTATATTTATTTCACCTGTTCACCTGTCTTCAATGTATTCCAGTAAAGTGCAGGCTCCTGCTCTCTAGGGAGGATCTGCTATGGACCTGAAGCGGAGGGGTGAACCCAGACAAGGTCGCGGGGTCTGTCTGACCCCTCCTCTCTCCTGGGAAGGCACTCGCCACGGCTCATCTGAGCTTTTACAGAGCTCCTTCTCCCACCAGGCCGGGGGCCGGTTACCAGCGGGATCCCCGGGGGCTGGGAACTCCGGCCGGGCCTTGTGCAGGGGACCCGCCAGTGCCAAGCCGCATGAAGCCGCTGCCCTAGAACGGGCCAGATGCCTGCGCTCCAGCCGAGTCGCTGAGACAACCCAGCACTGCATAGACATTTTCTAACCGCTGAAGAGGAGTTGCCCTGCTCCTGCACTCCATGAAGGAGATTTGCAGGATGTTGCGCCCGTACCCCAAAAGTATGACACTCAAACGCCTCGTGCCTTGATTCCTTGCTATATTCCGTTTCTCTTCAGATTTTGGGGTCTGTCACCACCAAGGCGACCAACACCTGACTATTTTGCCCACTCTTGCTTCAAAAGTACGCAGGAAATGTTCAGACATGGCTTGTTTGTATCCGACGAAACTTTGTTAAACAAAACTTCATCCTATTACATTTCCATTCTCCGTCTTGCCCCTGACGTCAAATTAGTTTGTTGAAATTGAAATCACACACCCACACATGGAAGTGCACCCCGCCTCCCCCCGGAGCTAGAAGACAGGAAAAAAAACCCCAACAAAAAACTTTGTGTGAGTTTCGGAGGTGTTGAGAGTATTTCCGTGCACGTTTGGATATTATATTAATTCAATTAATGTAAAAATGTCCCCTCGTGGATTCACATGATCTTTCGTACATGCAAGCAGGCAGTTTATGTGAACACAAACGTATAAGCATGTGGTTTTTAGCGAGCTAAAATAAGGAAACAGGCAGCAATATGAGACGCGACATCTACCAAAGAAGGATCGGCAACGTGTCCCAGGATCATTCTCACAAAACCTTTTTCCCTTGCAAAGAGGAGAACAAACGGAAAACCAGGCCTGCTGCTACAGAAGGGGAGGGGGGGGGAGTCGCCAAAGAGCTCGGGAGCTCGGAGGAGGCGGCGGTCCCTGTCTGCAACCGCAGCTGGTTGAAAGGGGCCGTCCCCCTGAACTCGACCCCCTTCCGACCCCCTTCCCCCCCTTTCCTTCGCAGCCGCTTGCAAGCAAGAGTCTGCCGGGGGCTTGCTTGAAGTGAGCTTGTCCCAGGCTAGGCGGAAGGGTCAGCACACCTGAGACCTGTGGGTCAGGCTGGCTGTTTTCGAGCCCACAGGCTCGAGGTAAGAGTGGGAGAGTCGGGACCTCCCTTCCTTGTCGAGGGAGCATGTGGTCAGCTGGGGCCGGCTCCTCACCCCCTCCCACCACCGCATGATGCCGTCGCTAACCTGCTCGACTCAGCTATTCTGTCGCGTAAGAAAATGTACATGGCAACCAGTGATACGTGAAAGCCCCTTCATCCTGCATTTGGTTCCTTACAGGCCTCAGAGAAAATGTGAGCGATCCCGGCAGATCCCGTCAGGTTTTATGCACACGCCTGTAAGAATATAGGCAAAACGAAGACGTTTCTGTGCAAAACGAAAGCCCCGTTTCACGAAAGCCCCGTTTCAAAGCTCCGTGGGTCTTATCTCTC
This sequence comes from Brachypteracias leptosomus, assembly GCA_013401335.1. Lineage (NCBI taxonomy): Eukaryota > Metazoa > Chordata > Aves > Coraciiformes > Brachypteraciidae > Brachypteracias > Brachypteracias leptosomus. Next base: position 158,612 of record VYZX01030808.1, read on the forward strand.
TCAACATTACACAGCACCTTCCCTCCCGCAGCCCAAGGCTGTCACTAGATTGTCTGCCCTTCCACTTGCCTCTGCCAACTTTTCCCTGCCTTTCTTTCAAACACTCCGACCACGTTGTCCCCTCAACCCCTGCTCCGACTCCAAGGTTCTCTTTGCCCTACAAACTGTTCACATAGCTTCTCGGGGGGTGGATTTCGCGGCTCAGTCTCATGGCAAGATCTGGGGATCCAGGTACCTGCATGGCATGGCAGCTGCGACAGTCTGAGACAGTCCCTGCGACGGCCGCACCACGTCTGTGTGTCTCTAACCTCCGCCACCCCAGACCCACATCTTCCTCACACCACCTCGAAAAACCTGGCCACTTGACTATGCACATAGAAGGGCTTTGCCCTTCTGGAAGAGTCGAGGGCGACTTTCACTTACAAAAATATTGCCATATAAGCATCCTTCTGCCTTAACAGCTCCTCAGTAGCCTCCTTCCCTCAGGGAAGGAGAAAGGTTTAGCTTCCTTAAAAAAAAAAACCACAAAACTGCAAAGAAGGGTTGGGTGTGTGCGCCGCGTTTTATTTGTCTGATTTCTTCCTAGAGTGGGAGAGAGGAGGAAGCTGGGGATCAGCGAGGCACTATATCCCGCGAAGCCTCTACAGAAAGGCCCTCATGGAGGACGCGCTCTCTCTGACGGCGGCTCCGGGAGGCAGGAACCGGACGTGCCGAAGCGAGGACGGCGGCGCTGAGGCCTCAGTCGCCTCCCAAACCGGAGCCCTGCCTGAGGGGCGGGATGTCGCCACGCCGGGACCCCGCTCCCAGCTACGGGAGAGGATCAAGGGAGCCCGAAGGCTGGGAATTCAACGGAGGTCCCCCCGGCCCCGGTGAAGGTCCTCATGGACGGAAAGAGCCAGGCGCTGCCAGCCGCCGCCTCGCCGGTACCGGCCGCTCACCGGTGCTGCTGCTGTATGGGCGATTTGTTACAGGCAATTTACGCCAAGTTCATTTCGTGGAGGAGAGAGGGCGAGAAAGCCAAGCTTCAGGGAAAGGAGAGGTTGGGGAGCAGCCTGTAGCTCCCTCTGCGATGCTCTGGTGTCGGGGGGAGGCAGGCAGAGGCAGTGACCCCCGGAGAAACACCGGCTGCCGGCACCCGGGGCCCAGGCAGCAAGGAGCGGGACAGCACAGCTCAGTGCCCCTCTTCGGCACGGAGGGGAAGGAGCGGGAGAGGAAACACGGCTCTTGGCTGGCCCTTGCCCGAATCTCTTTCAACGCGCCTCCCCCTCCTTTGCTCTGCTCAGCCGGGGGGTCCCGGCGGTGGGGCCGCGGGTGCGTGGCGGGGCGGCAGAGGGGCCCGTACCTCGGGGCGAGACCCTGCCCAGCTCGCGTGCCCTTCCCCGGCTGGAGAAGCCCCGACCCCGCGGCCCCCGCTCCCCGCCCGGCCTCTCCCCTCCCATTCTTCAATGATTTCCTACCTAAAAAAAATTAATCTTTTTGCCAGACAGGTCAGAAGCGATCAACTGGCTGTTGTATATTATAATGTTTTCATATTCCTCTCGGCTCCCCCTGCCCTCTACCGACTCACTGTAGATGTGACCTTTGGTATTTCAGCCCACACTCAGCAGTTGAATGGAAACAAGTTGAGCACGTTCACTTCTGATAAACATTATCCTTAAACCACTGGAGACCCGAGCAGAGTAAACGAGCTTTTCCGACAGGACCACATCAGGAACACACATGGAGAAAGGGAAAGAAACCAAATATCCAGGAGATCAGAGGCGGGCTCCGGGGTTGAAGGGTGGGAGAGGGAAGGAGGGGGAACAGACAGGTTGGAGAACACGGCGGAGGGGGGAGAAAAGGACACGACTGTGAACACAATAGGCACGGATATGGAGAAAAGCTGTCTGGGCAGCGTGGGAGAGCAGAGCGGGGTCACACCCGAGCATCCCAGCAACCCTGGGGAGCTTCAGGGCCGCCGAGCGGGTCCAGGAGTCGCGGGGCCGGGCTTACACCAGCCATGCGCCTGGAGATGGCCCCCGGCCACACACCGCCGGACCGGGCTGAAGCTACAGGACGCGTGTGCGAGGCGTCCAGGGCGGCGGTGGCGGGGCGGCGGGCCGAGCACGGGCAGAGCCCTGCGGCGGGCAGCCCAGGCTCTGCCGGGCAGGCAGCCTTGTCGGGGATCTCTCTAGCGACTCTGCTTCGGGAAAAAGTACGTTGTTAATGTGCTTCGGAAGTTTTACGGACGCGCACCCCCTTCCTTTGCTTAATTACATGATTACCTTAATTAAAGGCTGGATCCGAGACCCACTAGTTCAATGCCTCCTGCCTTAAAAATATCCAAAGCAGATCAGCTCACAACACTGAAAAGGATTCTGGCTTCATCAATATTGTCTACGCGGCGCGCCATCGCTTTCGGGTGATGGCATTTGCTCGGGGGTCTATGTGTGCATCTCCTTTACCAGAGCTAATTTCATCTAGGTTGAGGAAGCACCAAAATTTACAAGTGTGTTATTCTGAACAGTCAACTCACGTTTATGAAATAATCACAAAACTGTCATAGAAAATTTGCTGTTGTTGGTTGTTGATTTGGAGAGTTTTGGTTTTGTTTTGTTTAATACCCATGGAGGGAACAGAAGTATTCACTGATATTCCAATCAAATAAAGAGATACCTGCAAAAGAACCACGATCGCCTTCTTCCCACCACAAAACGTCTGTAACATGCCATTAATTCCTGGGCGATCTCCTGCAACATCCTACTTATTCGCAACTATGCATGTTCATTGCAGTATGTGTAGGGTCTGAAATCTAACTCAATTAATTTGATTATTTTCTAAAAATATCTTACAAATATTTCAACTAAAATAATATTTATACAGTGTTCATACACACCAGCGACATCAATTTCATATTTCACTCCTGATGTTTCGTGCACTCCGGTTACCACATTATTTCTTTAAAAGTTTTATTTAATTTATAGAGGCTGTGCCTTCGAGACTCTATTTAAAAAACCCAAATCAACAACACCCCCCCCCCAAAAAAAAAAAAAAAAGGCAAAAAATAATCTTAGGAAAATAATTAAATAAAACTATGATAAATTTTTGGTTGGAGCTGAGAAGCCCAAGATCTCTATGTGAAATATGATGTACGTGGGACGTATGTAAGAGGCGCGCACACAAGCTCATCGATCAGGATCCGTACACCTACTGCCAAGCTAAACACTTCTTCCACATACACAAACACGCCGTGACCCACACATACTTTAATTCCTACCAGCTTTGTCTGATTTTCTTTTAATTGTTAATATGTAACAGTGTCTTTGATAAAGTTGAAATCAGCCGCGAGGCGTTGACATTTTACAGTTAAGCGCGTTGCGGTGTTCAATGTGGGGATTCGAACAGAAGCGGAGCCTGTCTGTGATGACCGGGGAATACGGGCATCCCAATACCCGGGCTCTACAAGCCCCCGTCCCGCCTCCTCCCGGGGCAAGCGAAGCTGCAGCTGATTTCCTGACCGGTTTGTGTTTTTCACCAAAGATGGCTCAACTCTCATCGCTCACAGACTTCTTATACACCACCCATGAAATATTCGTTACTGAAAAAGTGTTTTGTTATAACGAGGCGACCGTAAAGAAGGAAGAACTTGCCCGCATCTGCCAAGTCAGCGTGGGGACCCCACGTGTGTCAAGACATCGCTCAGCTTCTGCCAGGGACAGGGGAAACCTCTCCGCAAGCCCCCGCACCCCCTGCCCGGCGGCTTACTCTGGCAAGGAGGGCCGGGAAGGGGCCGCAGCAGCCCGGCGGATGCCCTGCCCTGTGCCCAACCGCAGCGCCAGCCCCGCTCCGCCCCGGCGCTAACGGCACTGTCCGCGCCACTTACCGCCGGGCAGTTACGGAGCAGCCATCGGTACCGTGTCGGGACCCAGGTGCCGCGCACGCCTGCGAGGGAGAGCGGAAGGGCCGCCCGCACGGCGCTGTCCATCACGGCCCCCGGCCATTGGGAAGGCGGTTGGGCGGCGGGGCCGCCCCCGGGGGCGGGCTCGGGGAGCGGCGGGCCCCGGCGCCCGGCCCAGCCCAGCCCTGCCCACGTTGCCCTGAGGTTGAAATGCAGAAGTCAAGGCTCTCTCGTTGGGAAGCAGATTTTCTTGTGGTCCTTTTTCCCTCGCGCCCCGTCTGCTTCCTCGGTGGCATTCAGAGAGCCTCGGGGGCTAGTGCCGCCGGGAGCACAGAGGGCATAGGTCTCCGCTCGGGATTTAGGGCAGCCCCAGAGGTGTCCTGCTCAGAGGAATGGGTAAGTGGCTGGGAGCTGCAGGAGGGTTCAAGTGCTGTCAAGAGAGGGGGAGCACCAGTGCGTCGTCATGTGCCGTCGCCGCAGCTCCCTTATTGACTTTGTTCGTGTTCCTACAAGTTGTAAGAACACGTTAGGGGTCAGGAGCAGGGAAGAGAGAAAGCTAATGACTGCTTGGTTTATTATTAATGTTATTAGGTGAGTGCGAGGCAGGATCGCAGCCGAGTCGATGGCTGGAGCCTGTGGCACGTTGTATATTATTCCTGACACCGATCTTAGCAGTTAACATTTTAGCACGTTTGTTTTACAGCCTGGTGTAATTGTGCTGTTAAGCGAGAGGCGCTAACAGCACCAGAAATGGTATTTTAAAAGTTAGTCGCGACTCAGAAGCACTGCGTTGCCCTTGCCTCTCCCAAGATGTAAAAGAATTTCCTCAACTACTTTTCCTTCCTCCCCCTCCCCCACGCCTTCAAAAATGTTTTTCTTTTCTTTTTCTTTTCTTTGTGTTCCTTTTTCCTGTGACAATAAAGCTTGCTTGTCTGTTGGAGTGATGTTGGTTTTCATCTCTGGAATGTGCTTTTTTGGAATATGCTTGATGTACATTCCGGAGAGCTCCGACATTTGTTGTCATGGATTGTCTTTTTCCTTTCCCTTACTTTTCTCCCCACTATTGTTTTTTTTTTTTCCCCTCTTCNCCCCCCCATTTCGGGGACATCCGACTATTATAAAGAAGCGTGCGTGGAGTGACCGGGGGGTCCCCGAGCTGTGACATCTGCCTTGTGATGCGGAGCAGTCCGGACGCCCCCTTCTGAGCCATTCACCGTGTCCGACGGGTTTATTTGTGCGTTTGCTTGCAGAACCTGCCTTCGGGGAAGTGAACCAGCTCGGGGGGGTGTTTGTCAACGGGAGACCCCTGCCCAATGCCATCAGGCTGCGGATTGTGGAACTGGCACAACTGGGTATCAGACCTTGTGACATCAGCCGGCAGCTCCGCGTTTCCCACGGCTGTGTCAGCAAAATCCTGGCTCGCTACAACGAGACCGGCTCCATCCTACCGGGAGCTATCGGAGGCAGCAAGCCTCGGGTCACAACCCCCACGGTGGTAAAACATATCCGGACCTACAAACAAAGGGATCCGGGCATCTTCGCCTGGGAGATCCGGGATCGCCTGCTGGCCGATGGCGTGTGTGACAAATACAACGTGCCATCGGTCAGCTCCATCAGCCGCATCCTCCGGAACAAAATCGGGAACCTGTCTCAGCAGAGTCACTACGAGTCCTACAAGCAGCACCAGCCGCCCCCACAGCCTGCTCTGCCCTACAACCACATCTACTCTTATCCCAGCCCCATTGCTGCTGCAGGAGCCAAGGTGCCCACCCCTCCTGGCGTGCCGGCCATCCCCAGCACCATGGCCATGCCCAGGACGTGGCCGTCCTCCCACTCGGTGACGGACATCCTGGGGATCCGCTCCATCGCAGATCAAGGTGAGGAGGGGGGACCCGGGGCCGCAGCAGAAGCCACGCAGGNCCTCAACTACTTTTCCTTCCTCCCCCTCCCCCACGCCTTCAAAAATGTTTTTCTTTTCTTTTTCTTTTCTTTGTGTTCCTTTTTCCTGTGACAATAAAGCTTGCTTGTCTGTTGGAGTGATGTTGGTTTTCATCTCTGGAATGTGCTTTTTTGGAATATGCTTGATGTACATTCCGGAGAGCTCCGACATTTGTTGTCATGGATTGTCTTTTTCCTTTCCCTTACTTTTCTCCCCACTATTGTTTTTTTTTTTTCCCCCCCTCCCCCCCCC
>VYZX01030808.1:164776-207860 GCA_013401335.1 Brachypteracias leptosomus
GCCTTGTGATGCGGAGCAGTCCGGACGCCCCCTTCTGAACCATTCACCGTGTCCGACGGGTTTATTTGTGCGTTTGCTTGCAGAACCTGCCTTCGGGGAAGTGAACCAGCTCGGGGGGGTGTTTGTCAACGGGAGACCCCTGCCCAATGCCATCAGGCTGCGGATTGTGGAACTGGCACAACTGGGTATCAGACCTTGTGACATCAGCCGGCAGCTCCGCGTTTCCCACGGCTGTGTCAGCAAAATCCTGGCTCGCTACAACGAGACCGGCTCCATCCTACCGGGAGCTATCGGAGGCAGCAAGCCTCGGGTCACAACCCCCACGGTGGTAAAACATATCCGGACCTACAAACAAAGGGATCCGGGCATCTTCGCCTGGGAGATCCGGGATCGCCTGCTGGCCGATGGCGTGTGTGACAAATACAACGTGCCATCGGTCAGCTCCATCAGCCGCATCCTCCGGAACAAAATCGGGAACCTGTCTCAGCAGAGTCACTACGAGTCCTACAAGCAGCACCAGCCGCCCCCACAGCCTGCTCTGCCCTACAACCACATCTACTCTTATCCCAGCCCCATTGCTGCTGCAGGAGCCAAGGTGCCCACCCCTCCTGGCGTGCCGGCCATCCCCAGCACCATGGCCATGCCCAGGACGTGGCCGTCCTCCCACTCGGTGACGGACATCCTGGGGATCCGCTCCATCGCAGATCAAGGTGAGGAGGGGGGACCCGGGGCCGCAGCAGAAGCCACGCAGGGCCTGAGTGTTTCGATCCCCTGCTCCTGGGCTCCTTCTTCTCCGAGGGTCAGAAGTTTGCCTCGGGAAACCTTTCGCGCTTTCCCCAGAGCCGCGCTTTCCCCAGAGCTGAATTTACCGGAGGATGTGCCTCGGGACGCGGGCAGACGGGAAGTCTCAGGGTGGGCTGCGGGCGGGTCAGCAAACGGTACATATCGGCCATCACCGCTACTGCTGTGACCCCAAAAAGTGGCGACGTTGGCCAGAGGTTAACGGCGCAGGGTGCGACGGCCCCAGGGCGCGCTCGGTCCCGGTCTCGATTCCGGTCCCGGCCGAGGCTCGCTGCCGCCCTCCGGCTACAGGCGCCTCCTTGGCGTTACCTAGAAGTCCATTTTCTCTAGTTTTCGCAATCAGGCCAAATTTGCTTCAGCAGGAAGTTCAAATGTCACCTAATTGCTTTCATTCTGATGCTGTATATTCCTCCGAAGCGGTGGTCTGCGAAAACCAACCCCTCAAGATTTGCTTCTTTTATCCTTTCTTTCTGTTTCTCTGCCTGGAAACTGCATCGCGTCTCCCGGCCGCTCGCTACGCTTTTCCGCAAAGAAAGGGACACTTTTTCCATTTCTGTGAACTAAGAGTGAAAGTGGTTAAAACAACAGTCTAAAATAACCTTCGCCTACAGCGATCTCTGTATCCCACTCTTCCTTCCCAATTGGGGGGGGACGGGGACAGGGGGACAGGCTGTGATTTCTGTTTTCATTGTGTTTTTAACGGCAACAATCCGGTTATAGCAACGCTTCAAATGCAAATTGATCCTTTAGGCACTGCAGAATGACTTTATTTTTCTTTTCTCAAGAAGGTGATATATATTTTTTTTCAAGCAATACACAATACATATAAGTATGTTTTATATATATTCATATATACGCAAATATAAAAGTTTTGCCCTTCTTCACCCTCTACTTCACGATATAAACTTTATCCTCAGACCACCCTGGCACAAACAAATGTATTTCTGAGTCGACTTTAACAAATACCCGCCTGGCAATCTCTGCTCTGTGCTGGGGAGAGGTATTGTTGGCAAAGAACATTAAAAAGAATTAGAACATTACAATCATATGAGAAATGAAAGTTGTTGTTTCTTGGTATGGGGTTTGGGTTTCTTTTTTTTTTTGTGAGCTCCTCTTTTATTAACACCACATTGGCAGGCAGGCCTCTGACGGTACTGCTGAGTGCCTCGGTATCTGCCCCGTCTTCCTCAGAGCTGCCCACATCTTTCTGCGGTGTAAAATCTCCCCCCTCCACTTCCCAGCAGAGAGCTGGGGCTGCTGGGCGGCCGGTGCCGCAGATGGGGGCTGTTCGCCCTTGATTTATAGGATAAACTGACCTTGCTGACACGGAAAGGAAGCCCCTATTCATGGGAAAGTGTGAGATCAGCAGAAAAGGGCGCTCACCGAGAGAGCTCAATTTCTTAAGACAACTTCAGATTTGTGCTTTTCCCCAGCCTCGGAGAGAGGCCGGGCGAGGCGGTGTGGCGGGGACGACCGCTCCCACGGCGGCTCTGGCGGGCTCGCAGCCCCGCAGGCTNGGGGGGTCAAGTGCCGGGGGGCAGCACAGGGACGCGGGGACGAGTGCCGCAGCCAGCTCTGGGCTCGGCTGGCGATCGCTGCCATCAGCTNGTGAGCTCCTCTTTTATTAACACCACATTGGCAGGCAGGCCTCTGACGGTACTGCTGAGTGCCTCGGTATCTGCCCCGTCTTCCTCAGAGCTGCCCACATCTTTCTGCGGTGTAAAATCTCCCCCCTCCACTTCCCAGCAGAGAGCTGGGGCTGCTGGGCGGCCGGTGCCGCAGATGGGGGCTGTTCGCCCTTGATTTATAGGATAAACTGACCTTGCTGACACGGAAAGGAAGCCCCTATTCATGGGAAAGTGTGAGATCAGCAGAAAAGGGCGCTCACCGAGAGAGCTCAATTTCTTAAGACAACTTCAGATTTGTGCTTTTCCCCAGCCTCGGAGAGAGGCCGGGCGAGGCGGTGTGGCGGGGACGACCGCTCCCACGGCGGCTCTGGCGGGCTCGCAGCCCCGCAGGCTCCGATACGGCCGGCGCGGGGCTCACGGAGTCGCCTCCCCGGCGGGCATCGGGGAATTTGCCAGCCTGTGAAACAGCCCGGTATTTCTTGTCTGAGGCTCGTGTAAATAACAGGACTTGTATCCCCTCACCATCCTTCTTATCTTCGTTTCCTCCCCTCCATACCANGCCTGACTCCCTTCAACCCCCGCATTAGAGCCTCCCTAGCGGGTCCTGGGAGACTCAGTGAGGTGTAGCCGGTGAGGGACAGGCTTCCCTTTAGCTCTACCCCATAGACTGCGTCCCGTGGGGAGGGGTGTCTCCAGCCCTGAACAAAGTGCTCCGCATGCCGACTCCTGCCTCTAACCCCCCCTTTCTACCTTGTTTCCCAGCAGTGAGCGACACCTCGCCTTACCCCAGCCCCAAGGTGGAAGAATGGAGCAGCCTGGGCCGAAACAGCTTCCCCGCTCCGACCCAGCATGCCGTGAACGGGCTGGAGAAGAGCTCCCTGGAGCAGGAGGCCAAGTACAGCCAGGTAAAGAGAGAGAGGGGGGAGGGTGGTGATGCACAGGGCCCCTGAGCTCAGCCTCGGGCTTGTGGCCATGTCCCGGGGCTGCCACCCGCGGTTTTGAGCCAGTGCCGGCCTCCCCTCGGTTTTGGTTTGCAAACGAGTCCGCCAAGACGGGCGACGTCGGGAAAGAGCCTTGCTCCCTCCTCCGCTCCTCTCTCCGCTGCCTGCTTCGGCACAGCCGCCGCAGCCCGCGGCCGAGAGGCTCCCGGCGGGCGGAGGGCTGGCGGGGGGCGGGCAGCGTCCGCATCCCGGCCGCCCCGGGCTCCCGATGCTGCCGCTACGGCACAGCAGACACTCGAGAATCGCCGCGCATCGGCCTCCGCCCACCCAGCTACCCGGGCACTGGGGCTCTGCCCCTGGCGCCGCCCCGAGCCCCCGTCTCGGTCCGTGCCGCGCAGCCCGGGGCTGTGTGAGCGGGCACGTCCCGCCGCCGCCCTGAAAGCCGCGTTTTCCCCTGTCCACAGCGTGCTCTGTTGGCAGGGGAATAATTTGAAAATGAGGTGTAATTGCTTCCTACATTAAGCATTTTTAAATGCTTAAGTAGACGGCGAATTTCCTACGTTTTAATTACAACACAATATAACTGTTACTTAATAAATCTCTGTCTAAATCTTTGTACATGCTAATCAAATCCCGTGCCAGGAGAAAAGCTATAAAAGACTCAACTGTTACTCGTTGGAAAAGCAGTTTTTGAAAACTTTTTTCCGTGCGATGGAAACAATTCAAAACGTATCAGAGATTTGTTAGATACATCGACTTCCCGGCCATTCTTTTGTTAGGCTTCTAACGAAGTCGAGGAAAAGCCACGATCACTGTTTAGCTTGTTCCCATTCAAAGACAGACGTTTGGGGCATATTTTTCGAGTTCTGTGTCTGGTTTTGGATTCCATGTCAAGGAGAGTTCTGTTACTTGTATTTGGTGCTGAGAGAGCCGAATCAGATCCTTTCAAATTCAAGATGTGAAGTGCAAACCACCAGAATGCTTGCAAAGGGGTGAATGAGGCAGTGGGAAATATTATAGGCCCCCAAAGCGAACAACCCCTTTATTACATATATTGCCTTACAATCAATATGCAGCCCTTAATGCTGCCCTGTTTGTTTTGTATCACATTCTTTAATTATTCCATTATTATTATGTTCATTTCATATCACAAATAATGTGCACTGTAGTATAACCATGACTGTATGGTTAAAGATAGAATTAGAGTTAGATTTAAAGTTAATATTCATCCTTACACTATTTTCTTGAGAAATGAAACAAATAAAGAGTTAGCAATCTTACTAAAAATGATGGAAACAGTTTGTCATTACTCTGTTAAGACCAGCTGTGCTGGGGCTACATTTTCTTAGGTTCCAGACTGAGCCTTCTACTTATGATTCTGTTGAATCCAGGATCCAGCTCACAGGCTGTAAATCATTGCCTCTGTTGGAATCTCATTTACTTCAACAGATGCATTGAGGAACAATGTTATGTAAATCGGGTTATATTAAATGCTGGTGTTGGAAATTAGTTTTTATCTGTTTTCACTCTTTCAATATTTATGCTTTCATCTTCATAATATATCTCTGTTCTGTCAATACCAGTCTTTAAAGTTTTGTTCAACCTGAAAGATCACCTGAGAAATGTAATTTAAACATATTTGCTATTTAAAAATGGAGCAAATTTCTATCAATAATATAATATGGAATTCATTTATCAGAGTACATTGTCCAGAGAGTTTAAAGGGGCAGAAAAGGTAAAAACTATTTATTAAAAAGGTAATTTTCAAGAACCTTATTTGCTAAAAGAAGACACAGAAGAGGTGCCCCCCAGCTCCTTCTCTGTCATAACATGGGTAAATAGAATTTGACTTTGTAAAGTTCTAATCTATAGACCAGTAATGTAGTGTTCAGACTGGCCTAGCAGAGAATTCATTCACATGTAAATTAATTGCTTCATCTGCCACAAGTTTACTACCTTGTTAACTTAGAATGTATTCAGAAAAAAATAATGTCCAATAAGGATGTGAAAATGTGATTCTTTGCAGTTTTTGCAACATTCTTTTTGCCAAAAGGTTTGTTCCAACCAGGTGCAAAGCGAAGTTTATGAACTGAGTTCTTACTGTATGTAACATAGCACTGACTTGCTAGCTGTCTGTTTGCTAATGTGCAGTGAATCTGGGCTGGCAGGCTGTGACAGTAAAGTCTCTACAAAAGTCTATGATGTCCTTGCATCTTTTCATAGTCTCTTGCAATACGTACTGCTTTGGGCGTAAACAAATGAGCAATGGGAAGGGATAGAACATTGGTTCATTTGTGTGAATCTAGCAAAGGGGTATCTGGAATGATGGAAAAATGGGTAAGCCACAGTCATAATTTATATGCTAGAAGGTCTACAGTGAAATAGGCTCTGTCTTTGCACTTCAAGGTAAATGCTATTTTCCTCATCTCCTGTGGGCAAAGCTCATTGCAAAAGCTGGGGTGAGAAGGCAGGCAGCAGATTCCCTGAGAAGTGACTGTTCTGTAATATTCCGGTTCTACGTCTGTATTATCAAAGTCAGAGACACCTACAAGAGGAGTAGAGCAGCAGAGAATCAAGTGTGCGTGTTTTACTTAGGCTTTCCAATTACACAACAGGAGCAAAGGGAATGTGCTCTGAAGCACATTAACAAAGAGGTTTGTGTGGCTGATAAGGAATTCTGATGTTTCCAACAAATTTCAGCTGTGTATTTTAAGCATCAGCAACATTAAAGATTCACCTGTCCACACCTTTCAAATACTTCCATGGCTGTGAGTGAAGAACTTGTTTCCTCAGGGTTAGTCATAGATGATAATATTTTACTTCTCAAGAAATCCCCTGGAAACTCCCTCTGCATGAGAAAGACTAGAAAAATTGAGCCCAAGGAACAAGGTCTTCTGTACTTAAAAAATATATTTATTTGATTTCTTCTTTTAAATAATATATGTTTATTTTAGCACATGGGATCTTGTAGGCTTTTTTCTTCTTTGATGGGTTTGAATGGCTGCACTTCACCCCTTGCCTCACACATCAGTGACAATTTGGTCTAGGAAAAGGCTCCATGAAAGAGGGAGAAAGACTTCACATTTTTGCCTAGCAATACACAGTCATGTTTATTTAATGTAAAACCGAAACTTTGGATGTAGAACATTTTTCACTTTAAGTATTATGAATATCCTGGTGTCTCTGGGGCCTTTGTTTGTGATGTTGTTTGGTATTTGGGTTTGGAGGGCTGAAAGCTCTGCCTGGCAGACCTCAATTCTCTACCAAATGTTCCCCAGGAAATTACAGAGATGCCTTGTAAAATTTCTATTAATTTTTTTTTACCCGATGCCCCAAGTTATCATTTATACGTAAGCAATTGCATGATATTTTCCTGGTGCATTATATTAACAAATTTGTCATATAGTTTTGCCAACAGAGTGACTGTGATTCAGAAAAACTGAAAAGAAAAATAAGTTTTTCTGAAGGCTTGACAGTTCTGGGTCATGCACACTTCATACAGAGCTCAGTTATATTGCAGTATTTATACGGAGAGGCACATTCAATGTGGAGTTGGGGAGATGGCTTCTACAACTAATTATAATATTAATACAAAGGAATATTCTGAGTACTTTGCATTATGCAGGTTATACTGACAGCTGCATTAAAAAAAAAAGAGCTGAAACCAGTGAAATACAAACCCATTTATACACTGCATTTGAAAATAAAACATTTAATAAATATGTATCATATTTCATATGCAGTTTTCAGACATCTGATGCTTGTAACTTTCTGGACTAACATCATGGATGTGCAAACTGAAAAAATTGTGGTCTGTAGTTACACATGTATGAAAATGCAGAAAATCTGACATGTTTGTACAATTTGTCGAGAGGCAAATAGCTTTGGAAATATTCTTTTTCAGAACTATTTGCAGTGTGGATTGCAGGAAGCAGATGTGCACATTGCCAAAGGGAGCTGATACTCATTAAAAGGAAAAAGCTTGTAACTGGGGGGTCTAAGAGCAAGTGGTTATTGCAAGCTCGCTCCTGGAAAGAGTACACTATTTGGAGGCCTGATCCCAAACCTACTGGAGCTGCTGAAAATGCTCCTAATTCAGAGTGGCTTGTGAACATGGTTTGAGTGGTCTTCCTCCTACATATTGAGCAGACCTCAAAGTAGCAACTGCTGGCTGTCTCAGTTGAACTTCAGCTCGTAGTGGCTTGAGTTTTTAGCTTTGCTGGGATAGCACTCCATGTCCTTTGGTTGCATTCTGATTAGAGGTCATGAGCTCCATGTGCTGTAAGCACATAAAGGGAAGGCTCCATTTTAGGGCAAGTGATTGCAATTAATTGTGGGTGCAATTCTGGACAATTATTTGCAGAGAAAATGTAGGCAATGTAAATATTTAGTTCCTGATCTTTGATTGTAGATGAACAATGAACCATATATGTGGTGGCCAAAGCATCTGTAATTGTTTTTATCTGCAGTGTTTAGAACCCACAACACACGGTAACTTCTTTGGGAATCAAATGAAAATGTAGCTTTAAATGTTATGGCTACTTACATGACCCTTCTGCACAGATTATTTATTGAAAAAATGAACTAGCAGATTATTTATTTGGCATCTTATATTCTAACTCAGAATTCAGGCAGTTGGATTCCTTCTACGGGTCAGTGTATCCTTCAGTGATAGGGGTCCAGTTCTCCCACTCTTTGCTCATACCTGGTGGTGGGAGGAAGGTGCTGAGGAGAGGTACTTATGTGCTGTCTTGCCTAGTACCTAGCAGAATTGTTAGTAGAGTTCCTGTTTGGTGAAGGGGCTCAGACCTTGGCTTGTAGACTGTCCAGTTCTGTGTCACTCTCATTAGGATCTCCAGACCACTGCCTGTTACTAAAATACTGTCACTAAGATGGCTTGCTCAAGGTCTAGGCATCCATGTCATTGCATGTTGTGGGTGAGGGGCATGAGCTGATCCCACTACATGCACCCGATTCCTTCCCAGGTGATCTGGATGGCACCCCATTCGAACCCCATTTGTGAGACCTGCCTCTTACTGGCCACCTGCTTCCACGGCCAAAACACAGTGCCCTGCCCACCAACCCACATGGCTTCAGGGCACTCCACCTGGATGAAACTAATAAAGAAAGTCAGAGAGGTGAGTGAATGGCATAATGACACTCAAACTGCACTTAGAGCACCCTCTGCTCAAAAGGCCCCAACCCACCAGGAGCTCTGCCATGACAAACAGAACCAGACAGAAAAGTAAGAGTGGTGGGAGATACCTGTTACAGACAAGGAGCAGAGTGCCATGGACAGGGGGATTAGATAGGACTTGATCTATTCAGTCTTCTGGTGCTTGCAGTGGAGTGGGAAGTAGATAGACCGTATAGTGTGTTTGAATTTGTCTGTTGTGGCAGTTTATCTACTCTTAGGGATTGCTTACACACCTAATCATAATGAGCATGGACATTCAATAATAGATAGCCTGCAATTTAACCCTCTTTAATTTACCAGCTTCCGAGCTGCCTCTGCAGCATCAGAGATTTGTTAGCCAAAGGGGATTGGTGTTTTGGTTCTCCCTGAAGAGGACAAAGTGGGAACTTTACCAGTTTGACATCATATTTGCTTAGCTCCTAGCCATCAAGAATCCCTTTCATGTCTCTGTGTTCATCAATTTCCTTCTTCCAACCTCAGTTTAATTTAAATAACACAATATTGAAATTACAATATATCGTTAAATATATTACAAGAAGGCATTTTCCATAGAACCTTCTGCTAATATGTTATAGTTTTAACCATCAGTGTAGAAAGAAAAAATGTTCATTCTTTCAGTGCATTTGCTTGTTTAATGTCCACGTGTGCCCTGCCTGACTCCAGATTTCACCAAAATACCAAGGGGGAATTGTTGTGCCAATCTGTTCTAAAACTATGGGAGTCTGTTGTTAGTTCCTATTCAAGGGAGTTTACTTACATGACATGTTTTTTTTCCCCTAAGTTTTTGTTTTGTCTTTGTAAGCACAGTATATCTGTCTAAGGGAGACTCAGCTTGTGTTTGTCATCAAAATCAAGCCATGCACTTGCAGCAAACAGAATTTGTTTTCACTCCACTTTGAGGTAGTCTGGTTGTGAGATTTGTTAAATAACAGAATATACCCCAAGATTTAGCACGTTCACTGCAAAAGCAGTGACTTCCATTTACATAGGCCTTCCTAAACTTGGGTACGAATGGAAAGCAATCATTCAGTGAACATACAGATCTTGCAAAGTAATCTATGTCGAGGAGACATTTTAGGTGGACTTAGCACATGCTTGGTGTGCCATATGTGGTAGATATCATTCCACTGTGAAAACCATCTAAACTCATCCCTCTTCTGAAGAAGCACTGGAAAACCCTTACTCCCCCCTTCTCCCTCAGAATGCACTTAGGTTTTGCAACAACCTCTGTCTGCTTTTGTCGTGCCTTTTTCTCCTAACTCTCTTTTCCTCTGTTGTTTTTGTAGTGGATTGTTCAGTCTCTGAGAAAGAGGTTGGGTTTGGTTTTTTTTTTTTAATTTTGTTTCTGTTGTAGTTTGTTTTGGAAAAGACATAAAATGCCCCTGGGTCCTTTAGGAAAGGATTGGTGATGGTGTGTAAATTCAAGTTACGATTCCTACTTCCAAAACTGGGCTTTTATTTCCCTGAAAAGGCTGAGATTTAAAATTTGATAAGAAAATATAATTAAGAGTGATCTTGATGCATGTCTTAACTACAGTTAAAACACTCGATATTATCTGATTTCTGTGCAGCTGGGGATGTCTATAAGTAAAGGAAACAACTTTAAGTTAATAAAAAAAGCACGTTAAATGCAGAGAATGGGGTCTGCTCATTATTAAGGGAATGGACATTATTTTGGAAGGAAGTAGTGTGATTTTTCTCATTGTAATGTATTGAATTTAGTAACAGGAGAAATAACTGTAAAGAAAATGGCATCTTTGTAAGAGACGTACAGGATTGGGTAACTAATTGCATTTGGAATCTTAAAGCACTCAAGCATGCAAATAACTCTGTTTTATTTGTGATTTCGTCTAGAATATCGGCATTGCTTTGTACAACTTAGAGTGAAAGTGAAACACCGTAATTCTCCATTCCTGAAAGATCTCTTTCCACTTTTCAAAGCTCAGTTTTGTTGGAATTAACCCAGCTGAGCAACAGACTTGACTGTAAACCTCTTGCCCCTGTGTTGTTTTTAAAAGCTCTCAATTCCAATTTATTACCACTGTGCAGTCTTTCTTGAGCATAAAGACATGTTTTAAAGTAATATCCTACATACAAAATGTTTCCTCTTCTGTTCAAGAATTTTTGGATGTCAAAATTATTTAACGACAATGTCCTTATTTTCAAGAGTCTGTTTTATTTTCTTCTGCTTGCAAATTAATATAAAGTAAAAGGGGCAATATGTTTAGTAAAATAAGTTAATTAATTTAATAATATGGATATGTAGTCTAATATGAAAACATTTTTTCAATAAACTTTTCCAGCATTATAAAAAGACAGCAAACCCTGATTTGCAGGGTCAGCTCTAACTAGATTATTCATGTACAGCTTAGCAATTTTATTAAATTTTTCTTTAAAATATTTTTTATAAAATGTCTTATGATGAACTGGAGAAATTTACTCAGTGTTGCAATCCTTCTTCTTTAGATAACTGGTTTACCTGTGTAGGCACATTAATTTTAGTAAGAAACTGATCTGAATGAGTGTTCCTAGGATCGTGTACTTTTTCCCATTGATGCTGTGGCACTGACTAGCAGCTTCAGAATTTAGTTCTAATTTAGTTAACTACAATTTCTACCAAAATATTATTTAAAATTATTCATTTTAAAACCTGAAAGGAAACATAGGTGTATTACTTACATCTTTCCTAAATGAGATTTCCATTACAGGCCTGCTGCTGTTTTACTTGGAAAATTTGTTTACTCTTCCCTCGGGATCCCATATGTTGGTTTGATTTATAAATCATATTTAACCTCCAATTAAAAAGGGAGATTTAGCATGTTTGCTTCCTTTATGTTTGCGGTTTGTGCTTGATTGCTTCTAGTCTTATTGCCATAACCTTTTTGACTGATTATGTGCATGTCACTAAGAACATGAGATATCTTCTGTGTTTGTAAGGTAACTTACTCTTCTGATTGAAGGACTAGATATTCAGCTCTGCTTCCTTCTATGATTTTCCTTTGCTGTGGAAAAAATTACTTCTCCAGTAGTTACTTTGTGACTGTTTTCAGAAAAGATTCAGCATTCCAGAAATTGTTCAAAGTTTTTGATTTCAAAAAATGAGCAGTGAGAGGGTGTCTGTCTGTGGAGCTACAGCAGTGTCTCTGCAGCTGTTACCAGTGCTCCACTTTGCTGGGGAGCTGCTGGGCTCAGGAAGACCTGGTTGTGGTACCTCTGCAGATAGGTTTCATTTGCTCCTTCATGCTGGAGGATCAAGGCAACGCGCTGAGCTTGCTGATTTAAGGACAGGAAGGATTCGTTCCATCCAAGCCAGTGTTAGAATTGGGAAATACAAACAAAACGACAACCTTATTCACCTGAGGCGTGTTCCCCAAGTCTTGACACATGCTGAACTTCTGCTGATTCCAGCAGGGGAGTCTGGGCTGAGTCACCGTCCAAGCTCATTAGGGCTGGTGAAATAGGTAACGAGTTTGAAGCCTATGTTGTTTCTCCAGTAACACTTTTTTAAAAAATAGGCATTTAGAATACTTCCACAAAATATACACTCTTAAGTCTATGTAATAAATTATCTATTTAATAAAATATTGTAACAATTACATTACAATGGGCAAGACTTTGAAATAATTGGAAATAATAACTTTAAAATAAGAGGAATTATTTACATTCATTTGGACACATCTGGGTTAGACTGGAAAACTGAAGTGGCATCAACCTGTGACATCAAATCTGCTCTCATTTGTATTCATATAAACCTGAAATGAGGTCATTTGCATTAGAAATTGCTGTTAGTGATAACTAACCTAAATGCAGGTCTGTAATTTTGAACACTATGACTCTGGGTCATTTTCTGAAACATTTAGAAGCCACATGGGAAGGGATCACAAGAGACAGTCTGATTTTGATACTGAGAGAACACGTATCTAGCAAGCAAAAGGTAGAGAAGGAAAAGTAGAGAAGAGGATGAAACAAAATAAAACAATACCTATTAATTACAAGATAGAATTTGGATTTATATAATGATGTTTGAAAGCAGAATCTAGCTTGTGTGTTTCTCTGATATTAATATAATGAAGGCAGAAAGAATAAATTCAGGTAGTTTCATGTGGATTGATTGGAAAGTTTGTCTAGAAACCTTGTGTCCCGTCTCCTCTTACTATGCAGGAGAGAGGAGGCTGAGGCTGTTTGACACATCATGCCAGCATAACCTTCATAACAGAAATTGATGTGTGTGTGGTGGTTACCTCTGGTTTGGAGAAGAACTGTTCTGACTTTTAGGAGTCCAAACAGTTAATGGAAATTACTTGTTGCAAAGACAATCCCACATAATCTTGGCTCTAGACTTGCTTTTCATCCACCCACTCCCTCTGTGTCCCAAATCCCCCCAAAACAGAAAACGACAACAAAAGTGATCTCCAGTTCGTATTGTATCTGAAGTGTCTAAACCTGAAAATTATCTTTGCTTAAACTGCTGAAACAAGTCCTTCACTGGTGAAAATAAATGCAGCCTATTTGTTTCAACAGAATCATTTTATGTGGCCTATAGCAAGATTTTATGTCCACCTTGGCTTTGAATTCTGGCCTGGGTATTCCTTTCACTTGACACTGGTGTGTATCAGCAGCAACTCAGCAGAAAAGCACCAGACCCAACCACTGATCCTGACCCAACCACTGTTGTTTTGTGGGTATGTTTTTTAGAATATGTTTAACTAAATTTACAAATTGGTGGGAGGTCATGTGGTCTAGGTTTTGAACATGGCTCTAAAATTTGGAAAAAACTTATTCCATTAGTTGTCTCAAAACACCGATAGAAGTAGCAATTCAGAGCAAATGTTTATCTCTTTGCAGAAGCTGGACAGTAAGTGCTTTCAAACAGGAATCCTTATCACTTGCACAGCAGAGGTTCTTGTTCAGTTAGAACTACGTGTTTGTTTGTTTGTTTGCTTAAAAAATTAGATTTCCCTTGAAAAGCAATGGTTTAAATTAAGAAAAAAAATATTTATAAAACTTAAAAAACAGGTTCAAGATGCTCTGCACTTAAAACAAGTTCTAAGGGTTTTAAAAATCCATAAACACCATGGGGTTCTCGCACTCCTAATTATGAATGTTTAGATTTTGGTGTTCATTTCCTCTGACTGAAATACTACAGGATGAATTATTCATCCAGTATATACAGGGTCATGGAACTTAATCCCCTTCATTTATTTTAAGTGAATGTCATGTTTGTAAAAAGTGCCAGATTGACAGACAAGATTCAGCCCTTCTGATAAACTACACTTTGTATCTAAAGCTTTTTAGAAGTAAAAACTCTTGCAGTTAAAATTATCGGGTCACGTTGTTCACTGATGAAAGTCAGAGATGAAAATCAGGGGATTTTTTTTAAAGTAGAATAGTTTTAAATCACATAAGGTGAGGTTTTCTCTATCCCGTCAGATTTAAATTTGGGGCAGAGGAGGCCTGTGGTGTCTCTGTGGGCATTTGTGATCAGTTTGGGGTTGCTGAGAAACCCCTGAGAGCCTTGCCTGTAGGAGCTGCCGCAGGTCAGGACATGGGCTTAAGCATTGGTTGGCCAGCGAAGAGGTGGCTTGTTGGCACATTGCCTGGCACAGATCTAGCCTGTGCTCACTAGCACATGTCCAGACACTGTCCCAGCATGGAGTCAGGCAGGGCACCAGCCCAGGGACCCTGCCTGACGGGCTGTATGGATGAGGACATCCTGTTTCTGGAAGAGAGGTGGGCCATGGTGCTGGGTATTGCATGGTGCTGCTTGTTCTCAGGGCCAAAGAATTTGCCCTGGTCTGTTTTATTTACATGTATAGACACAGTCGTCACCTCCAGGGAATTTTTGCCTGGACATAGCAGGAAATAATTTCTTGATGACTGAAAGTTACCTTTCTCTACTCATATCATCTTGACTTGAGATTGTGAGGTGGAGAGAGGTGCTTGGCAAAGTGAGTACGTCAAGCAGTATTTCACCTTGGTATACTGCAGCACTCTGCACAACTTTGAAGGATGCATTTACAGTCTTATTATTCCTTGGATGAGAGGTTGTTAGGGCATCTGCCTTTTCTAAAGACCTCTGAAAGGAAGTGCCAGCAGTTGGAGGGCATGGTAGTCTGTACAGCATATGGAAGCATTTTATCTCCTCTGTGGCAAAGGAGGGCTATGGCTTTTCCCAGACCCACACATGGTAGAGGGGAGAAGTGTCAACACAGGAGGCTGGAGGGATCTGTGCTTCCTCTGCAACCTGTGAAGAATCCTTTCAAAAGCACAGCCAAGGGTTCACAGGACATGGCCACTCATAGTGAGGAATCCTAATTAAAATGGGGCTTCCAGGCACAGCCTTGAGCCTACTGCTTGGTACCACTCTGCTTGGGAGTGTGCAGGCCTGGAGGAGCAGGGTGGCCTTGCAGAATCAAAAAAACCCACCTCTTCTGAGCCTCTGAGGCTTCTCAAAGTCTATGAGACTCTTTAGGGTCTTGCCCCGGAACTTTTGTCCTTCCAGCACCTCCTGGGGATTTCTCTACTTCCCTGTGCAGGATACTTTTGGGTTGTGGCTTTTCATGTCCAAGTGTTACAACCTGGCTCTAGTAACTCTGCTGCCTCCATGCAAAACTTTTCGTTGCTTTTTATTATAAAACACAGAAAGGTGCTCGTTCTTGTCTCACGTTCTACTGAAAAGCACTTTACACATTGGAAGAGGCAGGGAGCTTGGAGAGCAGCAGCTTTTTAGAGCACTTTTTACTTTCCAGTAAATTCAGTGAAATAATTTTCCATGTGATTTAAGAAGTGTACTAATTTATAGTGCAATTATTTGAAGGTTTGTATTAATTAGTATTGTTGCAAACACTGATATTTAGAGCTGAGGCTAAAGTGTAATTCTGAGACACAGTAGGGGACTTGTAATTGGAGTTGAAGGTCAGGTCACATAGTTGGATTTTCAAAAGAATCAGGCAAGTTCAGCTTCAGCAAAGTGTTTATGGATTTGGAATGACAATTATGTTGCTGCTGCAGCTGTATGTTTTGTGCTAATTACTATAGCTATTGGAGGCTTGTGGCTGGGATCCCATCACTGTCTCCTGCTGTTTTAGATTGCTGTACACATTTATATTGACTCCAGCAGGATTACTGCTTGGTTTCCCAAGTGGCAACAAGAGGATAGTCCAGCCAGTGGAATTGTGAGTTACATTGATAGGAAACTCATGAGACTGAAACTAGGCTGGTGCCATTTATGGAAGTAAATACTGGAAATTTAGCAGGTGCAATCCAGACAGGAATTGAACAAATGAAATGTTAACATCATGTGAAGTTTTAGCAGAAACAAAGTCTGTTTCATTTCTTAACTCTGCACTGCCCAGGATAGGTCTGATTCCACCAGATGATTCAAAGTGGCAGATACCACATGATTTGCTGAATACCTGTTCTTTCACATTCAGATAGGAAATGTTTCTGGGAAAAAACACCACCCCAAATCTTATAACCTAAGCACTACACCAATCAAAACTTAAGCAAGATAAATGGTCTTGGTTTGTACCTGTTCTTCTGAAGAAGCATTTACAGGGTGTGAAATAAACCACCAAACACTTTTATTTGAATAAGGAGTCATTCATTATGAAATCCTATCGCAGCAGACTGCAGGACTCTCCCTTCTCTATTTAAATAGAAACCCTTCTCTCCAGCCTACGAAAGGACCTAGGAAAACAGCTTGCAGGAAAACACCCAGCCCTGCAATTGTTTTGTGCACAGAAGCCCTATTGAAACCAGGAGAAGCTGTGAGCAAAGAACATTTGCAAGGTTACATCCCAAGTACCTAGAAAACAGTTTTTTAAAAGACATCATCAATAATGACAATAATACTATGGTTCTGACTCATGCTCTAAGCAAACAGTTACCAAAGAGTTTAAGATGTTCCCACCTCCCCCAGCTGCTTGTTACCTCTCAACTCCGGGGATTGTTGCTCTGGGATCTGTGCCTGGCTACTCCAGCTCAGGGTTGAGCTCACCCTCTTTTGGGGCTAGGGTAGGTGAAGCATTGAGATGGGGCCATCTCTTCTGCCACTGGTATGGCTGTGGTCACTGTATATCCAGCTTAAACTTCCCCAGCACTACCTGCCAGAGCCTGGCCATAGTGGCCGACACCCCATGTGAACTTTGGAAAAGATGGGTAAGCATTACATCCCACCTGCTCCAACCCACGGGACTCATTGCCAAAAGGATGAAGGTGCTGAGTGAAAGAGATGGGATAAACTCATCACAAATGCCTCCAGCAGTAGCTCTTAAATGTAATGACTAGCTGCAAGCATGGGCTTAAGGAGTCCGTGACCAACAGCTTGCGAGAAGATGCACAGGCATACAGGGGTGCTTGTTGGCTCCTGCTCTGCTCTCGGTGTGTGTTCTCCAAACATCTGCTTCTGGGCCTTGTCAGAGACAGGCTGCTCAGAGAGGTGTGCAGGACTGATGCAGGGTAGCTGGTTTTAAAAAAACCCAAAACACAAGGAAGCTGCTGTGCCCCTGAAATCCAGAGGAGTGGTGGCTCTCTGTGTGGCCCCACTGGCCCCTGTTCTTGTACAAAGCCCCAGCAGCATCTGAGGGCAGCTTCTTTTACAGAGGATCCACTGTGTCTTACTCTCTTAGAAATGATTTTTCCTTTCCTTTCAGGCACCCAATGGCCTCCCAGCTGTCAGCAGTTTTGTGTCAGCACCAGCCATGCCTCCCTACGCCACACCAGCCCAAGTGCCACCTTACATGACGTACAGCGCTAACCCATCCAGCTACATGGGCAGCCACGGCTGGCAGCACGCTGGAGGCACCCCGCTGTCCCCTCACAGCTGTGACATCCCCGCCTCGCTGGCATTCAAGGGCATGCAGACGGCCAGGGAGGGCAGCCACTCAGTCACGGCCTCCGCTCTCTGATGCAGGAGCCTGTCCAGGATCACCACAAGCCCAGGCTGGTTGTCCCCTGAGCCTGGCTCACAGACTACTCTCTTTGTGCCGGAGATACCTGGAATTTCTCCTTGTGACTTGTCTCCTGTAAGGCTTTTGGGATTGAAAAAGCTGAAGACAACATCAGAAACTGAGAGAAGTGTGGTGTTGTGCTCTTTAAGTAAAGACCTTGCGTCCCTCAAAGGGCTCGTGAAGACTTGTCCCACTCTCTCCTGGTCAAACCACATATATTTATTCTTAATCATCACAGACTTTATAAATGTGCAATTGTTATTAAGATTTGTGTAAAAATCAATAAAGAAAAATCACCACAGAAAATTCTACTATGCCTTGAATCAGCAAAGGCGGCTAAATGGGAGGCATTTGCCGATTGCCTAGAGAACAACTCTTTCATCAGAGGTTATGCAATCCACTGCTATTAAGAGATCACTTTTTGGTTTTTCTGTTGGGTTTTGGTAATCAAATATAGAACCAAGGCAATAAGGCGGCTCCCAGACTCTTCTGGCATGTTGCCATCGTCAGGCAGTAGTAATGCTTTTGTGTTTTTATCCACTTGTAAATATAGGCTTTTGACAGCATTTGTTTTCATCTTCCAGTACATTTATTGCTACTTTTTTTTTTTTTAAGTTAAAAAGGTGACTTTCTAGCTATTTTTTGTGTCTTAGCGTGGTGGGGTTACAGCCTCAGGTGATGAAGTTTAGGTAAGTTTTTTTCATCGTGTTTTTGTGTGCCAACATCTCATGAAATACAGTTACATCTTTAGCAGAAGATTAAAAGGCAGAAATCCAGCCAAGTAGCTCTCTCCAGCTATTCCCATCCTCCCAGATTCATAAACCACCACATTCATGCTAAGCGTACAAACAGAAACGGGTGGAAAATATCTGAACAAAAATGAAAACTGTAGAGGAAAAATGGCACTAGTGTGCCATCTGTGCAGAGATGCTTACAAAGCCATGTCAGTCAACAAACCCGCCGAGAAACAGAATTGTACCATCACTGTCAGCTTACTTGTGTCCAGCATTTCTGGCCCCAAGATCATGTTGTAATTTTGTTAAGAGGAAGTTGTCTTTAGTTTCTGCTTTAATGAATGTAAAATACGGCTCTTGGTAAAGTTTACATTGTTCTGAAGCATTTTTTTTCCCTTATAGGTATACTGGTGGTGGTGCTACAAACATAGATATTATTTAATATTAACAAATTCCCTTTCTACATTTCTGTATCCAGTGGCAAATACTCTGTGCCAGTTATTTTGCTTTAAACTTTATTCCCAAGAGAGTTAACATTATGATCTTTGAAAATTTACCTGTTTTCCTTGGGCAATAATAAAGTTCTGACTATTATTCCAGAATGCTTTCCACATGCTGTAGGTATGTTCAGAATATGAACGTGGAAAAAAAAAGTATGCCTGGTTTGACATTTCATATCCTTCGTAGAATATTAATATATTGTGTGTTTTTATAAATGTTGTGCAATAACTTAAATTACACTAGAGATAGTTAAAGCAAAGGAGAAAATGTCATTCTTCAAATATTGCTCTATCTGTATATTAAACATTCATTCATTGGGAAGGTAAAATACTGTCCCCTCTTAAAAGACAGTCCTCTCTTTGTGGATCTTCAGCTTTCATTACTGAGACAGCAGTACATATGTTATGCACAGTATATCCACTGAGATATAGATGGACTCAGCTGACTGCTGCCACCTTTTCTTTTTGCATCAAAAAATAGTTAATGGAACTGTATTTCTGTAAAGAACACAGGTATTGTATTGTGGCCCTAAGGAAAGAGAGACCTGATCTCAGATGTGATCCCATATTCTTCAGCCTCAAAGGCATTCGATAACCGCTCAGCTTTAATGAGATGCTGAAACTCTTGTTATTCAGTAGAACATTTTTTAAAGAATGTTTCTTTGAAACCACTAAAGGTAATGTGCACAGACGTGCAGTTCCACTCTGCCACACTCTTAGTGATGTGACAGATGTACTTCTGCCTTTATGCTGTTGCAGCTGAAATAAGATGAGCTTTTACACCATGAAAAAGAAATTGATTTAATTCTACATAGGTTCTTCACTAAAAATAAAATGGAGAAAAAAAGATAAGAAAAAGATCATGAATCAATAAATGATTAAGTTGGCAAAGGAATTTTAGCTTTCAACCTAGTTGTTTTACTGGATTATAGAATTACTGAGTAGTTCTACCTATTGTTACTCATACAGCACAAATAAGATACACCAAAGGAAAAAAAAACAAAACAAAACTGGAAAAAAAAAAAAAGATAAGCCTTTCATAGGACAGCTTTTTGAGCTCCAAGACATTCACAGGCCTGTAACAAAATGTGCTTACGTTAAAAGTTTTCAAAATTTTCCCAAGCAACAAGAGGTCATTTCTGGAATAAAAGTCATCTTTTCTGACATTCCCATGAGGCATTAGTGTGTTTTTGGAGATACTTAGAGAGACAGATCCTTAGCCTGTATCAGTTGTTTGCATTATCTTGTCTTCAGCTAAATCAGGACAATTTATAAAGCAAGGACAAGACACGATGTTAATTATTCCTCATGTGGGAATACACCATCAGGAACCATTTCTGTTTTGTGTTTGTTTAGGTACAGCTCCTAGCGCACCGCCCTGCTGTCTGTCGTAGCCTACCCCCAGGTGGAAAGTCAGTGGGGCTGTGTACAGAAAGTGTCGCTCACAGGGAGCAAAGGTACCTGACCTTGTCTCTTGGTGAATCCATCCTGTGATGGATTTTTCTTCAGTGTGAATTTTCATAACAATTTTCTTTCTTTTTCAAATGTAAACCTCTGACACAGAATACTCCTTTGCCCAAGGACTTTTTCCCCTGCTTGTATTCATGAGTAAACTCAGAAACACAGCTTAATAGCCACACAACCTCAAGACACTTTACAATAAACAAAGGAGCAGAGGCATTTAAAAAAACCCAAAAAACCAGGGGTCAGCCACTGATGTCAGGTACAGGGGTATAAATCTGGAGTGAATCCACTAATTTGGGAAATATTCAGTATATGTGAGCGCACAATTTAAGTTTTTAATCTCAAAAGCCTACACTCCATTCCCAGAGTGCCAAATGTTTTCAAAGAAGCCAGTGAAGCCTAATCCTCCCTTCTATGACAGCCCCACTGTGTTTGCATGGTCCCAGTACAGAAGAACTCCAGCGTAAAACTGAATGAGATCCCATATTACACCAGGAGTGATGTGGGATTGGTCTGGTATGTTAAGAGGTTCTAAAACAATGCTGTGTTTTCTGCTTTCTAATAGTTCTCTTTTTTATCAAAGATCAGGCTGAGCTATTAACAGAAAAAAAATCTTGTTGGAAAGGATGTAAAACCAAAGGCTATATGTATATACAGTATGTTTAAAGCCTTTTATTTTTATATTTTGAATGCTCTAAATTAATAAAAGACTAATTATAAAACCTTTTGCTTTTAGTTTTCAAAATTATCTTAGTAGTGTCTTCTCTTTGGCTACATACCAATAATGAAGTGCAACAACAAGAAACATTTACCTTAAAATTATAAACTGTAACAGACCTAATTTTACTGATTTTAGCTACGAAGTAGCATAGGTATGAGAAGTCACTGTTGTCAGATTTAGACAAAAGGGAGGTTTATTGAGCATGTCAGTACAAGCATCCTTGAAAGCGCTGAGAATGCATTTCTATTTTTAGCTTTTTGTTACTTTCCTAATGCATTAAAAACACTCGTGAGACGAGACTTCACATGTGAACTGTCATTTTCAAGTAACAGTTTGGAAAGATATTTCTTTAGGATTGCTGAGAAAAAGGTTAGTACTGAAGAACATTTAAAGTTAACAGTGTGAATGTAGTTTGGGGTGATACAGAAATTCAGCAATTGCAAAATAAACATTCGACAACAAGCCAAGTTTAGATAATGGGAATGTTTTTATAAGAGAATGTGTCATTTAAAGTTATTTAAAAAGTTCTTGAAAAGAAAAGAAAGAAACTGTAGAGTGGCACAACTGCATGAACTGAAACTATGTCTTCAATTAGCAAAGCAGAAATTATCATATTTCACAGAGCTAGTCAGAATGGGTAGTAAAGATGGAAATACATCACTGACATCATTTATATTTATTCTGACTGGGAAAAGCAACAATTTTAGCTTTAGAGCAACATTCTTTATCTCTACAAAGGTGCATTTCTTTGAGGTGTATGACTAGCTAATTATAACTACATGTGTGCTATCAGTCTAGAACAAACACTGTTTCTCCATCCCCTGATGGTAATGAAAGGCTAAGGCGGCAGTCAAGGTGCACTGAGCATTTTTGCCACAGGACAGTTCTTTAAGCAATAGTATATGAAGGTAGATAAAAAATTCACAGTAAAATCTCATAAAAGTATTTTCTGCTGTTCATTTTTTACTAATTTCTTCTACGATTCCCACAGTTCCTTGGCGCTTTTATGTAACTTGATTCAGACTAATAATTTTCAGTATCTTCTGTGACCTGAGTGAGATTTATAGGATATATATGGCTAGGAATAATCAGGGCAGTTAATAGCATGTGTTTGTTTAAGGTTGTGGCTGGCTGTGCTGTCCTTTTTCTGTCCTAACTCCCAATAACTTAAGAAGCTTGCCTATCAATGTTGAAATTGCACTGCACTGAATTGAAGCTGGACCCAAGAGTTCTTAATTTGGAGTCAATGAAGCTGTCAGTTTACACCAGCTTAGTACCTGGCCCCACAGGATTATTCAATTTTTTTCTTCAAAATCCCCTGAAAGTTATTATCTTGCCATTTCAGCTGAAAATTTAAAAAAATGTAGTGACTACATAGTATAATTCAGTGTCCAGAACTTTCAGTCTGTCTTCGAAAAAACTCACCTGTTTCTATGTCTCCTTTAGATTTCCTCTGGATCCAGTAAAACAATTACAAATATCCACTGTGCTATTTACTTATGCACTTACAGAAAAGCATGTGTCTTATTTTTTTCTTGGATCAGGACCTGAAGACAAAATTTGTTTTGAATTGTATTAACATCAGTGTAATCTGAGGGCATTGACACTATAAAGGATGAGAATCACTTTTACTTTATTAAAGTGCATTTTAGAATGCATATGATTTTAAAGACTACATTTTTCAGAAGTGTTGCTTGTGATCAACTGTGTTCTGAAGCCATGCATAAACGTATTCGTAAACCAAAAGCATCACTGCACCACCTGGAAGAAAATATATTGTTTTACTACACACAAAATTCAGTATTTTCAAGACTTTGTAGAGCATTTGTACTGTGTAATCTAAACCAGGATATGGCAAAGACTTATTTGCAAAATGCATAATTCTGCTAATTCCTTAATTCATAAAAAATTCAGCAGTTCTTAAACCATACCAATTTTACTTAATATTAGACCATAAAATTGCTGTGACAAGTTTGTATATATAAAAAAATAATCCTCAGTGTGATTTTTTCCTAACTTTTTTTTCAAGATTAATATTTTTCTTTCTTCTTTTATGTGTATGAATTATGAATATGTGTAAGTTTGTGAATTTGTTCGGAGTTAGATTTGGCCATGAAAGAGCAACATGAAAGGTGGAATGACAAAAATTCATAACCAGGGTGATGAAAATGTTTCCAGGTAAGAGTCAAAAAAGGTTTTCAGCTGTTTACTATGTCTAAAGTAGAAGCATTGAAATGAGTATAATCTTCCTGTGCTGGTATCTGGCTATGAATCCACAGGCAAAGTTTTGATCTGATGAAATGGCATTATCTGCTAGAACTGGTAACACTATAAAACCCCAACTTCAATACCATAAAGTATCTTTGCTGTTAGTGCAGCTGGACTAAAGCCCTTCTGTAACCAGGCTGTAATTACTGTATGAGCTAAAGAAGGGAACATTTCAGAAGGTATATATGTAACTAAGCATTATAGAGATGCTTCTAGTTGCAGTAGATGGGGAATCAGATTTCAGCCAGTGGGAGTAAAAATGTGCTACAATGTGCTACTTGAGGGTGTCAGCACTGAGGCACAAACACTCTTCCCTTTGCCCATTGTCTCAGTTACCAGGATAGAATGGCACCTCTAACCAACAAGTCTGCTGAACTGGGCTGACCTTTCTAGGTGGATGAGATAGGCTCAGAAAACCAGACACACAGAACTATCACATGAGCTTTCACACACTATTTATCCTAATGAATCATCATCAGATTTGAAATCCTCTATGAACAGTAACCCCTAGGTAACTGGGCAGAGCAGAAGTTTGCAAAAGGCTTTGACCAACACCCAAATTATAGACACGATATCTAAGCCGTGATTTAAACTCAAATCAAGGTTGATTCAAATTCTCATACTGTGTTATCTGTTTGTGTATCTCTTTTCCTGAAAACGTTCACATGTTGAAAAGAGTGAATTACCTTCCCAGTCACAATAAAGATTGCATTATTGTTTCATTGGAAAGCCAAATCTACATATTGGTCAATAGGACTACAGAAGTGTTTAGAACGAAGTAAACACCTGACTTGCTGGATCTGGGCCAGAATGCATAGTCATTTGTTAGATGGAAAACTTTATTCCAAAATCTGCTGTGCTAACAGGTACTGGGGAAGAAAACCCTGCCTTCTCTTTGTCCTGTCTGTAATCTAGCATCTTCAGAGTATGAGGGAAAAAGATTTTAGCTCCAGAGTTATGCAGAGCTGCCTTGTTTCCCCTTCCCACCTTCTTCCTTTACCCTGCACAACATCCATGCATAGTCTAGCACTTAACCAGATGGATTGGATATGCAAACATTTACAGACGAGCCTAATGCCTCCTTTATACTGCAGAACAGACCCTGTGCCTAGTTGCTTTTAACCATGTGTGTTCTTGCCTATTAAACCACCTTGCACAATTGGAAATACAATTTCATGGCAATGGGATACTGTTCAAATTGGGGCTTCTGCTCTTTTTGACACAGAATGCCTCTGTGGGATGGCAAAGTCTAAGGACCCAGTGCTTTGCTTTCATGATTAATCAAAACCAGTGAGGGAAAAATAGTCTAAAAGTCGAGG
The DNA here is from genome assembly GCA_013401335.1 of Brachypteracias leptosomus. Lineage (NCBI taxonomy): Eukaryota > Metazoa > Chordata > Aves > Coraciiformes > Brachypteraciidae > Brachypteracias > Brachypteracias leptosomus. Next base: position 189,301 of record VYZX01030808.1, read on the forward strand.
AAGATCTAGCTCTCAAACCACTGCACTCCTGCATTTGGACTAACAACTAGTGGGAAAGGGTCAATCAACAAACCCAGTTTTAAGCTATCCTTATCCTCTTAGTCTTCCAGAGCCAGGCAAATCTCTTCCCAGCTCATGCTATTGGCCTTTTAGTGTTTGTTCTTTGCAGCCCACATAGAGTTTAGGAGAAGAAAGTAACTGGAATTAGATATGCTTGGGCTATGCTTTGACTAGTTGAGAGCACTTATACTGGAAAGACTCTAGTTTGCATTTTAAGGTAACTTTACATGTGTACAGCATAGTCCTAGTGAAACAAAAAAATCACATTGGAAGGAATAGGAAGCTTTAAGAAACGCTTCCAAATGTTTTACAGTTCTGGCTTTTGCATGAATGCACTTTGGCTTGTTCGCAAATAAAGTAATTGCAAAAACCAGCAGTTACTTGGATCTGCAATCCTCTAATGACTATATGTAAATGATTTCTTTTGGACACATATTTAGCCAAATCCATCTATGATACTATTAGATGATGCTATTATCAAAAGAAATCATTCAAAGATGAAAGAAATGGTGATGATTTCTGGTACCCTAGTTCATTTATTTGACCGATGCTTGCTACATTTTATGAAGAAACTGAAAAACAGAAAGAGAAAGCAAGAACAAAAGCAGTATAGAAATGACAGTGGGAAAATTACCTGGACCAAGCCTCATGATCTTGGGAATCAAGCCTTTGTACAGAGCCAGAAATCTGTAGCAGAAGAAAAACAAACAAAACATTTCAAACAATATCTTGCTCTAAAAGAAGAATGGAATTTTAGCATATATTTGTTAAAATGCTGGCAGAGCACTTAGAAGCAATTATTTGAAATTACACATGTTCAATAGCAGGCCATATCTGGATTTTAACATTTTACAGAGGCAGATCAGATGAAGAGAAAAAGTTAATCAATGTTCAGTCACAAAAGCAATGTTGTGAGCCTAGCCAATCAGAAATATGACTTTAATCAGTGAGATGGTTTTACTTTCAAGACAAGTCTGTTAACAACAGCTGCATACATGGACAAAATGACTGCTATAATTGACTATCAAAGCTACAACTCAGTCCCAACTTGAGAAATATGTTAAAAAGTTGGAAAACATTATTGCCACAAGGATCTGTCCCCAATTTAATTATTTCAGCAGTCAATTTAAAGGTACAGAGGTCTGTATAATTACAGTTAGATGAAACAGGGAAATATTCTGTTTTCTGTTGATATTTTCCTATTACAAAATGAAGAGTTGAAAAAATTACACAATAAACACGAAGAATTTATTTGTGTAATGTAAATTTTGACAACCCAATAATCATCTTGTAAGCCTTTTGTAAAGGTTCTCATGGAGTAGGAGGATATCTCCTTGTAATTCTAAGATATATTTTCAAAATGTTACATTTGTTTTTTAGATACATGAGTTTAGGGTGGCTTAATGCTCCTTGTCAAATCTGAAATATAACAACGTGGTTTTATGGACCCATATGAACTAAACCAGAGGTCTGGACATTTATTAAAATAAGAATGTTTTACCCTTCCTCTTTATAGACTGTTGCCATAGTTTTAAAACAGGTTCTGTACTTGATCTCTCCAGGAACTGGCTGTGGTCCTTGAATCCTACTTTTTGCAACATCAAAAGGAATGTTAATAATTGAGGCTATTGTTCCTGAGACTAGCCCAATTCCAAATTTCCTCAAAAACTCAAAATTTGGATCCTGCAAAAAAAGAGAGAAAAAAAGAATAAAAAGGGAAATGGAAGGGCCTATGCAGGTTAAGCACTATAAAGTAATATGCATTTAATCAGGAAACTCACACAACACAACACACTCGTGTTATTTTAGCGGAACACATTAGGATTTCCTATGCTGGAACTTGTTTTCTTGACAATCCTATTGGCTATGTTTTTACACATGGTCTAAATTGCTGAAGTACACATTTCCTCACACAGGATTTATAAACACAGTTCATAAAGAAAGACTGGTATGGCATATGGGGATGATTTGTATAATTGGGCTTCACAATGTACTTAGTATTACTGTATCAAAACAGGAGAAATCCAAGCACACTATTAGCTAATTGGCCAGAATATTTTACAAATGACAGCAACTTCCACCATGAAGCCTACTAAAACGCTCATTTGTGTGTTGGACCCCCAAATGCTAAATTAAATAAAGGCTAATCTCAGTCTGCTGCCATTCCCCTCCAGGTTTTTTACATTTATTTTCACATGTAGCTGATCCACTGTACTGAGAAGTGCTAGCTTCCTGTTATTAACAATCCAAGTTGGTGCAACTGCAAAAGAGCCTCCACGTTCTGCGCATTATAAACGGTGGTAACTCACTCAGCTAATTGGCTGAAGAATTTACAACAGATTGTTTCGGAACCCTACTATATATTCACAGTAAAAGTTAGAAGCAGGTTAGAATGCATCTAAAAACTTCTTTGCTCACTCACAGTTCACAGTTCAACTGGGTTTTATTTGATCTTTCAGAGGACCTCCTACCTTGGCATTTTCTACGACATCAAAGAACCCAGAGTTTATCTGGGAGTCAAAGTCTCTTGAAGCAAGCTTAATCCTATTTCTCTAAGCAGTGGAAGTCACAGGGAAGTGTGTTCCAGGGCATTTCCTATGCACGTAATTTTTTTGCTATTTGTCGTCAACAGCAAGGACACTTTTTTGCTATATCAGGCTCTGCATATGCAGTTCGTTTTTTTTTTTTTTTCCATGAAGGTACTATTATTATAGTAAGTCAGAGAAAAACATCAGTAAAATAACAAATGATCTTGCCATGTTATAACATCAGCATAATATTAAAATGAAAGAGTTCTTTGTTTCCTAAACCTGTGCATTTGTGACTGAGAAAGGAAACAAAGAAGTTTTCCTTTCCAGATTAACAACAAGAAACATAAACTAAAACTTCCATAATATGCACTGAACAAAGTCCATACAGGTGTTTAGAGAGAAATGTCAAAATCAACAGGACTTTTCATTACTTGCAGAAAAACTCAACACCTTGATTTCACAAAACACGAAACATACTTGTAATACCTTTTAAAATTAGAATGGCTTGTGGCACACACAGAATTGTAAGACTTTACTAGCAAAAAGCTTAGCAACAATTTTCTGTTTATTCTGTACATATTGACAGTGGTTTAAATGCAAATAAAATAAACCCGATATTTCTAGTATCCAGAGAAGAAAAAAAGGAGCTTTTCTGAGTTTCAAGGGGCAGCAGTATGGCAGCCCTGTTCCAGCATGATGCCCACCTACCTTCAGGCAGCAGCTGTATGATTATACCTGCACTAAAGAGCTAAGTACTATTCCAGATTGCACTAATCTCCTTAAACCAGGCTGCAGTGAGGATGCTATGGCTGCTCTTTTGACTTTTTATAGTCCAGAATGGTCTGAAGTATTTTTGTCCTGAAATTTGGCACAATGACACTTTCCTCCATAGCATCAAGCACAGTGGGCTGCCCTCTGGACTAGGCAATCTATATCAGGCAAAAATATTTACTTGTCAAACATTGAATTTCAAGCCTTGCTGCTCCTGACACGTCCTTTATATTTGAATGATTGAATATATTCACATTTTGGTGAATTCTCAACGCCAGTGTTGCTTGCTTTATGATTGAGAGTGCCATAGAGTACAGGAAACAGCAGGTGTCCGATCAAGTGAGCATCTGTTAAAACCTGGCACTGCACTAACTCAACTAAAGGGAAATAAAAGCAATTTGCTTTATTTCTATTCTAGTATTTGTGACACAAAAAAGTTGAAAGGCAGCATTTTGCCCATTCACAAAACTGACTTTTAACCAGATGTGCTATGGTGTACACTAGCTTTGCTATATAACTTCATTTTTTATTATATATCTCAGGGGAAAGGCTTTTCTGTGACATTCATCACTGTAATATCTGGCTTATTTCATTCATATAACAGATTCAAAATAAATTTGGCTGCTAAAAATAATTAAAAGTTATTTTTTCTAAAAGCATAGTTTAGTGTTAATGCTTCCAACTGAAAAAAGAGATTTCCAAACACAATTTAGGCCTCTGTCTACAGCGTTTACATGGACAAAGAAACACTGACTATCAGGTAGGTGCAAGTTGGTGCTATCAGGAAGCAGTGTCTTTCTTTTTACACAAAAATTTGTCCTTTTCCTACCCGAGGGATGATGCCAAAATGCTCCTAACAGCCTAGGATCCTGTGAAAGGAGACATAAAGATCAGGTATCTGCCCAGTGCTAATGCTGCAACTGGCTAGCAGAGGCAGTTATCCTCATGTGATTGTCACTAACTTCCGCACCATGCAGTTCACTGACCAAATATTATGTTTCATTAGGAAAAAAAAAAAATTGACAAGCTCCTCCTGCTTTCATAAATGGCAGAAGTGGAGGAAAAACATATATGAATTCTGGTTTTAAGCAAAGGTGATTTTTATGTAGCATGAGCAGAACATACAGAACAGAAACTTGATTTTAGAAGGTGCCACACCACAGTACAGTACAAGTACACACCACAAGGAAGTGAAATACCAGTTTGCTTATTCACAATGGAATAACTTTGCTGTGGTTGGATAACGTAATCTGTGATCATCTCACCTTTTTACCATGCTTTTCACAATCACAATTCCTGTACATCTGAGTCCCTGCCCTGTGGCAACAGCAGCCATTAAAAATAAAGTGAGAAGTAGGCATCACTAATAAATGCCATATCTATGCATGTCCTGCTGGATTTCCCTGCTTTCTTTGGCAGAAAAAGTTTTGAGATATTCTCTCTCTGCTTTTTATACTTCACTACTCCTCTAACATTTTTAAGTAAGTGGAGACCCCAAAAATTCCTCCTAAGTCATATGCTGCTTATTTCCTTCTTTTATATTCCATATTTTCTAGCAACAGAGAATTCTAGCACATACACACCCATGTATAAGAGTGTCATCCACTGGAGACAGTTTTAATCTAACAGTTTCAGTCTCCAAAACCCTGGGCTTTCCTATCTCTACCACTTCATTCATCTGTTTATTTGCTGCACACTTTATCAAAGCCTCTGTATAAATCTTTGATCTCAGCCGAAAGCTTCCAGACTATCTTCCTCTATACTGAAGGAAGGTCACTTACTTCATTAAGCAGCATAGATATTAATCCAGCAATGAAGCAACTCTCTAATAAAGGCATGTATGTTTGGAAATCAGTTAATTTCTTGAGAATAATTGAAAATTTATTTTAGAATAGATAATGACTCACCATAAGAGATATATTTGCACTGATTTAGACACCTATCCTTGGTACAATCCAGATTTATAAGTAGCATTATTATCTATTATTTACTCTTTTGCTATAACCTTTGGATCCACAGGGCAAGGATAGAACTTTGCTTCCTTTAGCCCTAAAACAAACATCTGCACAAAAGAATTTTTGATGTAAATAAAAAGAGACAAAAAAATTTGGTTGCCAATGAATACAAAATACACAGAATTCTGCAGATTCAGTTAATACAACCAGTAAGAGAAGCACCAGATACATCTGTACTTGTTCCTCTTATTAAAAAGCATTTTTGTAGATTATTGTTAGATTGTTGAAAGCAGAACACCAAAGAGGCAAAAGAAACTCCCGCCCAGTTTCTTTAAGTCCTCAAGTCTGTCTCCTCTGTTAGTCCCATCAATGCCTCTCAGGTTTACCCAAGACAGGGTACCTAGTGTTCCTGACACTGACTATTCAATGCGTGTTCTTGCAGCTCCTATGGAATGGCCACCTGGAAAACCATTAACCACACTGGTAAAAACAGAATTCATCATCCAACTTCATATGAGGCTTCTGCTGTAACTCCAAACAGCTCTCCTACATAGTCTGTCTATGAATCATGTTCATTAAGTTCATGACTGTTCATGAAGTGTTGGGGTTACAAGCAGGTCAACTTTTCGTGGCATCATTTAGACACCAGGTATGAAGAAAAGGACACTCAGAAATGGATGTCTTAGTGCTTGCTCCTGCACCCAGTAACTTTGTCTGCACTATCCATCGTAAGTCTCAGATATACAGTAATTTATGAAACAGAATAAAAAGAGTAGCACCATGAATACCAGAACTAAAGAAGTCTGATGTTCTGTCAGCCCTTATGACTGATTGATAGTGATGCCTGGAAAGGTGCAAACCCAGACTTGGCTTTCATGGGCTTATTCAGTGGAATTCAGTGTTTAATAAGGCGTAAGTTCTCACTGAAAGCTTCTCTTAGATGGGGCATTTATGAGATGCACTTGCAGAATCTCTTGTTGTTTAAATGATTACTTGTATGTCTTACAAGAACTTTGTTATTTTAAACCTGCCTCTCTATTAGCTATGGTTGAACCTGGTTACCAGTTTCAGCATTATCCTCACTTCCATAGAAAACCAGAAGAAACTTCTGTTTCTTCTTCACATTTTTATTTTGACTATAGATTTCTCTCCTTAAACTTCATATATGCGTTGCCTACAGGAATTCCAGAGTACAGGAGCAGATGAGGTAGCAACAGACTATCCCCCCTTGATACAACATCCTTTGGTGATGGTGGCCTGGGCTGAAATCTTTAAACAACAGAGATGGGTATTTCAACAGCTACAGGACACCTCACAGTGGAGTGTACTGATCGATGTGCGCCTTTTAACATTGTACTGGATACAGCACTGCCATATTATTATTTTTTTTCCAGTTCCTGGTTCATCCCAAAATCTGGGCTTGGATGGTAGCTCTAAGGTTATTAGATTTCCCACTCCGATCCAGTCTTCTAAATCAGCTTGGATTACTATTTTTTCAATTCTGTTGCACTACATGCCCTTTTCACTGTCTGTTCCTACACATAACTTCTATGTTGGCACAGACCTGAAAATAACTAAAATAAATAAATAGAGCAGACAACGATTTTATTTGCCAAGCCGAACAGCCCATTTTTGTTTTCCATCTCTTCTTCTTTGCCTATAGAAGTTTAGAGCCCTTTCTCTGACAGAACAGCACACCACTGACTCCTGCTGTCTGATGCAGCAGCCCTTTTCACAGGAGGCACATCTGTGGCAGCTGGGGCAGGCAGTGCCTGGCTTGAAATGAGTTTTGCTGTTGGCCGTGTTTCAAAGGGGACTTCTAACAAACAGCGAGGAAATTTCATATTGTTAAGAAATATGACAGCCACTTGGAGGTGGTAGTGAGCAAAGGTTTTAATGAAAATGGCACTTACCATCAAACCTAACTATATAAAAAATTGAAAAGTAAGAGCTGCTGGATGCCTATGAACTGTGCTATAAAAGCAGGTACCATAAAACTGAGACGATATAAATTTGCAGACTAATTTGATTGCTAGTGCAGATGCATAGCTGTTAATGATCTATGGTTGATACATTAGTGGCAATTGAAACATGTCTGGCTTATTCCATTTTCAGTAAACAGAGCATGAGGTTGGCTGTAAATGGTCTGTTCAGCAGAATAGATTGAACATACGAAAAATTATTCATTACGAACATTTACAACCCACACATGTCATTTATATCATTTGACCACTCAACATAAAAGGTTTATTGTTTTTGGCAAAATAAGCTGCAAACATCCCTAATTGGGATGCAAATTTAATGCACAGTTTAGCACTGTTGACAGCTAAAAGGCTCATATGGACATTTCCATACATTTTTCCACTTACGTTACAGATGGTGAACAGCAAATACATAGTAAAGAACCAAAATTACTTCAAAAGTGTAGTATTCTTTGACAAATTTTATAGGTTTGTCAATATGGCAAGACCAAATTTAAGATTTTATTTTCCAGAAAAATATACAAAGTGAATAAATTAGGTTTTATAATGAAATAATGTGAGAAATCTTGAAAAGTTACAACTTTCTAATATTTTTCAGGCTAACTGCAAACCAGCTTCCACCAAATTTCTTGTACAGGTTTGATAACTCTTAGCCTTTGGCGCCTGCCTACTGACAGAAGAGGTTTAAGTTACAGATGATGAAGTATTGCTGAATACTTGTATTTTCCAGTCACTGAAGTGAAGTTCAATGCATGCAAACACCTGAGACATAACATTAGCTAGTACCAGCCAGATGAGGCCTGATCTATATATACCCTGTTAAATTCAGGGTAAGATTTGCATTGATTTTAATGGGAGTTTGATCAGAATGATTTTCTATATCTACATATACAGAACTGTCTATAGCACTGATGCCAGCTGGCCTAGTGAGTGCTATTAACTTTATTAGTGCTGTTAAATGCTATTACCATTCAAAACAGACTGGCTGTATGAAATCTGCCTATTAGAAACGGTTCCTTGTCTGTGCTCCTAAGCCATACCCAGGAACAGTGTTGGCTGGCCTGGGCCACAGCTGTACCAGGGAACATTTAACAGCACAGATGACTTTCAGTGACTCTGCTCGATTTACTAGTGCAGATGTAGCCACTGTGCAAGCCACTGTGCAAGCCACTTTGCACTGGTTGAGCACAAGACAAACCTCTCCACTTACCTGCAGTTAATGCAACCAAATCCTACATTGATTAAATCATCTTTTGCTTTTGATAGTATTTACAGGACAGCTAGGTCACTGACTGACACCACTGAAGTAATTTCTGGATATATTTTAATCCGTGTTGTACATGTTAACAATTCTTTGTATCATACAAAATCTGTAAAAGTGCTAATTTCTCTTAGATTATAAAGCTCTGAATCTTTCTAATCATGTAATAATTGTTTCTTTTTTTGTTAATCTGAAAGGCTAGAAAAGCATGCTTTGGCCAAACACCATTACTGTTCTTCAGTTGCTATGCAAGAACATTTCAGAACTTCCACAGAAGTTGCACACAAGCCTCTTTGTCCTTACATGCATATGACTCTGAATGTTCTGCATAGTGATTATAATTTTTTCATCTCTTGATGAACATAAATGCATTTACTTCTATCCTAGTATAAAGCTATGCTTGTGCCTCAAGTTTTTAGAATGTGTGATTAAAGTACACTGTAAAATATGCTTAAATGCACCAAAAGAAACATGTAGAAACTTGTGGGTTAGCTGCTCTTGAACAATTCAATTTACTGTAATGATTTGCAAATAAGAAGTTGAACTTCTCTCCATTTACACAATGTTGCCAACAAAAATACCAGGCTACTCAGAAGTGCAGAAAAAAAGAGGTGTTACTTCATTTGGGAATAGAAGCTGATCCCTTTTGATGTAAAATGCAGCTTCTTATATGAATATCACTACATATTACACCTGTGACTGTTTAACTGTTATCATCTAAAAATCACATTAGTGAAAACACAGTTCAGTAAGTAGCGTATTGAAGTCATTAATAACCCATTAGCTGTTGCTTACACAGTCATTTAGAAAGTTACCAGTATTATCACGTTTTCATTAGTAAAATTTCCCTTTGTTGTAAAGGGAAATGTTTCCTTTGTTATGTAAGGGAATATAAGGCTATCAAATAAAATTGCAGCTATAAAGATTTTTTTTTTTTTACAAACTGCATAAAACCCCTTTGCACGACCCTGTAAGTCCTGTTTTGGGTTGTCTCCCTCTCATATGAATAAATCTGTCCTGTCATCCTTTAACACTAGGTTGCACTCTCCTTTGAGTAAACAGGCCTGGGACCTGCCCAGAATACCCTACGTACTGCAGCCCTGCCATCTCCTCAAGTTTAGCCCCTTACTTTGTGAATACTGAAAAAAGTTTTAGAAACTGATTTTTCTCTTCTAATCCAGTTTAGCACAAAAATGTGCATACATACCTAACATACGCATTACAGACCTGTATTCTGATTTCTGTCTTTTTACATTGCTACCATAGTATAAAGGGAAATTTATAAAAATGAGAATTCAAACATGACTATTTTATTTATGTTCAACTTTGCTTAAAAAGCAAGAAATACAAAGCTTTGATTTGCTTCCATTAAAATGCTATAGATTTCTGCAAAACAGAAAGGTAGGTTAGTCACTGTTTGTTACTACACACCAAAGCTTTGCACAGAAGTGTTACACTGCCAAACCTTCTATCTGCTTGTCTGTTGCATTGTATGAAGAACTTACTTTACTGACTGGAAGAATGTTTTTCACGTTGAAGTAGAATCCAAAGTAAATCATGTTAAAAACTCCGTGGCGGCCCAGCGTTGCAGTAAGACCTTTGTTGAGTCCTTGGAAGCCCAGACCATCGGTTTTAATGATCTGCCGAGCTTGGACAAAGCTAGATGGTTGCTACACAGGTGAAGCAAAAGAAGGAAGAGATCATCTTTACAGGAAGAAAACAATAACCATAGCATCACTTCAATCCTGTTGACAAATAGTGTTGCCAGTTCTTGTTATTTTATCTTCAGTCTTATCATATTTGCTATTTTCCCTTTCCTCATAAAAATCACAATCTTCATTAAAAAAAGATTCCTCATTTTTCTGATTGCAGAAAAAAAGATGAAGACATGACTTGAATACTGTAAAAGACTAAGGATCCCTAAAGCAAAGAAAAAGGTCTTTGAATAATAATTCTAAAAAAATAGGTGTTCATAGAATCATAGAACGTTTTATGCTGGAAGGGACCTCCAGAGGTCATCTTGTCCAACCTCCCTACACAAGTAGGGACATCTCTACCTAGGTCAGGTTGCTCAGAGCCCCATCAAGCCTGACCTTGAATGACTCCAGGGATGGGGCCTTCACCACCTCTCTGGGCAGCCCATTCCACTGATCTATCACCCTCATGTTAAAGAACTTTTTTCTAATTCCCAGCCTATATCTATCCTTTCCTAGCTTAAAACCATTACTCCTTGGCCTATCATTACAAATAATTTTGAATAGATCTTCCCCTGCCTTCATGTAGGCCCCCTTCANCATGAATATATTAAACAACACCATGCCCAGCACAGACCCCTGAGGGACACCACTTGTCACCTTCCTCCATCTGGGCATCGAGCCGTTGACCATCACTCACTGGATGCGACCATCCAGCCAGTTCTTTATCCACTGAAAAGTCCACCCATCAAACCTGTTTTATAAAGCGACATGTGGCTTTCAACTGGAAATCCTGTTTTTCCCTCCTAATGAATTATTTGACTTAAAAAGTGTAGCTAGATTTTGAAAATCAGAACAACCATTTAAATTCCAAGGTACAGACTTAGGATATTGATTTTAGAAATCCTGTTTTGAAAATAATGGCCAAAACACATAGAAATAATTATAGTCTGTCAACTTCCATTTAACAAAAGGCAAGAAGGAGGAAACTTCCTTAGAAACCACTTACATAATGGTCAGTTCCTCAGATGGGATCTGACCGGCTACATTTGACCTATTTTCCAATATACTGGCATACTAAGAATCAGATGTTCCCCTTTTGAATATTTTGCATTTCTTTTTAGAAAAATTATAGAAAAGTTCCTTTCAAAAATTTGTTGACTTGAGTTTGGCTTTTTCCAAAGCATAAAACCAGCTCTGGGTAACCAAATATTGAATTAGAAAGGCAAAACATCACATCCACTAGGAGGCTCAAACATGAAAATATAGAAGAATTTTGACTACAACACTGTGAACATTGCTCATTTCAATACACCTATTTGTTTAATAGTTTTCCATGTCAAAATATCACTGTGGTAGATAAACAGCATCAGCCAAATGATGCCTATTATATCTGACAGCACATGACAGCTTATTTAGGTGACTGATAAGTGTAGTCTTTAATACTAAGTTTCATTCTGTTGGGTTTTTTTAATATTTGGTAACTAAAATTATCATGCTAATGCTCTACATACATTCTACTATAGTTTACTTTTCTAACCACCCCCAGGGATTAGAATCTGAACCTATTTTAAAATTTAGATACCCAACATGGAATATGGTCCAGATAATAGTAATAACATTCACTCTCATGCACAAAAAAAAGAGGGTTAGATCTTTAAAAAATAATTAGTGGTCCTGAATAAAGTGATTTAAGCTGAATACAGCAACTTTCAATAATAAGGTATACCTTGGTCTCATCTTGAATATGGATTTACTAATGACTCAGAGGGAAGCCTTCACTTGCTGAACACCCAAGATGGGATTCATCAGTCCAAATGCGAATACCGGCAATGTCTACATCTACATCTGAGCTACTCAAAAAGACTCCCTTTATCAGCCCTTTATCAGTAAAAGAGGCTCTCTCAGACATCACTTCATCCAAAGTAAGCATTTAAAATGTCAGCTGATCAAGCCATAGAAGCCTTGTGTTTCCTCACTGGTGATGGAAGGACCTTAGGATGACTAATTCAGATGGAGGAATTTATTGTATAAACACCTGGAGTTAATTCACTTCACACAACTGTTAACTTAGACTCAGTAGAGATCTAGTCAGTGGAATCTGGAGTCAGATTCTTCTCATCATGAAGTAGGAACTTGTATTTAATTAATCACAACTCTTAAAAGTCAGGTGAGATTTTTATTACCACATCAGCTTCTAGAGCTAGTGAGTTATCCACGGCTACAAGGAAAAGAAAAAAAACCACCCAAAACCTCCCACAAAAACAAATAACAATGTTTTGGGCCTTCTAGCAGTTTACCTCAACAAAAAGTCACCATTATTTTTACCTGTAGCAATCCACCTTACAAAAGTGCTGATACATAGCAGCCTTCCTCTTTAAACCTATCAACCCCCGAAAGATGATCCGGTACCACAGAATAATTCAGCTGTCACCATAGTGTGTGAATATTTGCTTTGGGGGTGTGCAGGAGTCTGGGTGTGGGTGTATGTGTTCATGCTCTTCCTTGTTCCTTTTAAACAAGATATACTTATTATTTCAGTACAATAGCCAAAGAAATATGTGAACTGCATTAGGTTTCATCACATAATGTGAAAGCTACACAATGGGATAGGTACATACTTTACTTAAACCTTTTAGAAAAACAGTGCATGGTAATGAAATGAGTGTACCATTGCCTTGCACTGTATAATAGAACATCCACATGCTTCTTGCAATAGGCTTCAGTTTACACGCTTTAGTGTGGAATGGTCTTTAACATATTCTTAATGAGAACTTCAGATCATGGCAACGAAGCCACTGGAGTTTTCCTTACAGCAAAATTTGAAATTCTGTCACTTCAGATATATTAACAATTGATATGTTTGCTATTTGACTATCTTTGTGATTTAAGAACTTTATTCCCTTGGATTTTTTTGTTAGGGTAAATACGCACTTCTATTTATATTTTAGTGTAAACTAGGTTGTGAGTGGGATCCAAATAGCATTCTTTTACAATTTTTTTTTTTTTTTTGCATTATAATATACTATTATTTGGATTTTGTGAAAACTTGCATTTGAATTAAATTCAAAGAATATTCACCTAGACCAAAACAACTCAGAATGCTTTTAAACAGCTACACTATGATTATTGAAGATTCCCGAAGATTCCCAAGAATCTTGCTGTAATTAAAGTAATTGCATAAAATGAAGTAAAACACTCCAGACTTTGTTATAAAGTTTGCAATAGAGAAAAAAAATAAAAGGTATGAAGCAAAAGAATATATTGGTCTCTTGCAACTTTAGAGGAACTAGTTTTCTCAAAATATAATACTAGTGTATTTACACTCAAAACCAGAGATTTTATTAAGGTGGGTTAATTGTACCTTCACAACAGTGAGGCAGAAAGATCTAGAATATCTGCTTAGTTTACTTCTGCTGGAGGAGTAGTAGTCCATAATTTTTGCATATCACCTTCCTGAGAGAGAGATCCTCTCACACATTGATTTATCTTTCCAGGATCCTAACCTCTTTACTCTTGTTCTCTATTAGCTCTCTGTTTCAGTGGCTTTGCTGCCCATGGTTAAAAAATGTCTAGGCTGGAGACTTGGAGCAATGAAACACCTCTTTTGCATGCATTGAGAATGAAACAGAAATTCACCAAATGTTCTAAAATTTATTCTGGAAGAAAATGCTTCTCTGGATGAAGTAGGTACCAGATAGTTTATGACATTTGGAAATCAGTGGCATTATTTTGCCAGAGTGTACCTGAGGAGCTTGGCCCAAACAGCTTATGTAAGCGGCCAGGTGATGAATCTCTTTACTGTGCATCCCCTAAAAGGGTTCAATTTGTGCAGATGAGTGCTGCAAGGCATTCAGTCATTAACTCAGTCAAAACTTTATAGTAGAATACGTAAAACTCATGCCTCACCAGGGAGCCAACCAACCTTTTCATGCCATGCTTGATTTGGCATTTTTACTATGGTACAGCTGATTTCTCAAAAGACTTTGAAAGAGCTGATTTGACAATTTGATTTTCCATTTCTTTAAGTTTGTGGGAAAATAATTTGCATGAACTCAACATATTATAGACATTCTGCTCTAAATATGAACTTCAAAGTACATTATGCCTAATAAAGCAGAAAAAGAAGAATGGAGTAATTCTCATACCTCTGTGAAGGCATTCCGATTTGTCTGTAGGGCAACCTTTACTACTTCAAAAGGGTTAACCACAACTGCCTCTGTCAAGCCAGATCCCAAGCCGGCAACTGCAAATGCCTAGGAAAGTTAAAATTAAAACTAAAAATTAGAGAGTAAAATTTCCCATACATCAGATCATGAAACTGAATGATACAATGCAAACTGTGAGATTACAATAATGCAGCAGTATTCTATTACTAAAAAACTTCAGCCCTTGATTAGATGCTGATAGTTCACGAAGACAATATGACAATAGCCATAAACCACATTCCAAAAAATACAGAATAAAATATCATAGCGCTGTCAATGAATTCCCTTTTCAGATGGAAGAAAAATTGTGTTTCCAATTTATTATGAAAACATGGGAAAACAATGTCTCCATGTTATCTTTGGGTGGAGTCTGAATGAAAATACAAATATAAATGCAGTTATACAGCACTGGAAAAAATAAAAATTCTGCACTGCACTCTAAGCATATAACTCTCAACATATTAACTTAAAACTAAATGTAAGAAATGAATATAGCACAGTACTTTAAGCAAATTGCACAAGTAGAAGAAAAGTTCTAAGTAATTACAAATCCTAGAAAGGTTCATATGGGAATGAGTGACACACAGGGAAATGCCAGCATTCACTGGAAGGATAGATTAACTCCATTCACTTAGAAACTGATGGTACTTTATAGCCATAGATATGGAGGTATTCACTGCTTTGCTTTCCACCATGACACAGCATTTAAAAATACCTTAATTTGTCTGTAATAGAAAAATAACATTGAAATATTTAGGTCAAGTGAGAAAATTCAAAGGACTAATTTTAGTGATCACTTTACACATTAGTTGCCTCCATTTAATATCCCTAAACTTTCTAGGGGTTGAAAAGAGTCCCAGAACCAAAACACAATATACCGAGCACATTTGCTGAAATTCAAGGAAACCAATGGTAAGGAAAAAACAATAGTGAGAAAAACCTTGTTCAATACAGAGAGATTTGAGTAGGGATCCTTGAGAGCTCAAGAAAGAAGAATGACAATTGAGAAGGGTAGTGGCAAGCTTCAGCCTTACTGTCTTTGGAGAAGACTATTATCAACAAATCTATTTTTCCAGTATGAAGTGGGAACATAACCTGTCCCTTTCATCATCAACTATGGGACTGAAGCTGGCAGGAAGATGGTGTATCTCTCTTTTAACAATAAATATTGTCTTGATATGAAGTCTGTTGAGGCACCTAGAAGCATTCTGCCTAGCTTAGACCAGAATCCCTCTCAGTCTTCTCTCCCTCACTACCATGGCTACCTTAGTGGCAAAAATGCCTCTATGGTAATAGTACTGTTACCATCAAAAATGTCAGGGGTGTCTAATGGCTGCTGCAACTGCTATATGAATCAGAGCAGATTTTGGTTTGGTACTGCGTGTTTACAAATTTCCAGCATATTTTCCTCTAAAAACAGTGCTGGTGTACCATGGAAATTTAAACTCTGCACTTTGCACTTGCAAGAGAACAAATAGCAGCCTCTCTACATCTAAACAGAGCCTGCTGAAATATATGAAATAGAATAGGAGATACTGTAAACAGCTATAGGGTCAGTGAAATAATTAAGAGGAAGAGGAAATTTGCTTTAAACTAGTTAATATGATTCCATGACCACTCACTCGCTGCAATGGAAGGCAGATGTAAATGGAAGCAATGCTGTTTGACAGAGACCTGAAACAACCAAAACCTTTAGAGTGTAACCATAAAAAACACCACTTGTTTCCTACAGTTGTGATGCCATTACTGTGAAAAATAGATATTTACTCTTACATTCTTACACCACGGAAAGCAATGATTCTTACAAAAAGGATTTTATTCCAAATAGCAGAATTAAGCACTTTATATGAGAATGCAGAAAACACATGCAAGCTACATTTTAGCAACAAAACATTTTTGTGTTTATGTATGTCCTATATTTTGTTTTTAAAACAAGTATGTTCTTGAGATGAAATCCTAGCTCCACTATGTATAAGAGAGTTTTGCCATTAACTTCAAAAGAGGCAGCACTTTCTTATCAATAGTCTATGCTTCTACTATAAAGTCTTTAGAATAAGACTGAGGTCTGTATTTTTGTTATAGTTCCACTGTGGCCTTGCAGAATAGCACTTTGAGGTTGAGGTATCAAGCTAGCCATTATCACATGAATACAAAAAGAAAGTTGAATGTTATCAATATTTATTTATGTATTTAGCAAGAATGAAGAACGACAAGCTGCATACAGACTTTTCCATTGTGACTGTTGCTATCCATGTCAACAAATGTTATGACAATGTAGGGAACTATTTCAAAGACATTAGACATAAAAATTAACATAACTATCATTTTGATAAATTCTGTTATCAATGTTTTCAGGGAAAGAGTTTATTCTGAAAAACTGGAAACAGGTGGGTCTGTTCATTATACACATACTAAATGAGAACATGAAGCTCTGTATCCATACATACCAGTCCTGGTGGTAATGATGCATATCCTAGCAGCTTCTTGTACTGTTCGAAGGTGAAAAACTGTAAATAAAAGGTAGATTGAAATTGTGTTGAAAAAAATTATGAGTTACTTATGCAAATTAGTAAACCCAAACTACACTGAAGCTTCACTATGTTGTATTCTGAGTAACCATGTGCAGTTTTGCAAAATAAATACAAGCTACTTTTGTTTCACAGTACAATAGTAGATAATTAGGAGATAATTAGGCTTCAGAACCGATTTTATTAGTGTATCATGCATAATAGCAGCATAAGTGCAATTAATGTTTTATGGAAGAGTTTGCTTACAACACATAATTCACATTTTTAATTTATAAACTTTCCCTCTAGCATTGAACTTTCATATAATGAAATGTAGTATAAATGCCACAGCAGATACTATCATTTCTCCCAAGAAATCACCCTCACATCTTTAATATAATACACTGCAAAACTTTCACATTTTTCAGATACTAGTCTACTTCTCATCAGAGAGATGTAATTGAAGATTTTGAAGATGGAGAGTCTGTAGATTTTTATAATCTTTTACTGTCAACAGACACACTTCTTTTAGTTTTTGCTCTTTACAAATAAATCTTTCACCCAATTGTCTATTTTCTGTCAGTGGTGTTCAAAAGTTCTGAGTGTCTGCAGTTCCTTAGAGGATGAGTTTTGAAAGCTGTACTCTTGGGTGTTTGAACTTCGAGAAAGAAAAGAGAAGCTCAGTTTCACCTGCACCAACATGGAGAAAAGTAACCATATGTAAATTATTTGCTTTGCAATCTAACCTTTCTTGCCACCTAAATCCATTAAATTTCAGAACACCTTTTGTGAAATCTTCTAAAAATCAAAGCAGAATAAATAAATGGATTTGTTCTTCCAAGAAGGATTGAAAATAGTCCTGACTGCACTGAAGTAAATAAGAAGCTTCACACTGACATAGGCAGACAGTCTTTCATTGCCTATTTCCTTGATTGTGGACGCAAGGTCTAAGATACACTCTAAAGAAGGTGCAGTTTAGATGTTTTACAAATTCTTGGTAACATGCCCTCTGAAATACAGCACATGATCCTGGCCACCTTTGTTCAAAAAAGATGAGCTCAAACTACAGCGTATTCAAAACAGGGTTACCAGGACCATAAGGAGAATTTAAATATTTTTTAAGAATGAAGACTGAAGGAGAATAAATGCTTGCCTCCTTTAGCAAAGGAGAAGGTGCAAAAGAGTGAGAAACAAGTAAAGATATGTAACATAAAGTAACCGGGTATAGAAGTAAAAAAACCTCAGAAAGTGGTTTGAGGTCTGATGAAGCTTTCTTACAACCAAAGAAATGGGGTCCTGAAACAGTCTTCCAATAAGAATAATGGAGGGAAAAGCTTAATAACTTTTAAGGGAGAGTTTGATAAGTTTATGAAGGAGATTATAGAACAGCAGGGGAATGGACTTGCTGATCCCCTAGAGATCTTTTCTAGTCCTTTGCTTCCACAGAAAGCAAATCTCCCCATACCCTATATTGTTTCAAATTCAGATTCTGCAAATATGTTGTAAAAGCTCTTCAGGCTGATTCCACATAAGACAGTTCTGCAGGCAGTGAAAATGATCTTCTAGCATGAAGCAGAAAATCTTGTGGGTT
>VYZX01030808.1:218247-230636 GCA_013401335.1 Brachypteracias leptosomus
CACTGCATCACTGGGATCCCAACAAGATCCTACCCCTGCAGCTATACACAGATCACTGGCTTCTTGTGTTTACACCCCATGCTGCCTGCCTTAGTGTGCAGCCACTTGAAGACACTTTCTTGCTTGCATGCAAATGCTTGAGGTGATGTCACTTAAGCCCTGATTTGTTAATTTTGTGTTCCTCCTGGTTCACATCACCCCAGGCACTTTGCTTGTCAGCCCAGTCTGTCCCTCCCTCAGAGCTCTGGTAACTCTCTCCCTCCCTTGTGGTTCCTGGTTTAAAGCTGTCTTTACCAGGGCAGCCACCCTGCAGCAAAGATACCTGTGCAAAGATATCACTGTGCATGTTGTGTCAAGCTGATCTGCTCATTGCAGCTGTAAGGTCAACACTGAAGATTTTCTGCTGCAGGAATCTCTACTGTGAATGAGAAGAATCCACAGAACTCAGCAACTATATTCATGTTTCTGTGAATGCCCAAAAGTTTTAAGGGATCTGTAGCTGGGTTTCACTGCTTTACTCCTCCTTTCCTCTGTGAAGGCAAATCTTATCATGAAAAACAGACAGGAAAGAGTTAAGGTCTATTCCTATGGAACACATTAAGTTTAGAAATCTAAAAACATAGGAAAACTTTGAGGATATACATCCATATATGCAATATGTAACTCAGTAAACATGCTAAGAACTAGCTCAGTATTTAATTATGAACTGTGGTTTAGGTTTTTCTTTTCTTCTTCCTCATTTGGAAAAGAAACAGAAAAAAGGTTAGTAAGCACAGCCATGAAGACAATCCCATATCACCACTGCCAATTGTCAACCAACTAATTCTTTGCATAAAGTGTAGTGTTCTTCAGGACCTTCTGTGCCTGAGGTGGAGAACGAGCAGCTGCCCCCAACTTTTCCAAGTAACGTTTTACAAATTGTGCCCATTAAAAATCCAATAATTTGAAATTTTTACAGAATGAGCTACTTAC
This sequence comes from Brachypteracias leptosomus, assembly GCA_013401335.1. Classification (NCBI taxonomy): domain Eukaryota; kingdom Metazoa; phylum Chordata; class Aves; order Coraciiformes; family Brachypteraciidae; genus Brachypteracias; species Brachypteracias leptosomus. The sequence continues at coordinate 219,220 of VYZX01030808.1, forward strand.
TTAATTTTCAAAAACTAGCATGATAGTAACAAAAACTTGCATGCCTTTATCAGTCAGAAAGTACATACACACAACAATTTTATACTTTTCTTTTCCTTGGTGAGTAACACTGAGTTAGCCTACTTGCACCCAGTGTAGAAAATTTTTCAAAGTCAACTAATAAATGTTGATGTGATGACATTTCACATTTGAAAGATATTATCACCTGGATTCAGGCCGTCCTTCAGAAAACTGGTGTTCAGAAAAATTATGGAACAGCAGCAGCAATCACTGCAGTGTGTGATAGAAGAGAGAGGACGTGACATCATATCCCTAGTTAGAGACACTGGAAAGAACAAGTAAATCTCTAACAGAAACACAGCTACATCTTATTCTGGTTTAGCATTAAGGGTCTAAATGAACATCACCATTCAATTGTATTCTGGGCAACAGCCCAAACTCATCTTTGCAGCAGTTGATTTTGAAACATTACAGTCAATCATATCTTCTCAATTTGTTCTTTCAGGCTTTCGCTATCCTTCTGGTTTCCATTTCTTGTTTGGAAGCCTTGAGTCATTCACCCTGGCAAGACGACCAACCTAAATCAGTTATTTTCTCCAAATTATACTGAAATTGGGATCTTGCTTAGTTTGTTGTTTTCTTCCTCTGTCTTTCACATAATTTTCCCTTTAAGGATCTAATAAAGCTGATTGAAGGCATGAACACAATATTCCCTTTCTTCTATTGCTGTCAAATCCAAGTTTCTAACCCATACTGTTTTATAATTGAAACAAAAAACCTCTTGGGTTCAATTCTGTTTTCATTACCTCTGCATTATCCCAAGTATAAATAAAAGATCTGGGTTTCATGACCACATCAGTTACACTAAACGAATGTGTGACTTTCTGATTTTACAAAATGTTTTATTTCAACAAAGGGAAGGAATTTTGAAGACATGCTTGGTAAAAGGGTGGTTGTTCTTCAAGAAAAAAAAAAAAGGGAAGAATAAATGTCTAAATATAATAAAATTTGCTTAATTTACACTAGGAAAAAGGTATATTTTTATTTCATGGTATGTAGGATGTTGTGAATTTCTTAGTAACAGAAAGTAAACCAGTTGAAAACAGAGCAATATTGCTTTAACACAGCTATTAATGTGAAGTAATCTTTATGTTGACCTAGCTGGAGATTTAAAAGGTTTTAAATTTCCAGAAGTTTCAGAAAAACTAGTGAGTGCTTAGTGAATGCAGACACAAGTTAATACATATCACTGAGAAAAAGGGTTTTACAATTTAGCCGTTTATTTTAAGAGCAGCAAGCCACTAGCCAGTTCACACAGGTAGTTTACTCTCAATCACAGTGTCTACAATCATTTGCACAGGTGAAGAGGTATGCTATAGGGAAGGCTGGATGTCATTCAGGGGCAATAGGCAGAGAAGTGAGCATACTTGAAAAGATATTAGAGTTTGGAGACATTCACAGAAAACTAAACTTGTACACTCTGCTGCTCTCCAAAAAGCTTTATTTCTTGTTAAGTATGTTATGTATATTATCCTGCTGCAAATGTTAAACACATGTCCCTAGAGGAACCTCATGTAAAGCTAACAATGACACACTTAGCCAGGCTAGCTTCTGAATTTCTATTACGCAAATATATTTCTTTATCTATTCTGTGCCTACTATACAGATATCTGCCATTTTAGACACAAGCACTAAACACTAGGTACTTATTTTCAGAGGATATTTCACTTTTCCACTGAGCTTTCATCGTAACACACGGGGATTAAGGAAACGCATTTTTTTTTCACAGCAAGTAAATGTAATACAGAATTATGTGTTACCATGTGTCTGTAGTAACACTGATTTTATAACATATGCTAAAAGAAGACCAAGTGTCTAGCTCTAAGAATACTAGAAGCAGAGCAGTTCATGACAGAAATCCCTCAAATAACTTAAGGTAACAGGGAGCATGAAAAGTTACCAATTAAAAAGGAAGGGATTGTCAGTGAAAGGTATTAAGATACTTCAGAAAAATACTAAACAGTGGAGGAGTTGGCTCAGAAACAATCAGACTGGCCAAGAAATGGATTAATAATCAGCATCAATCTACCTCACTTACTCAAAATGACAGTCATCACCATATTTACTGCATGTGGGTCAGATTATGAAGTTATTATGATCCATCATCCATGTGACTTTGTTATTCTTACTGAGAAATGAGTCTTTCTTCCATGACTTTTAATCACCTCTCAATCTCTTGGTCAAAATCCTTGCTATTTTTTTGCTTTCTAGGCTGCATTCTGAACTTATATGAGTTACAGGACACACCTAAACATAAATCCCTCAAGAAACGGAAAGATGAAACCTTCTCCATCCTTTCTTATGTCAATGGTGGCAAAAAGTGAGAGTAAAAAAGAGGAATCTTCATTAAAATTTCTCTCTGTTCAAATGAGGGTCTGGTCCTCCCTTGTGCTACATATTTCTCACATGCATTCTGTGTTTTGCTGCACTCAAGCACCAAAAAAAAATTGTAGGCAGGTGAAGTTGGAGCCTTGAATTGTAATGCACAACATAACCTCAGCAGTTCTGCGTGTGTGAAAAAGGAACACCTTGTTCTGGCCTTTTGTGCCAAGGATGACTATAAATTACTTACGGGGTACATTGTTACCACGTAGTGCTTGAGTAATAGATTCATGTGTATTAAATTAAATCAGAATTTCAAAAACGTAGATATGCTCACACCTCTGCCACTTACTTTGCAGGTGCCATGGGTCTGTGAAGCTGGGCTGACCACTGCTGCTGGGAGGGGTGTTGGGCTGCCTGGGAGGAAGGATGGCAACTGCTGGTGAGTGGAAACGCAGGAACCTGCCGGCAGCAGGCACTGGTGCTGCTCCCACTGCTGCCAGCCCAGCGGCAGGAGCAGCCCTCGTTCTGCAGGGCTCCCTGCTGCCTTTGCCATTTGCCTGCTCCTTCTCAACACTTTTCTTGTAGTCTGGACCCCATTGCCAATGAATGAAAAACCAGTTTTGCTCATGCTCCTGAGAAGCCTTAAGCTGGTCTCTTTGATGTAAATCTTGTTGAAATCAGTGCAAATGGCAACGTTAGTAGCACTGGCAGCTGGTCTACACTCTTACAAAATTGCCTGCATGTAATCACTAGCTGGGCTGTAGAATGGGTCTACATGTCTCAATTCTTACAATTGACAGCATTTTCTTCCCCCAAAGACCTTCCCTCTAGCTGCCCCTTTGTTTGCAATAGGAACAAGCTACAGACATGCCAAAACAGCTTTGCCTAGAGCTTCTGAAACAGAAAAATTCTTCCCTGCATTTTGGATTGTCAGAACTGGCAGAATGCTCCATTTGTTCAGTAGGAGTTTTAGTTGTTCAAACACTAGAAGAGAATTTAAGGGTTTTTTTCCCCCTTTTGCTAACAGTACTGCCGTAACTGGTACAACAGGAAGCAGTCTCTGTTTTAAAGTAGCTCCACACCTATGTCTATTGAAGCTAAGGAATGCAAGAAAATGATTAATTTTTAGTTTTGATACCAGAGAAAAAAAAAGACTTTTGTAGCTACCTGCTTAGAAATCTGTTTCTGACACTAAAAATTCAATCATAGAAAGGATAACTAGATGTGTTTTCTGGAAAAGACTGACAGCATTTCTCTGCGTTAAAATGATGCTGCGACTCATTAAATGAAAAATCATGAGATGAGCAAAATTTCTGTGCTTGCCCTGGGAGTGTGTCCTACTTAGATTGGTTGTGACTTCATAAAAATACAACATTAAGTTGTTTTAATTCCATTAGAAAAAAATGTGGCTCAGGAAGGAAATTTTTGATTGCAAGTTAATGTTAGCCTTCATTGGAATAAGTTATACTCCTCAATATCCACATGCATAATCCCTAGGGAGTTACATGACTACATGTATTCTTTCCCATCTGCTAGCTAAATAGGAGATTCAAGAGGCTTTCAGTGTCATTATATAGATTAGTGACTCTCCCAAGAGGACTTTAGGTTCATGATACAGTGAATAACTTACAATGAGATTTAGAAGACAAAATTTCAGATATCAGTTTGTGTTTGTATGAGTTTTGCACCTGCAATTATTTGTGCTTGTAATTTAGGTTACTTAGATGTTTTTAAGTTACAGATGCAATCAGTGATGTAGATACTCAAACTGAACTGAACTGCAGGCAACCGTAACTGCAGGTGCAAAATTCTGCAATGATGTGAATACTTAAACACATCCATCTTCTGAAGTCTGAAGTAAAACTAGGCCAGTAGTAGTTTTATAGTGTTTTTAACAAACTAAAATATTTACCCGCTTTTCCTGTTTCTCAAAAAAATCTCAAGACAGCACTTTTTAGCATTAAAAAGAATAGAGTATCATTAAAAAGATATAAACATGCACATAATAACTAATTTGATTTCACCTTTTAGCATCTTGGCCATCAGGGTATTTTTCTTACTCCCTTTACAGTGCTTCTAGCAGGAATCCGTAAAAGATTCATGATTTTGCAATAACAGTACTGTTGACAGTTGCACCAGTAGAGAGCAACAGTCTTATATACACAGAGATCAAAGTGTGCAGAATTTGTAGCACTAGTTAGGTAGTGAACGGCACCATGAATATGTACATATACTGGCACTTGAATTTCCATCTGTCAGACAGTTGTGCTACCTAGACACACCATGAGAGTGAAAAGTATTATTACATGGGCATGTGAGGAAACTTGCACTAGTGGCAACTACTTACCTAAAGACAGGAAAAACACCTCTGTGTGTCACTGAAACTGGATTCTGCCTCGAGTCTCTGCTCACTCAGAGTTAATCATTATTGAGAGGTGGGCACATGTGAACCTCATGAAGTCCAACAAGGCCAAGTGCAAACTCTTTCATCTGGGTCAGGACAATCCCAAGCACACACAGGCTAAGCAGAGAACGGATTGAGAGCAGGCCTGAGGAGAAGGATTTGGGAATATTGGTTGATGAGAAGCTCAATGTGACCTGGCAATGTGCCCTTGCAGTCTGGAAAGCCAACCACATCCTGGGCTGCATCAAAACAAGCATGACCAGCAGGTTGAGTGGGTGATTCTCCCCGTCTACTCTGCTCTGGTGAGACCCCACCAGAGTACTGTGTCCAGCTGTGGGGCCTCCAACACAAGAAGGACATGGACCCATTGGAGCAAGACTGGGAGGCCACGAAGATGATCAGAGAGCTGGAGTGCCTCTCCTATGAATACAGGCTGAGAGACTCGGGGTTGTTCAGCCTGGAGCAGAGAAAGCTCCAGGGAGACCTTATAGTGGCCTTCTAGTACCTAAACAGAGACCTATAAGAAAGATGGGGAGGGACTCTTTACCAGGGCATGTAGTGATAGGACAAGGGGTAATGGTTTTAAACTGAAAGAGGGTAGATTTAGATTAGATGTAAGGAAGAAATGTTTTACAATGAGGGTGGTGAGGCACTAGAACAGGTTGCCCAGAGAAGTTGTGGATGCCCCATCCCTGAAAGTATTCAAGGATAGGTTGGATGGGGCTTTGAGCAACCTGGCCCAGTGGGAAGTGTCCCTGTCCACAGCCGGGGGCTTGGAACTAGATGATCTTTAAGAACCCTTTCAACCCAAACCTTTCTATGATTCTATGATTCTATAAGGGAAAGCATTAGCAGAATTTTTCATGGAGAAATTTATAATAAAGAGTTTTATGTACTCAGGAATAAGAAAATTATTCCTCAGAAAAGCAAAGATTTCTTACAGTTACAGGCACTGTCCCTAGGTACAGGGACACAGTGTCACAGATCCTTTCCTCCACCTCTGGAGGGCCATCATGCAGTGCCAGTGTGATACAATGAGGGCACAGGTGTGAAACTGAACTCCAGCCCTTTTGTTCCAGCCAGCTCACCCCAGACCAGGTTACACTGCTTAAGAAACTCTGGCAGATGAAGATCTGTGTTATACACTGACTGTCATGAATGCTGGAGCGATGCCCAAAAGGATACCTCCACCACCCTTAAACACCCTAAAAATACCATACAGGTTAATACATTTTCCTCAACGTTACTCCAATCTAAGAACTAGGAGAGTTGACAGTTAATACAAACTTATTTTCATTTTTTTAATCACAATATGTTTTAAACGTGAAAGCTCCCTTTTCAGGTAATATGCAGCAATGCTTCCAGATTCCACCTTTAATACTATGAAACTTTCACACTCTGATGACATTCCTCTTGTCCTTCTCACACAATTTATAAGACAAAGCACTATGATGTCACGTCTGGAGAGGTGACAAACCTTCACTCTAAGTTTCTCAAAGAGAAAAAGGACAGGCAAGGTAGGTTTAAATGGCTGAAAAATGAAGAAGATTTACCAAATATTTACCAAAGGATTCCAACCAAAGCTGGCTGTTAAATGATTAGAAACAGATTTTGCAAGGCTTTACACTACTGATATATTTCAGTATAGTTACCTACTACAAGATTATGATGCAGAGATACATAAATACCTTTTGAGACCAGATCAACAGGCGAGACAAATGTGTGAAGGGAAGAATCATGTAGAAGTAGCTGCCCTAATTATTATTATTGCTGCTTATTATTCAGTGATCTATTCATGTTTTATGTAGCCATGCCCCACCTGTCAATGGGGTCCTTATCTGTATAGACATCTGTAAAGAAACCTGACAGATTTTTTTTTTTTAAAGAAATGGAGTCTGTGTCTCAGTGATGTGGCAATTTCTACTGGATTATTTATTTTTTAAAAAAACTTGCAATGTGTTCTTTGAGAAGCAAACCTGCCTCAGCAGGTTTAACCTGAACATCTCTTTTGAAATGTTTTCTTTTTCTCAATATACTCTTCTGATCCAGCACCCTTCTCAACTTGAATTCATATGTAGAAAAGAAATTTTGCCACTTCAGCATTGAATAAACAAAACAAATGAACCCTCTCTCCCAAGTTACTTTTAAAAGCATGTATTTTACTTCACAAATGAACAAAGCATTTCATGTAGCAGCTCAAGTAAATGCAACACAAGCTGTTTTTCAGCAGACAGCAGGATTTTTTTTGTGTCAAAGTTTTCTGCATTTTATGACTTAAAATAATATCTTTATAACCATCAGTGTGTCAAAAAAAAAGTCAATTTGGGTCAAATTTGCTTTTCTTCTAGATTTCTAATTTTCTCTGAATTTGCAAAAGAGAAACAATTTTTCTTGCGAGCTCACAAACACGTCATGAGGTTTGCTTGGTAACTGGCTCTGAGCACTTAGAACTCAGCCAGATTAGCTGGAGATTATCACTGCACTTCTGCAGCAGTGTGATTTGCCACGATATCACACTCTGTAAATGTAACTGCAATTTGCAACCACGCTACTTCCTTGTTCACCATCATCAGAGAGCATTACAAAGTCAACATAAACAACGTTTTACTGGGCATAACTAAATGATTACCTGGTATTCTAAGAGTTGATTTAGAGACACATGACTGTCCTCCACAGACAGTACAATCAGCGAGGACATAAGAACACATTTATATTGCTTTAACTGGGGTAACAAGCAGTCAGAACTGCAGCTTCTTTGCACACCTGTGCCTAGCAAACTGCTGTGGGACTCAAGCCTGTGCCATATGCAGATTTGCAAGATGAGGGTGGACTGAATGCTCCAAACGCAATGATTTCTGCTGTAATTGCAGTTGGTCTTTTGAAGGAACAAGTGGTAAAGCTGTTCAGAGCACTGGGCATCCATAGGCATTGCACAGAGAAAAGGCATCCACAGGAAATGCACTGAGAAAAGGCATCCAATGCTATCAGCACTGATACACAGTAGGTTCTTCTACGGGTTCTGTTCTGCTGTAAGTTAAAAATACTGAAAAGCCCACAAGTGCCAGTGAGCTTTTAATAAAATGTGTGTCTGCAGTTCAAGAAAGAACGACATCATTTATGGTTTTGTACTGAAACCATGTAAAACTGGCAAAACAATAAAAAAAAAAAAAGATGAACTCAGTGTTGTCAACAGCCTTGTGTTCGCCTTTTGGGTTACAAAAATTCAGACGTGAATATCAACAGACACCAGCTGAAAATTACCTACACAGTTGTATAACTGAAACAATTAGAGAAATCATAAATTCTTGAGCAGTGGTATTTCTGAAAGCAGTATAACTGAACTTTCTTTCTGCCTTGATTAGCCATGTGGTTTATGACAAGTTTTTCTTCCAGGGAAGAACATACTTTTTAGTAAACAAACCTTTACACTTTCCTGTGTAAAAGTAACAATAACAGAGCTATGGACTCTTCTTCACTGGTTCAACTCCTATTGAAGTCAAAGTGATTCTCTTTAATAGAGTTTATACCACATATTTTACAAAGAAATCTTAAGAGAGTTTGAAGAACTTAACTACTCCTTTCTTTCAAAGAGTACATGTACATATCTACCTGACCTAGGTAGAGATGTCCCTACTTATGTAGGGAGGTTGGACCAGATGACCTCTAGAGGTCTATTCCAGCCTAAAACATTCTATGATTCCTTAGTTTTTTTAAAGAATTCAGAATCTTTTTGTACCTGTGGTTCTTTCTTCCCATTTTCCTTAAGTTTTTATCTTTGAAGTCTATAATCCCAAGTAAGAAAGCTTGGTGTCATTAGTTCTCCAGAAACAAACCAGAGCAGACTATTGCCACATTCAAGCTTTAAGCAAAAACAGTGAATCTAACTTACGAATAATGACATATGTCTATGCCCTATGCCACTAATAAACACAGACAGGCTTCCATGAATAGCATGGTACATTTTAATTCAGGATTTGTAATAGAAATAATGGTTTTGGTGCTTAAAAAATGGCTAAATGTACCATCTGATAATGAATGTCTAAAACTTAAAAACTGAGGATATAAAAAATCATAAATAGTCAATAGAGAGTGGAAAGAGAAATGTAGTGCTTTCCATCGTCTCTGGGGTCTGCCCTACACACGGACCCCTTGGAAACCACAAAGTATGAAGCAGTGCCTCATAATGTAATGAATACTTGTATTTTGTAGGAAAAGTACATTTACCACGCATACAGATGCAGAACGTAGCAGTGCACAGAGGCCTGATACCGCAGCTCGAGTCTGCTACCATTTGAGCTAAAGCAGAACTACATTAGCTGGCACTAACAGCAGTTCATTTATCCTGTCTGTGGGCAAGCTATCATAAGTCAGCAGCACAGTGCACACACACAGCTAGAATTGCTTTTCAAGCAAAATGAGTAGAAAAAGGAGGTAAGGAGAAAAAGACAACCTTGTATTAAGTTTAAGGTATATACCTAATTAATTCATTTTTCAAAATTATTTAAGCCTCTGGGAGCACAGCCTTCCTATGAGACGTTTTACTCGAATGGCACTACATCACAAGTCAAGCACATAGAATCATCTTAGAGATGACGAATAATGAAGTATTACTTGAGATTTTCAGCTTATTCACTCCATACTTGTTAGTGATGATGTGGTAAAAAAAATTCTTTGGATCTCAGTTTTAACCATTTTACTGGACATCTGGTGTTTGCTGCTTAAAGTTTCACTATTACCAGGGTCATTGTAATTCTATAGCACATCTGGGCCAAATTCCCTGGCAGTTTTTAGTGAATTCTGCGGCAGTGGAAACATCTGTAGCTGTGCACAGTTCCACACATTGGAATTGTGCGAAGCTGCAGAATGTTCTTGGATCTTTTGCATTTCAGTGTCCAGGAAATTACCCACTGGTAATGGATGATCTTTTGGTAACAATTTTAAGTCTTCTGTGGGATATGCCCAAATTGAGTAAAAGAACACAGATTCTAATCGCTAGCATTTTATTTTCATCAGTTATTAAAGAAAACACTGGTGTCTCAGTCTACATGTTTTCAGAAGTACACACAGCCTTTGGAAACATTTTCCTGGAAGTGGGTGGACTGATGCAATGTGAAACTGGCCTACTGTCACTGAAAATGTTGAGAACTGCAAACAAAGCCTAGTCTACAAGAGATGAAGAGAATAAGAAAAGAAATTTAGGAACCAAGACTCACAACAAAGGACCAGGCACACTGGTCATTAATTCTTACCTTCTAAGGTAAAAATACAGATTAAAAAGTGAAGCACTATCATACATCTGTCATTTGTGCGTAACCAACTTTCATACAAAATTTTTTAAATGACATTATAGTATAATCAAAGTTTCACTTTTTTTAATGACTATCACTTGTTACAAAGAAAGGTCTGTGAGAATGAATGCTCTGGAGGAAGCAGTCTCTTTACTTCCCAGATCCTGAAGTATTTGTGCTAACTGGTTAGGATTAAACCAAGATATTACGATTGCCTGGACTTGATCCAAAAGTTTGCTTTGCAAAACAACAACAACAAAAGAAACAAAGAGAAAATCCAGGTTTCTTTCCAGTAGTGTAACACATCACTAAGACACCAGAGAAGTAAACTAAATTTGTTCTCTTATTTGCTGAGTCACTAAGCCGTTCTTGTTAGATGTGCTTGGATAGGCAAAGTGAATCATTGGACAGAGTAAAACCTCATCTATACCTGGCCTAAATCCTAATCTGAATTAAATGCCAAATTCTTAAGGATTATAGTAAAAATACTGAAGAAGGCTTATGCTGCGGGTACAAGGGTTACAAGTTAATATACAGTGTTTTTTTCAGTCTCAGAAGAAGCTTTGAAGGTTATTTTACAGAAAAAAATGCAGTATGCCAAAAGGATCATTTTGAGGTATATCAAGGATGGGTAATAATAATCAGGAGAGATCAAGAACTGGGCAATCTGTATATATGGATAGTGCAGCTTGGAGAGGAGACCATAAGGATGCTTACCATAGGAGTGACAAACCACAGTAGGAAATATATCAGAGAGATTTAAAACACATTTAATGAATGCACAAATAGCTGCAGTTAGTAACTGCTTGTTATAGGGCAAGCATTCTTCAGCAATATATCTGGTTTAAGAAACGCCAACAACTTCCTAACAAAGCTTTCCTCAAATGCTCATACCATCTCCATACCACGGCCTTCCACACTCATTCATGCTAATACAATTATCAGTAAAACTGCAGTGAAGGCAGGGAATCTGAGCAGCAGGCTAGGTGGAATGCAGACAATGGCCAGAAAGAGCCAGAGATGATGCCTGGAACAGGAATTTTATATTCCCTACCAGATTGAGGTAGACATTCCTTTCTTACCCCCAAACTGTAAATAGGTATGACTATGAGTCTCCAAAAATAAACCATGCCCCCTTAAATGGATTTCCTTTTCGCCTTGAAGGACTAATCCATGCTATCATATCTTCATCTGTATCCAATCATGCTTAAAAGGAAGAAAAAAACCCCCTCTCTATCATGCATCTAGTCAATTGTGCATTAAGAAAAAATAATCCCTCTTGATTCCTGACAGTGACTTGTTGAAGCTCTGAAGCATGATGTAAGTACAGTCATTACTAT
>VYZX01030808.1:235417-262574 GCA_013401335.1 Brachypteracias leptosomus
CAAAGTTCCAAACTACAGTCCTAATGAAAATAGCTTTATCAATTCTGTCAACTTTTAAAGAAAACACTCCATCTAATTAATGTTTTTTCTTCATTTTTCATTCCACTTTATGCTACCATCACAGCCACAGTAAAACCATTTGGTGTCCAAGGAGTTATCTCCTAACCCTGGGCACCGCCTCCACCAGCCTTCCAGGTGTCCTTGCCTTTGTGTTCTCTGCTCTGATCTGGAAAGTTCAATGATATCACACCTCAGGGCCCTGAGGGGATGCCACATATGGCATATCAATACCATGGTGACAAGAAAAGTTAAAAATCTCTTCACGCTAAAGGGCAGATATTTTGTCCCATTCTTGTGCTTCCATGGCACTGAGGTGGCCCTCTGCCATCCACCAAAGAGCTTGATGTTTAGACNTCCAGCTGTGCTATAATAATGGCATTTTTACTCTCTCATCAGGCAGTAATTTTGAATTAAAAAGCCTCTTCTTGTGATGGCTTCTAAAGTACAACACATACCACCTCATGAATGTGGTAACTGATACGTCGGCATTCCATAGTGCTAAATAGGTGAGGATGTTGGCTTTCAGGAACAATCTCTTGCCAGATAATACTTCATTATCTGACAGACCATCTGGTTCCCAGTCCATCAATGCTATATTAATACCGTCAGCTCTCTATGCTTGATTATTGCCCAACATTTCTGTTACTTTGTAAATAACAGAACTCAAAAAAAAAAAAAAAAAGGTCTTCCAAAGACTGAGCAAGAAAAATCACCACTTGCTCATGTACTTGTCACTGTCATTTTTGGATAATGGCCAAACAGTGGATTTTTCTCCATGTGACTTGCAAATTTCAGAGTACAGCATACCCCATTGTTATCAGGAGAAAGATCACCAACTTTTAATTGCACAATATATATAAACACAGCTGGCCTAGTGACTCATTTAGTAATGCAATATGTTAGTCCCTAAAACTCTGTTTCAGGTGTGACCTCGGGACTCTTTCTATTCCAGTTGTCGAAGTCTGTGAGATTTACAGTGATTTACTCCTAGACTACTGGGAACATTTAAAGGAATCTTTCTTTTCTGGGATTTCAGAAAGAGTGTTTGGACTGTAAAAGTGAAGCTATATCTATTGGATATCCTTTTGGTGCCTGTTCAGAGCACCCTGTTTTAAGAATGACTGTTCAGAAGAATGCGCAGTTCACAATTCTGTAAGCAGTAATTGTTGATCTCTTTACAGTAAAATATACATTCCTTCAGTGGGAAGAATGTCACTGTGGGAATGTAATAACATTACAGTACAAGATCATGGAGGACAATACTAGTTGCACTTTAAAAAGAAATACATTAAAATAAAATATGAATAAAAAGTGTTTTAGTGTAGTTAGTAATGGAACATTTTTTTTAGAAATATTATATTGGTTTCTAGACAAAATACTTCTACCGTGAGCCAGTAAGCTGGTGAATACTCAGCCCTCATTTGTTACCAGCTCTGAGTATTTGCCTTTTGTGTATAACTGTCCTTTCCACAGGAATCAGCAATGAGTGTGCTTACTCCTGTAAGCACGCTCTTTCTGTGTCTCTCTCTTTTTTCAATAGCCTTGACTTAAAATTTAATTTATCCCTCCGTAACTGATGTAGTCATCCCTGGCAATACATGGTCTATGTTAAATATCTGGTTCAAAATCTATGTGCCTAAGGAAATTCTACAGCTAAATAAATAAATCTCAGAACAAAATATTTTTCAAAAAAGATTGTGGTTAACTTCCACTTAAAAATGCATAAATAATCAATTAAAGAAATGCTCAACATTTCTTCTACTCTTTTTTCCCATTAATTGAATGTTTTCCCAGTGAGTACTCAAGACACTAATGAACCTGCTCTTATCAGACATGTCTGAAGTCCTTTTTCCAACAGTGAAACATAAATATAAGCAAGTTACACTAAAAGAAAGATCAAACTGTTCCTAAAAGTAGTTACAACTAGATCAGATCCATCATAAATGTCTGGTTTAAATTTAATTGTTCTCCATAAGTCAGGTCAAACATGAAAAAACAGGAAACAGAAATTAACTAGAATAACTTGCTTTTATTCCAGTTTACTACTTGGTGCCTACAAGACTCCAAAACAGATGCCTCTGAGCCTAACCTCAGTGAAGTCTGAGGTACCGACTGTTTTTCTATTTCAGAACAATAAAATACTAGATTAACAGTTTTGTAGACACATATTGTGTATCTCAGTAAAGGTGCAGCAGCAGATGCAGTCCTAATGAAATCAGGACAAGTTGCACAGCAGTGGAACATGCCCATTACGTTGCACAAAAGCCAGCACAGCTCCAAGGGATGCTAATGGGAAAAATAAAGCCCCATAAGTATCCTTCTAAAACCATGCCAGGCTGTATTCATGTGATAGCAAAATAAGCAGAGATGCTGCTGCCCTGCCTCAGTAACATTCATAAAAACTTGGCAAAAGGCACCAATCTAATTCTGCAGTCAGTGCTATCCCTGCAGCGCAGATTTGCTTTTACAGCATGTAAAAGCAGCAAACCCAGAATTTTCTCTTCAGGGGCTGTAAATGCCCCCTCCAGTGCTGCAGTCCCACAGTGTCCATTTCCAGGGCTCTCCCCTCTCAAGTCCCACTGCTCTGGGACACCCCTTTCAGCACGAACAGACTTGATGCACTGTGCTAGACTAAAAACTTCATGTGCTTCATTATTCAATCAGAGGGGATCTAAGTTCAAAGCTGAAACTTTGAATAGGAGAATATATCATAACACACCATAGCCTCTCAAAGCAGAAGGCCTGTGGCAAGACATCCTGCTTTCTGATCACAATACCTGCCCTATACAGTTTTGGGTAAATATGCTTAGTTACATGCTTGAGCTTTTATAGTGACTGACTGAATAACTAGTTCAGGATGCTGTAGCTGCTGAAGGTGTTATGATCCCAGGAACCTGAATGTGTTGCTATGTTGGGTGGGAAACAGGTTGATGAAAGTCCACAGGCTTGAGATAACAAAGAGCTATTTCACACAAGCAGAGGAGAACTGGGTTTCATGAGCAGAGATGGTGCTGCAAAGAAAAAGATTCCCAGCACGGGGTACTGCAAGACTCAGATTCACTCTGCAGAGTGTCCACTTGACTGCAACTACAGAAGCTTTAGTATCCCACCTGTTATTGCTGTGTAAGTGGCCTAGTGAGGAGCACTTTCCTTCATTTATGATTCATAGTTCACAGTTACTTCTCAAAAACAGTCGGTCAAGAAGATAAACACCTATTAATTTGCAGGGGAAATGCAAGGAAAGATTGGTTACCTCTCTTAACAGAAAGTCAGGTTCCATTGCCCTCTTCCACAACTGCAAGGGATTTTTAAAAATAAACTCATTGTCATAAAGAGTTCAGGGAAGACAGTTATAAGCCATGACTCCATCCAGATGCACTATCAGTCACAGGCCATGTGCTCTGGACTGATACATTTTGAAGTACACAATTGCAACAGGAATGTAAAATGAGTATTCCCATCTCTATTCTCCCTCCTTTGATTACCAAAAAGGGCTGTAAAATAGTGGCTAGACCATGCTCCAGCAAGTAGGTTTGGTAGGTTGGTTGGTAGGTTGCTAAGCAAGCTTTGCAGTTGGCTGTAATGACAAAGTAGATTTTGTTCCACACATTTAAGGATTATTTCAAAGTTCTGCTAAACACAAATAAGTGCTTAACTTAGTTTCTTTTCTGATGAAATGACTGTCAGGCACATGTATGAGGTCAGTAGCAAATCATGAGGGCTAACAGAATTCTCAGTTTGGCTATTTTTCAATGATGGGCAAGCAACGTCATTTAGATATTTCAGTTATAGTTATATGTATATAAGTGTTTTATAATTGACTTCTTCCTGTGTTTATAAAGTGGTCTCAAATGAATCACAGAAGTAAAAGTTTTGGTAGTGCATCATTTAAGGTAGGAAATGTAGACATGCAAGACTAGCTGGAATGCCATCAGGCATACCCACATTTCACCATTGCTACCTGCAATGTTTTCTATAACAATGAAAACTCTATCTAAGATTAAGAACAAGACCCTTTTCAAATGAAAATAATTGCAATTAAAAAAAAAAAAAAGAAGAAGAAAAATAGTGTAAGAGATGATAACTACTCCATATACTTCAGGTACTGTCTATACAATTTTCTCTGAATTCCAATTTCATAAAATTCTCATGTAGACTTGTAGAAATATCTGCTAGACACCTGTTAGCACAATACATGTATACTACTTGCATGACAGAATTATAGGTGTCTAAATTCTGCTTTCCATGCTGGATATCTTAAAACTTAGGGCAATTGTAAAATGAAGAAGTGTGTAATTTAATATGTTGTCTTAAACACAGGTTTAGGTAATATGCCAGAAAAGATTTAGAAAGGTAATCCAGGAGAACTCAGTAAATAATATGTAATTTTGCAGGTCACTAATGAATGTGAAAAGAGTGTATTGTTTATGTAGAGCCTACGGCGCTGTAGACTATAATGATCACACAGCAGGACAGGAGGAAATTTATGTGCTATGCTCTGGAAGGCAATAAGAGCTTCATTTTGAATCAAATGACTTACCCGGCACAGAAGGAATCAAGGAAGGTCCTAAGGAGTAGATAAGCATATGGTATAAGATCCCAGATTTCTTTTTTTTTAAAAAGATATGGAACTCTTTCCTTCTCTTTTTGCTTCTTTACCACAGTTCCCTAGACTCCTATGTCAAATATCTGCTAAGAATGCATTTCATTCAGGAGGTCTCTCAGCATTAACACACCAAACTATATATATAAGTCTCAGTGTATTTCTCCAGACTGTTCTCTCTTTTATTTTTTTGTAACATGTATGTTCATTTTCAGTTTAATATCTGATCTAGGTCATCTCACTGTTAGCAGAAAGGAGAACACTAACATTTAAAGAAACAATGGGAAGGAGTAAATCTGTATATAATACTACCAGTAGCTTGAGTATGAAAATGAGGGCTGTATAACAATTACAGTTTGAACTTGAGGGGATTAATTGTCATTTAAAAGTAAGCATATCCATTTAAGCAGCACACATTACCATCTACATTATGGTGAGATGACAGTCTATCTCCCAGAAGCAGGATATGTATTATGTCGTTTGAAATTGGAGTTGCTACAGCAAACATACTAGCTAGTAAGTAAACAGTTATACAGAATTTTTATGGATGTGGCCAGAATTAACATTTTAGTAGCCCCTAGTTGGCTTAAACTGTTGTGCATACAGGGCTAGAAACAAAGGCTAACACTTGTATGACTTACATCTTAAAACAGTGCCTTATTTTTCGTATGTACTAGGTTTACTTACAACCTGGAATATAAAGAAGAAATTCACTATCTTTATGTCACTAGAAAGGATTTTAATGAATTATAAAGTCTTTGGGCACTATCTGAACTTCCCCCCAAAATTTGCAAACAGGATGAAACACAATTCAGACTTTGGTCATGGGTAGATTTCAATGTTCTTGATAGTTTTTTAACTCAATCTTCATTCAGAGTAACTTCCAGAACGATGTCAACAAGTAAATAATGCATAAAATCAGAGCACAGACTTCAAAGTCCTGGTATAGGAATTACTGGGATCATGAAAAACACAGCTACAAGAAATACTGCATGAATTTTTAAACACTCAAATCCCATCTCTGATTATTTCATGAATGACCCGTCAGGTCCTGTGATAACTCTGTATGCCTCCATGTTTCATCAAAACATCTGTACAGAACATAAATATTAGAACATAAAGTAATAGTTATATTTAAATTACTGTTTATGTGTAAACTTGCATACAGTGAGAAACAGGGAGCTATATTTTATTGACAAGCCTAGGTTCTCTTCCTTAAAAAAGAAAAAAAATAAAGGCCTGATACAAAGTTTTAAGCCAACAGAATACTTTCCATTGACTCAGAAGGATGTGAATCAGGCCCTTAAAGTAGCAACTTGTTTAGTACTGACTGCTAAATTTATAGCACTTCTTTATTTTCTCTAAGCATAACAGCATCCATTCATCACACTGCAGTAACAAAGCTGTAACTCGATATATGACAAATATTACAAGCTTAATGGCTGATGTCCATTACTGACGGGATCTGCTCACCATTTAGAAAAGATTGGCACTGAAGGATTACTGAGCAAACATAGCACCTGAAAAAACTTGCATGCAGGAGTCTGTCATCAGGTGTGTGATCGAGGGCATTATCTGAGAACGCTGGCTCTTATCTTCGGTTGAAAACTGCTGCAATTGCCAACAATTCTCAACAAAGAGCTTCCGTCATGGAAGGCTGATGCACCGAGCCAGTCTGGTGATGGTTTACCTTCCCAAGGCTTCATTCCTTTTTATGGATCACCTGAGACCAAGCAGCACACCAGTCTTTAATAGCTTAAATAGCAGGACAACCTAGCAAACTGATGACAATCAAGGGAAAACCAATCCTTTTTGGTAGAAAGACAAAATTCCAAGCATTCTCTCACGGTAACTTAGAAAGACCTATACCTGCACTTTCCCAAACAGGATGCTGAGGAAAACTTTCTGGCCACTGATTCCTAGCATTTTGCAATGACAGCTAACTCACTCTCTATTAAGCTGCTCAGTAGTCAATTTTTCACTTTTTACACCATTATAATTGTTCTCAGGAATACAGTAAATTGCTTTTTCCTCTTTTTCTTTATGTCATGCTAGATAAAATCACTATTACAAATTTTTGGAGAAAGCCTATGAAAACTGCTGTTTGTACAAAAACATACTGTTATTTTTCTTGCAATTTACAGCTTTGAAGAGTTATTAATTACTTGCAATTATTAATATGAGCCGTTGAAATACTGATGGAGACATTTTTCTCAAAACTATGACAATATATTTAATTTGCATAAGATTTTTTACAATGTAAAATGAAAGTTTTGGGTTGCCTTTTATGTACTTCCTAAAGAAAATCTAAATTAGTTTTGATATTTTAATTAAATTACCCATTTATTAAGAAAAGATGAAAAAACTGAGATGAAGTACTTTAATATGTTGTGGCTCAACAAACATACAAAAATCTGAATATTACGCAAGTGTACTACTTAGTGTTTTCAAAAGTAGAGGCATATTATGTGAGAATATACTAAGACAAAGGCTCAGATGCTAATTTGTTAGTCCTTTACTGTTATCCATCAAATGGATTTTTCTAAATCACAGAGACAACCAAAATAAATATTACCCATACACTAAATGGTAATTGATACTGGAGATAGATTATAATAATAATAAAAAAAAAGTGGTGTAAAAAATGAACTTTAAAAATATTTAAGACATTCCTTGATATTATAAAGTATTTTATACAGAAAACTATATGAATTTATATTTTTACTTTAAGACATATGTGGAATATTTAATTTGTTATAAAATAAGTTTCTGCAAATAAAAGAAGGTATGCTGATCAAAACTTGAATTTGTTAAGTCAGGATATAAAATTACTTTATGTGGGATTCAAATAATGAAGAAAATAGTTTATTAAGAAATGTTTCAACAGATAGTAATCTGAGCCCCTGCCTAGACTAGGAGGCATCAGGACTCTAGAAGTATTTGTCCCTGCCATAGAGTTCAACTGCTACAAAGAACAATGACTAGATGTATTGAGTATGGCTACCAAATTCCTATGATGCAGAAGTGTTTGCTTATTATGGAAAATTTCATTTATCAGATTAAAATAACCCCTAAAAAACCACTCTGTACTTGAGACACCCATTGCATGACAGTCAGCTGCAGAACAGTGTATATGCAAGTTCAGGCAAAGCCAAAATACGCAAAAATACACAAACACTGAAGACAAGCTGTAAAAAAACCCATGGGAATTGATCTTGTATTCATAACTGGAGCCAATGCTTCAGAGTTAGAGTTACTGCCCCATATGCTGCACAAAAGCTTCAGACATTTACTATGAAGTGCCTGCTGGCTTACTGGGAAAGCAGCTTTCCACGCTGGATAGACAGAATGCAACGGTACAGTTTGCCTGCGCTCATACGCATACATTCCTGTAAGGAGATGCAGCGTGCTATACATACAATACACCTGATGCAGGCATTTTAATAATTAAATAATTTTTATTGCATTAAAGTTAGTATTGTTATTTATCGAGTAAAGAATGGCAGCAGGCTGCAAGTGAACTTGCTTGAGCAAAGAACATTAAAACTAAAAAAAGAACCTCATATGTATTTAGAATTTAATTCTTTGAAGAGGCAAATGCCATAACAGGCAAAATAAACTATTTATTTTCACAATTTGATTCTCAGAGTCATATAGAGTGCAATGTGCCCTGAAATACGAGTTAGCATTATACAGACATACACCCTTCTAAAACATTTCCATACTCTATGCTAATTCCTCATTTTACCTTGTTTTATTTAAGATGCATTCCATGGAAAATTTACATAACTGTCAAATTTTTCAGAGCTATTTACATTGACTTTTTTTTGAGTTGGTGCAACGCTTTAGGTGAATATTTTCTCCTCCATGGTCAAGCATAGATATTCTCAACACTTAGGCTATTAAATTTCTTTCAGAATGTGAAGCACGATACACAGGAAGACTTCAACTTGGGTAAAGAATATTGCAAAGAGAAGAGGGGTTGGTAATGGTGTTAGAATGAATGATCAGAAAAACTAGCAGTTACTGCTGCAACGGCAGCTCTAAGACACAACAAAAGGAATCTGGTCAGGGAAAAATTGACTTTCTAACAAGGACATATTTTTAGAAGTTTCTCATATAATGCTATTCAGCTTCCAAAATTAAAAAGGAAACCAATCTAATTTATTAGGAAAAAAAATGAGGACACCTATACTTTCAGAGCATGGCATAATACGAAGTTGTTAGTAAAAATATTTTTATATTTATAACTAACCTGACCTGAAAACAAGAAAATTATGAGCGCTGAAAAAATTCTATTCTAATAGGTAGACATAGTCTTACTACATCTTGATAGTTCACAGTTAAAATAATAAGCAATTGTACACAATGTAATGCTCAATTATTTCTGGAGTGAAATTTTTGACACTGAAAGCAATACTTCATTTTGCATAAGATATTAATCTGCATTTTTTAGAGATTTAAAAATTTAAGGGGTTCAAATCTAGCAGAATTCTATATAAACAAACAACTGAGGACTATAGTAATTAAAACGACTGGCATATAAGAGACAAAGCTGTGTTTTCAGATGTAACCAGTGATGAAAATTAAATTAGATGAGGCAGAGACATGCAGATTAGGGAGATGTATAATGGTGTCCTTATAAGTAAGTATGAAATACAGCCTAAGAAATACACTAAATGTCTGTGTTATGATTAGTTAGGTCAAGACATGAAAAAATTAATGATGACTTTCTCTCTTGCCTGCTTAAAACAACAACTTAGAGACCTCTATTTCAAAAAGAAAGCTTTTGACCTGAACCACTGTTGCTCATTTTCACAAACATGCTTACCACAACTTAAATAAAAATGCTTTACTTTGCATTTTGTGCTGTTTGCCAGCTATTTCCTGTGAACATCCCATCTAAAATCTCTCGGTTCTAGTAACTAATGTCTGTAAAGAAAATCCTGGCAAAACTGTAGTTCTAAACTTCATGAGCAGCCATTTTAAACAGAAAGCAGGTTTTGTTGTGTTGACAATCACATTTTAAACTGATTCCTTCCAGATGAAAAGATGCTTTTTCAAACAATGTAATAAAAGTGTAAAGTCAGCTGTTCTAAGGACATAAAAGTGATTTATCTGTTCTCTGGTCACTGTTTTTTCCCTTGATACAGTGGAATTTTTCTTTTAAAGAATAGGTTAACAATTAATGGCTACTAAAACCCCAAATTATGGAGCAGTAACTACAATTTGACTTTTAAAGAAACACAACACATAATTGCAATTAATTTTGCATCTCACGATGCATCTGCTATCGTGTTTATGAAATGTTAAATATTAATAGCTAGATTTACATAAGAGAAAAATACCTAATTCTGACAGCTGACTATTGACAATATAGTCACCAGATTACAGAACTATTACCTTTGATAAGAAAGAAGTTTCAGATAGATTTCAGATGCTTTTATCTGTCCATGGCTGGGCATGACAGCCTTGTACTGGATCAGATTTGAGAGATCCCTTGCCTCTCCAGCAGGGCTAGAATCAGTTTCTCACCTTTTAAACACAGGTTCCAATTCCAGAGACTGATGGCACTATGTATACACCATTTCAGAACAAGCAAGATGTGTAAGGACAGACACTCAAAAAGCATCATAATCCAAAAGTGTGATTTAAGCTTAATTTAGCTACTTAGCCTTAATAATAATTAATGAAATCCTTGCTCAGAGGATATGCAGCTGTGGCTGTGACTAATCTTGCAGTGGTCTTTGTTCCTGACCTGAAAGCTTCTCACTAGCTGAAAATTTTTGTACAGTCCTGAGTGAGCCACGGAAGCCCTGGAGAAGCACATGTACAGCACACTGTGCAAGGTCTTCCCAGCTTTCTAACTCTAGATGGCTCTTGGCTCAGCAGCTCAGCTGCCCATGGATCAACCCTCTGCTCCATACAGCAAGAACTGCACCTAAAGGCACAGGAGGTTTTGGGGCTCAGCTGTGGCACTGTGTCACTGCCCGAAGAGGGGTCTATGTCCCCATCAGGGCTCCAGGTGGAAACCTCTGCCTGGAGCACCAGGAAATGTCACTGTCACTGCTGTGAAATACTGCAGTCCCTCACTCTGAACCAGTTACTGAAGTGGGAGAAATTCGTGGCCCTTATCGTGGGCTACCAAATTTGGCAGATATGTTCTTCACATTCAGAGAACAGAAACACATTCAGGGAATCTGATGATATTATGTATATTTTACTATGATAACATAGTATGATATTTTCCATATACTAGAATAAAAGGAAGTTTTTTAGAAGCATATTATTACATTGATCTCTTTAAACAAGATGTTTGAAATGAACAGGAATTTAATGTGGTAAAATGATAAATATTCTTGAATGTTAAAATTATAAGGACTAAAAATTTAAGTTTTGCTGATCTTTTGTCAGCTAGAGGTAGATAAAAATGGATTGTAAACAATTCTTGTAGGTATCTTCTTACTACTGTATGTATAAGTATCTCACAATACAGTCATCTGACTCCAAACTGAGGCCTGTAGGAGCTAATTGCTATAAATACCAATACTATAATGAGTTCTATTTGTGTTATATTAGTAGAAAATAGACATTCGGGAAATCATAACTTTAAGATTAAATAAATCTAATTATGAAAATATTTGAAACTTAAAAAAATACATCTTAGACCTTTAAAAAGTACAGAAAAAACACTTAGCCAATGTAAATGGGTGTATCTCCTTTCATATTAGCAAATGATAATGACTAACGGCAGTTAAGCTCTGGTCTGTTTACTTCTAAGGTGCTTATAAGATTTGAATTATTTTGTATTCTGCTATTTGTTATTTTTATTCTGTTCCTATGGGAAATAAATAAACACGTGTTTCATCTTTAAGGCATATGACTCTGAAGTGTCCTTGTTTACTGTGTTGCCATATGCACTAGATTCAATTTTGCAAGTAGAATGTGTGTCCATCAGTACTGAAAACGTGGTTAGCCAGACACTGCCCTCAGTTACACCAGTACAACCTCACTATTTCAGAGAGCTGCACACATAAAACTGAGAAGTTTTTCACATTCCAGAGCCATTTCTTATGTTTTCAAGTGGTAACATATGAAGATGGGGGTAGGGAACCTCCAGTCAGGAGCAGAGAATTCATGCCTGAAGGGAATTATGAAAACCTCATGACAGTAACACCACCATAAATACTGCTGACTATCTGGAGACAGCGCAGTCAACTGAACAGGTCTCTAGCCTTCCAGTCAGGATATCCAGCTTTAGGCTTAAAACTGTCACTAACTTCCAGGTATGTCCTCAGACAACTACTACACAAAATGGATTGCTGAATAATTCTTCAGATCCCTTCTGAATTAGGAGCCTGTATCAAAGAACGCAATTTTTTGTGCAACACATGTGTTCCTCAGAGCTTTGATATTAAATGCTATCATGGGGCAAATAAAGGACAGGACATAAGGCTGCTCCATGAGAACCACCTGTGTGCATGTTTCAGCTCAGATTTACCTGACTCCCTGGCACTTTACGTGTCAGCATCCTCATCTGTACAATTGTGATAATGGTACTTCCTTCTTTTGTGGAGTGCTTTGAGACCTATAGATTAAAAGAACAAGTATCATCTCTGCTTCATGTTGCAAAATCATCCAGTCACTTGGGATTGTTGTCAAAACTTCACTGGATTATGAATTTGTTAATTTCTATCTACTTAGAGACTAAGAGGATGCATGAACATTGCATAAATAAGCATGTATACACATATGTGCACACATTTTGAAATATAATGAGGCATCAGAATTTTCTGGTATTTTTCCTGTCCTTATTGGGAAGTGAGATGAAATTGAATTATCAAATGTGAATGTTTATTTACAGAAGAAAGTAGAATGTACATCACCTTCATATAGATATGCAAAATATGTCTCCTTTGTGGATATATTTGATCTAAAACCTTGCGAGCATAATATAAATCACAATCTTAAAGTAAATTATCAGGAAAACTCTGACAGTCAAATTTTCTGCCTTCCTTTTCTCTAATCTTGAAAGCAGTCTTAATAATTTTACTCAAGGCTGTACCATCATTTAAATTTTATGGATCAGCACCCACTCAGAGTAAGAACAAAAATGATGCTTTTAAGACACAAGTTCAAACAAACTATAGACAACCAAATGAAACTGAAAACAGTAAGACCAGATACTACCTGTAGGCCTGTGTAGAGTAAGACATGGGGTAAAGTGAGAGTAAATGACACAAGAACAGTTACAGGGAAAGCAGGTCTATTACTCTAGATATATGCCATGGATTTTGAAGAAGGAACTCTTGCTAATTAACCAGCAGAAATTCTGAAATTCTTTTACTGCGAGGCACCTAAAGTCTATGCTAAGGCATCTTTTTCCCTTTAACTGCAGGTCTGTGAGGCCCATTCCTCACAGTGCCATGTGAATTGGCCTCAAGTTTCACCAGGGGAAGTTTAGGTTGGGTATTACAAAAAATTTATTCACTGACAGAGTTATCAAGCACTGGAACAGGCTGCCCAGGGAAGTGGTTGAATCATCATCCCCAGACATGTTTAAAAGTTTTGTAGATAGAGTGCTTAGGGATGTGGTTTAGCAGTGGACTTGGTAGAATTAGGTTAATGGTTGGACTCGATGATCTTAAAAGTCTTTTCCAACCTAAACTATTCTATGTTCTATGATTCTATGAATCCTGTCTTCCCAACTGCAAGGTGTGGTGGTTTGCCCAAGCAGGGACTGTAAGTGCCAAGTCTCAACCAACAGAATGGATGACAAAGCAAATGGAATCGCTCACTTCCAAAAGTAAATGCACAGATTAAACAGTTGATAATTTTAATTATATAGTATAAGAACTTGCCATGTCCCTACTTAAATTTTGCAAGCTCATGCTCCCTGAAAATATGCAAATACTAGCTTTTCTAATACTGAGCATTTCTTCTTTAAAGACATGCAAAGCAAGCACAAGGGTTCAAAAACTCAGCTCTAAGACTTTAATTTTTATCCATAAAAGCCAACAGATTTCACACAGGTTCACAGCTTAAGCCAATACACCGACCTTCACAATTTCAATTACAGTTGTCAATTCAGCATGGTGTTATAAAGCTTAATTGACACTTTATGTTTCAGATCATATTATTTCACACAGGAATGTGATAATTATTTCTGATACTGTAAATCACAGTTTTTTAGTGAAGTCTGTTTTACACATAATAGTATGTCAGGAAGATGCCAATGTAGCATGATGTAACCCACAGAATAATTCTACAATGTGTGGGATAAAATGAGAAAAATTAGCAATATACTATGGGGATGGTTCAGGATAGATATAGATAGACATTTTGGTACTGTAGTGCCTTTTATTCACCTTCGGTCTCATTTCATCAAGGCTTGTACAAGTATTGTGAGTTCGTAAGTGTGAGGCAGGCTGGTAGGAGTAGAAATCAGATGGATCTATGTATAGATATTTCTGAAGTACAAGTGCTCAGTGTTCAGGTGGAAGTTACTGTTTCCATAGTGGGGGCACAACAGAAAAGGTGCCTGTACTTCAGTTTGCAAGACCACAGTCTCTGAAACTGGCAGTGGAGGTGGGTCTCTAATAAGAAACAAGATTCTTGAAGGTAGCAAGCAAGCATACCAGGATCCTCCTGGTATGAAGTGCTGACAAGAAAGCAAAGAGTGGGGCAGATAGCTGTGGGGGGAAATAACATCTTAATCTACCACTTCTGCTTGCCTCAGAGTACTTAGAGCAGAGCTTGAAGTCTGGTCTTTTGATACCACAGGAATTTATGTCTCCAGTAAGTGGAAATGAATCTTCGCTTCCTAACTGCTCACCGGGAAAAGGGATTTTTGGCATTACTGTCCAAGTCACACTTCCCTGGCCGGCAATTTCATTGAAGGATTCAGACACAGGGTAGCCAAGTATTTGTATCTTGTATAACACTTATTTGGCAGCCTTTTGATAGGTCTCCTCAGCCCAGCTGGAAGAGCACACATCCAGCTGGGCCCCAGGAACAGGCAGTGATGATTGCTGGTGAGTGCCAGAGGCCAGTGCTTGCCTGCAGAGCTGGCAATCCTGCAAGTCTCCTTCCCTGACCTGTTGGCAATTAGAAGCAGCAGAGTATCATCTGCAGCCAGCTGAGAGAGCCAGACCTCAAGAGCAGGCCTGTAGTCTCTCAAGCACTTGTTACCACGGCAGAGAGCCGATGGACAGAGGCAGGACAAAGCAGAGCCCTAGCAAATTCCTTATTGATGAACCATCACTGATATCACGTAAATCAGGACCCTTCAGCTTCTGCATGTTTGCTGACAACTTCGCACTCATTCAGCTCCTGCTTAGTCTTGGCTGTTCTCCCACCTACTCCACCCATAGCTGACAAGTTTCATGTAGCTTTATAACCTAATCCCACTCATGTATGAGTCAGGGTGTTGCTTATTAAAAGAAAGGTGTGTGGTCATATAGACAATTAAGGGTACAAGAGATAGTAAGGTGGTGCAGAGAACAAGACAGGAATAATTATAAAGCTATTAGCCTGTGTAAACACTGAGGTAACTGCTCCTTCCCAAACCAAATTCAACATAAATCAACTAATTCAGTAGAAGTAATGAAGTCTCAAATAATCAATGACAATTGTGTTTTGCAGTTTCCCAGGACCATCTAGTTCTATGAAAGGGTAATAGCACTTTAAACTGTATTCAAGTGTTGAGTTATAGAACTGGAAACCAGGACACTACTACCCTTTCTATTTCAGACAAGTTAACCAATGACTGAGAATGTAACAGGTTTCTTGACTGAGTGCTTACCGAAAAAGCCAACTGTAACCCAGAACATTTACTGTTAAAATTATGAGCCCATGAAAATCCAAGTTTATAAGAACAAAGTTGTTTACAGACTTGAAATAAAAGCATCCATCATTTTAATGCTGTAACTCCAAATTAAGACAGTGCAGATGGGCATAATTTTCCATTCTTAATACGAGACACAACACCATGTGTCTTTAATATAAATGCAACATATACAGTCAGCTAGACCATTCGTTTATTCTTACATTTCATATTCAAACCTAAGTCAATATCAAAGAAAAAGTGAGTGAATACAAATGCAGTAAAGATGACAATGATACAACAATCAGCCGTTTAACATAATCTAACCTCTCATTTGTAGGATCTAAAAAGAACAAAAAGTTTCTCTATTAATGGTTTCAGTTAATCCTGTATCCAAACATTTTCCCCAATAAACATCAGATTATTTTTATGTTGGCTATAAAGCTGTCACTCCTCAATAAACAGATATGCTCCTGGTGGGTTTACCTCTGCTGTCAAAGATCTGTCAATTCATGCATCATCTCATAAGCAAAACCAGAGAAGCTCGGGCACACGGTTCCTAGTGAATCCAGCTGAGTAGATGTTGCTCACCACCTGAGAGGATTCGTGCCGCTGCAACCCCCTGCAGTTGGCAGTGACTGGATGCTCCCAACACAAGTTTGCAAAAGCCCTGAAGTTAATACTCCTGCCTCCCTTTAATAGAAAGCTATGTGACCTTTAATGCTCTGCTCGACTGAGCCTTTCTTTAGTGAGTCTCAATTAAATTTTATGTTTTGTGGCTCCCATTTTCTTGTAAGACAAGAAAAGAATTTAAGGGATGGACCCTTCTTTGAAGAATTTATTTCCATATAAAGAGTCACTCAAAGTTTGGGGAAAGGGAGCTCTTTTTTCTGTAGGTTTTTTTTTTAGTTAAGATATTTCTAGTATTATGTGAAGATAAAGGAGTCTTCAGATTCTTTGAAAAGAACAGTGTTCTATTAGTTGTTAGGCTGGAAATATTTCCTCTGTCCTTTTCATTATAATGAGCTGAAAATCAAAGGAATGGTTAAAGAGCTACTGGCCAATATTTGGGATGAAAAACTTTCCATGAAATAAACAGATTGCTATTGTGATACTGTAGTAACACAATACTGGTTAATTTTCAGTAAGAAGCATTGCACCAAATGAAACATTTGCATATATATTCATAAAAATAAGTACTTCCTAGACTGATTCTGAATACGCAACCTCAACACAACAAGGTCAAAAAATTAGGGCATTAGGAAGCGTCTTGTCTGAACTGGGATCTGACATTCTAGCTCATCGTAGTTGCTACTATGGAAAATATAAGTGCAAACGAACATAATCACTATTTCCAAATGTAAACATTTTCAGGAGCAGGCCATTAGTAACATTTTTTTTCCTGCTATGTTCCTTTATTTAATTAGTTTGTTTTGTAGTCAATTTAACATAAAATCACATATGCCAGTAGGGAATTCTGAATGATGGAGAGAGATGCCTAGACTTTTTATAGTCAGTGTACACTGAATTAGATATTACAGAAAATCAGTCTAAAAATGCCACACACCAATGAGGGTATTTCATATTGCCAATATGAAATAAACATGGGGTATGGATGAATTTCTTATGCCCTTCTCCCAGATTTACATACTTGAATCTGAACACATCATAAATTTTTTTTTGGTTTTGTTTGCTCCAGAAACTGGACAATTTGTGCAGCTGGGAATGTCAGATTCATGGAGTCAAACAGGTTTTCCAGGCTTAGTTGATTACTTTCTTTTTAGCCAAAATTTAAGATTATACTGTATCTGAGATTCTTTGTCTCCTTTTTCCCTAGTGCTTACTACTGATGACTGTTTAAATGTGACCTTCTGCCTCTGTCTGGCTTCCTGGAGAAAAATGAATATTCATAGAATTTTCTTTTTGTTTAGATCAGTATTGATTGCCTTTGCAATAGGCAAATAAAACCCTGTATTAGCTCTAGCCCGACGGAAATTTAGTGCAACCCACTGCTAAATTGTGATTTAAATCTACAGTAATTTTATGTAATCATCTTCTTTTCCTTACTGAGTCATGCCTTGATATAAATATTAAAAAATATTCTGGTTTGGTTCCAGTATTGGGGCACAAGTGTTCTACAGGAAAAAAACCCAACAAAACCAACCCAACAACTTTCGTTTTTCCTTCCTGAAGCTCATTCACAGATGACTACTGTGCTAAAACCTTTCATTGTTTCTCCACAATCAAACAGTTTATGCATGTTAGGCAGCATACTGTCTGAACACTTGGAAAATAGTAATGGATTCAAATCCACAGAATGATAGCTATGTCTCTGAGAAGCATTTGAAAGACACAATATGTAAAATGATGGAAAATTAGAGCATTTGTTTTCTTCTCCCCTTCACCCAAAGTATTTTGTAAGGTATGTTGAAGTTTGCAGTGTCTTGCTACTATTTTATACACATGGGTTGTAGTAAAAATACCCAGTTACGCAATACAATCATATAGGTAATAAAATAAGACCCTAAAATCAATTAACTTGGAAGATGTCTCTTGATTTAGACTTATTCTCCTGATATCTACCCATTCTTAACTTTACATTTTGTGATTCGTTCAACAAAATAAAAATACCAGTGAGTCTGGATGAGATAAATAGCATATTCATGCTCACTGACTTAAATATTGAAACCAGTTCTCTATTTTAAAATGGATTGACCTGATTATAAATATTAATACTTTTGTATTGCAAAAACATAGTTTTCTTTTGAGACGCAATAAAAATTAGCATATATTAGTCTTAGAAAACCCCAGAAGCCATATATCATCACTTTTGTGAAATCTTTTTAGCTTTTAAGCATTTTAATGCCTTGTAGTGATAATGCATAGCATTAGTCTTTCACCAAAAACGGACTGATGACTGATAAGGGCAAATATGACACCTTCGTCTCTCAACACCTTAACAAAACTCCTCTACATCTTCCTACTTTAGCAATTCAAGCCATCTAGTTTTATATGTACTTAGGTAGTGCAGCTTAGATGAACCTCACTGCAAGAAACAAAACTGGTCTAGTTCTTAATTTTCACTGCTGGCCTCACCTGTGTTTTTCCAGTACAGCTTGTGGGCACAAAAAGTCTGTGCCTCACTTCACCTATGCTGCCTCCATATGCGGGTACCTATGCCCCTATATAAAAAAAACAATTCCATTTTGATGAATATATGGATAAAATGGGTTGCTATTGTATTTACAAAGTTCTTATGGAAAGCCAGCCAGCAACTCAAAACTGGGATTTCCTAATTAGAGTTACTTTGATTAAAGGCTAGCCCAGAAGAGCTCCTGTGGATAACAGACTTAACTTTAAGCATATGATCAGTCCCATTACATTCACTGGCTTTAACTGGACTGCTCATAAAATTAAGCGCGTATTTAAATAACTATCTGGATCAGAGCCCAAATCCCTTAGAAGAGCTCAGGCTTGAATCAGTGGTACCTTCTGAAGCCAGTAGGATTCAGGTGACTAAGGACCATAAATCCTTTTCCATATTCTGTCAAACTGAAAAGCTGTGGAATTTTGCTCACACAGATCCTGGAAACATTGTCTACCATAGCTACCTGGGAATACCAGTTCATCAGAGCCTGGAAACAAGTACATCACTGAACCAGTAAACGCCCAGGCTGAGCTAGTTCAGAAAATCAGGACAAGAAGATACAAGAGTGTAGATACTGGACTGCACTGATGCAGTCATCCTGCTCCCAGTACTGAAGCAGTGTTTGTCCCAGTGTCTCTACACAGCTGTGTATTCTGGTCTTCAAACATATCCTAATAGCAAAATTTGGTATTGTGAGTGTATGTAATGCTAAGACTTTCCAAATTGTGCTCATTATGTAAGACTACATGTTTGCCAAAGTCTAGCAATTGTAAAAAATGGTGGAATATAAAGAGGACCTAATGTCTGGAAGATGGGTGATTAAAAAATGTCACGTAAAATTGACAATTTTAAAAACAAATACTCTTACCCTTCTCGTTGGAAAATAGTCCTAAAACAGTCCCCCAGGCTCTTGTAACCGGTCGGATCAGTTTTCCCTCTTTGAATTTGGAACCTAAAAAAAATACAATTTACATCACAGCATGAGAAGTCAGGGATTTTAAGTCACTTTTAACTTCCCAATTATTATATAAAAGGACTTTTAAAGTCTTTTAAAAATGTATCTGATTCATTATTATATACTGTTCCTGATATACTTATTAACACTGTTTTCATAGAAGCTGTTAAGCTAAGGAAAAATAGAGCTATAGTAGTAACTTTTTTTTGTAGTTTATGGAACTCATCGTATAGCTATCACCTTTGACATTTACACCTCTTTATAGTTGTTTGAAAAATAAGCTGTTAACCCTGTGCCTAATTCAAAGCCCATTGAAACTAATGAATATCTTTGAGTCAAACCCTGGTTTTGAAAATCTGAAATGGAATGCCATCATGTGTTTCTATATGAAATGAACTCACTGTACTGTTTCTTTCTTTTGATATCTGACACAATTACAATAAAAATCAACCAGAGACTTGACCAGAAATTAAAGCACCATTCATTTTTCATAATTTAATAATAAAATGAACAATAAAAGCAAGCAACGAATTCTTTTAATTAAAACCTTGTTTTCTCTATTTACATTTTGACAATAACAAGGATTTCAACAGGAAGCTTGTGGCCTTTAAAGGAAAATCCAGATTATGATTTAGGATTGTAAACATCTTATTATTTATGATTTAAGGATAGCAACAGTGAGTTTAACAAACTATATTATTTTACTAAGTATCTCAGTTAGATTATCACATTTCTTGCAGTTTTAAAACTGCAGCCAACACATCCAACTAAATACTATAGAGAAATTTAGAATACATTTTTAGCAATAAAACTCATTTCTAAACTGCTAATTACTATACAATACTCAAAAAAATAGAATATCGATGCAAGCAATTCCAGTTTACAATAGCCCTGTATCAGACAATTTCTAAGCTGGCTTTATCACTAAGTACAACAAGTAGTGTTGAACAGTGTCAAGCAATAACTGACATTATAGTCAAGTATGTCATATGCCACAGGTATGTTGCTGTTTTGAGAAACATCTATTGTTACTTATTGTAATACTGATACTGAATCTCATTAATATGTAACAAAAGAAGGTATTTTTAACTCAGTGTTAAACAGAGATGTTCTCTCTCAAGAGAAGCCAGGAAGGGCCAAATCAAGGTTTTTATTGTGGCAAAAGGCATCCATTGTTTGGAACATCAGTATTTCCTAAGCTATGTTCTATTCTAACACATCTAACATTTTATTCACTTTAAGGAAAAAATTTCCAGTGATGTAATACAATTCTTTGGGCAATTATGAAGGCAAGCCCACACCTTTTTTGAAAACAGTTAGAAGGAAACACTGAGCCCCTCCATAGTCCTAATAAAAGTAGTTCAGGCACATCTGGGATCTCTATCTGGGGTAACCTCTTTTATTAGCACAAGAACTTGCTGCCAAGTTGGCAGAGGGGAAAATGTTATTCAATAGGCTTACACTCAAATAAGAGCTGATGCATAACATTTTGTCTGAAAAGAACCCTTGGGAAGGCTAATAGTTGAAAAAAATTGCCTCAATGCATCACACAAAGTCCAACAGTTAATATCAGCTACAGAAGCTTTTACATTGTGGCAATCAAGCAACGAAAA
This sequence comes from Brachypteracias leptosomus, assembly GCA_013401335.1. NCBI lineage: Eukaryota > Metazoa > Chordata > Aves > Coraciiformes > Brachypteraciidae > Brachypteracias > Brachypteracias leptosomus. Next base: position 256,622 of record VYZX01030808.1, read on the forward strand.
TTATAACAGAAAGTACATTCTATGCACATTTTAATATATTCAAGACTTGATTATTAATACCTCTTAGTTCAAAACCAAAAATGGCTTTCGTTTGCTTAAATAAATCTTGCAAAAACTCACCGGTAAACTTTTTTGAAGTATTTAAAAATAAAGCTTTCTTCATCCAAACTCTTTTCCTCAAGTTTCGAGATTTGGCTCGCTTGTAAACTCAGAACAAAGCATCACTGTTTCTGAAACATCCTCTGAATAATGCACCTTCCCTCTCTTCCACCCTGCAAATGCTCAAGTATGCCCTACTAGCATGTGTGTAAGGTTCCCCACTGAGACCTGCACGCACAACTGTTTGTAGAACTGGGCCTTTAGTCCCAGACTCACTGTGGATCTCAAAAACACGATGAACATACTTATATAATTTTTTTTTACAGTTAACACAGTGTCAACTAAATTTAAATGATTTAATAAAAATACATCTTTGATAGCAATAATGAAAATCATAGCAGAAGAAATGCAATAATACCATATGTAATTTATGTGTATCAGATGGAGAACTTCTTGCTAAAGATGTTAAATCAAAGGAGGTTTACATTTATTTCGTTTTTTTTTTTTATTTTAATGTAGATAAGACCTTAGTATTAAACGAGTCCATTTGTAACATTGTGTCACACAAATAACATATTCCTTCCTTTAGGGTTTTTGGATCCATTCCTTCCCTAGTAAATCTTTTTTATAGCTTTAACAGCAACCCTAAAATACATGCCAATTATGTGCTTCAACCTAGATCTGCGAATTGGGTTCTTTGATTCAGAATTGCTTGCCTCAATAAAATAATGTGTAACTTTTTAATGAACTAGCTAATTGATCACCAGCACTTGTTATAAGAAGCTGAGAGAAGAGCTGAAAAAATGTTTGTTTGTTTTTCTCTAGGCAGCAGCAGCCTGTATTAGTAATCCTAACAATACAGAAGAGTGAAAGCATTCACTTCAAAAAACAACCTGGCCTGTTTTTAATGATTGTTAGAAGAATGAACACAACTGGTGGATACATAATGGTTTTCTCTGCTCCTTTCTAAAAGCATTATAAAACCACTGAATTTCATGCATTTTTGAAAGCTGGATGCCTGCCTTCTATGTTATTAGCTTTGCTAGGACAAAAAAAGATAAATTCTCCTATAAATATAATTGGAGCATTAACTTCTGATCTAATTTACTATTTTGAAGTCTGAAAAGAAGATTGTGCAGGCAGCGTTCAGAGACACACTGAACAGACATATGGGGAGAGGGGCTTTTCCAAGATGGGGATGAATGATCTGCTGCTCACTACTAGCATACAACCAGCCCCAGAAGTCATTGGACACTCCAGCATGTTATACATTTACTGACAGCTTTATCAGTCTAAAATGATCACCATGCTAACTTTCCTCCCCTCTTTTTCCTGCCTCTTGGCTTTCTGGCCAAAATGCTGTGGTACTGAGCAGTCCCATCCTGGGAATGCTCACAGAGTGGTGGGAGGCACTTTGGCCCCCAGGTTACCTCTTCCTATCTGGGATTGCCCCTGTCACCTACTGCCTGCCCTTTCAGCTCCTCCTTGCAACTTCCACCTCCAGCTCCCACGCCATGAGGGACCTAGCGATCTCCCTTTCTGGTTCATAGCATCAGCCACGGGGCTTGGTCTTTTACTCCCCCTTTGACTGAACAGTACCTTTGCAGCAGGTTTGATTGATACAGAAGTGTCTTGACATTGCTTAAGAAGGCAACATCAGTGTCCTTTCCTGTTTATTCCAGAGGACACATGGTTGGGATCTCAAAAAGTCAAAATAATGTAAAACCCATTTGAGGTTTTGGGGTCTGTTCAAAAGTCACTATCTTCAGTGAAAACTCTGCATGAGCTAAAACCATTAAAATATTTTAACTTATCCACAGTAACCAGCAATACAACTACTACTTGTAAAATGAATAAACCTAAATTATTCTTATCTTGATAGCACAAGAGAGAGCATTTTTGATGATTAGAACAGTCCTTGATCAATAACTCTCAACAGGCTCAGCCTGAAACCCCACAGTGCAGAAGATGTTTGAGTCCTTTCATCAATTCTCCAAACTACTTACCATTTAACAAGTGAGACATCATATTTTGGAGCAATGACTCTAAATAAGCACACATACTTGTTTCCAATGCCTAACTTACATTTCTTGTTGGTTTTATAATAGCCAGTACTTTATTGCAAGTTTTATAAAATCCTCAGTCTACAGGATACTTTCCTATCCCCCTTCCCTATTGCAAAAATCCTTTAAGTAGTCTTTTCTAACACAATGAATATCTACAGGAAAACAAGCATATGTGTGTGCTTTCTGAGAGAAAAAAAAAGAAATTCTCTCTCCCCCTATCAGTTAAATTTTTTGTTCAAGCTTGCTGAACATCTCCTCAAAGTTGTCTTGTGGATGTCTGCCACTACAATATCCAGGTATTTAGTGTTTAAAGTCTGTTCACCACAATGTTACCTAGCAATTCTCCTTTTATTTACTGATCTGGGCTGGAGAAAGATGCTCAATTCATGCTGAAACTGTTTTAGTAATCCTAAAATCTAAAGGAAGAAACCAGTATTTTCATATCTAGATTCAAGTACATAATGAGCAGTTAAATCCTAGCTATGTAGGACAACCACAGTGTGATGTGGAGCAGACTAGACACACCAAATTCTTGCCGTTGGGTTTGCAAAGACTATACCCTCATGCGTAAATTCCAGAATTTCTTGTTGCTTTTATGCAGTGCTGCTGCCTAGTTCCTCAACCACAAAGTTCAGAGGGAAAGAAAAACACTGACTCAGAGAACCAGGCTTTATACCATATTGTAGCGCTTGCCAACGAGTGGCAGTCTTAGCTGTATTTTCCTTCTCTTCACGTTCTTGATAGGAGTTTATCATATATTCTACTCTATTTTGAATGAAGCTTCTAACATTTTCCTCCATGAGTGGAGGTACTGAGGTGTTCAGATGCTATAAAGAAGAGAATTATGTGGCATACAAAATAATAAATTAAATTATCTTCTAAGTAAATGTACATCTTTTGAAAAATTGAAAACATCATTTATAGCTTTTTTGCACTTCCAGTAACTCCCATGATTCCAGACACTCCTAGCTGTAGTTACTCGTACCAGCATAAATTGATAAAAAACATATAATCTGAAGCTTTATATAAATACACATTATTTAACAGTTCACATGCACATAATAAAACATAACTGCATTATAATTTAAAAATATTTTGATTGTTTAACTTAAACATTTATTCAGGTGTTACTACTAGTTAGTGCTATCTACTGATGCTTAATTTTCATGTAAAACTTTGCACCACAAAATGGACCTTGATATTCCAATTTATTTCACTTTTCAGCTCATGTTCTTTGAGTTGCTTATATTACTTACAGGATAATAACTAAACTGAGAGTATAATTTTGTCACTTATTTTAGCAGTAAATCATATGAGCTGGTGAAGAACTGAATATTAGATTTCAAAACAAAAAACCTAATTATTTTAAGCCAAAGATATAAATTTTGCTAGTGCAGGGCTCATATTTTAAGTATTATAGTATTGCAATGATGATTATTTAACTGCAAAAACCATATAAAAATACAATATAGTAGTAACACAGAGAACAGGCAAAGAACAGAACTTATTCCAAATACTACCCGAAGCAGACATAGATTTGTCTTCATCTGAACATACAATTTTTCATACAGTTCATATTTAGTTCACAAGTAATAAACCAGAATCATAGGTAGATAAGTATTACCAAAAATTACTTCTTTGTTGGAATTCATGATGCTTGTTAGCTTATTTACCTCTATGACTTTTGGAGAACAGATTTTTTTTTTTTAAGAATAAGAAAGAAAGGAATAATAATAACAGAAATAACTGTAAAGATACCCCAAACCCTCAAAATTTTCTGCAAAGATGACTTTAAAGCAAGTTGGAACATCAACTACCATGTATAATCGTCAAATAAAAAAATTACCAAACACAAACGGATGAATTCTCACATTTACTGAAGTATTTATCAAACACTGCAACTGTCCACTGTGCAGCTGACCTCTGCCTTATTGCATTCCTGATCTGTTCTTCTGTCCTCTCCCTCTCTGATTAGTTATCTAGCAATTTATACTTTGACAAAAAAGTCTCAGAAACTGCCATGAAATATAAGTAGGGCAAAAGGAGGAAACATTACCATTGAATGTGAAGAAGCCAACACTTACCTATATCTGAATAAAGAATGCAGTTACAGTAAAAGAGCTACAACAACAACAGATTTAGCAATTTACAGCAGGGTTTAGATGGAACAGATAGGCTATTTTGATCAAAATTTGAATCCAAGAAGATCATCATCAGTTGCCACCTTCCTTTAGGTTAGCTAAAAACAATTTATTTAAATCCTCATAAAACAATTGGTCTAAACTCTTTCAGCCTCCATGATGAGAACTTCCCATGCATGGCTTACTCCAAGCATACGATTTTTCAAGAATGTGTTTCCTGAATGAATGGCATCATTGAATAGAGTAACAGCAAAGTCCTAAACATGATAAAAGGGCTTAGTTGTTTCACTGGTACTCTCGGTCAGTTCTCTAATGCAAGTCTTGTTCCTAGACAAGACAAAAGTACACTAATCAGAAAAAGAACTTAATCTTTCCTGCAGCTCTTATTCTTTTTATAGAGGACTTCCCTCTATCTCTTGTTTTTATATTCAAGCTAAGCAGCACATTATTCCATCAAAAATATCAGCGGGAAAATGAAAGCAGTACTATACATATAGCAAGAGTGTAATAAAGTGTTTTAGAAATGGAAGTTGTATTTTGTTGGCTACTAATGAAAAACTATTCTACTTTTTTCTCCTGCAGTAATTTTTCCATTATGTACATGGGACAAACTATAGCTAAAATGTCAGAAAGAAATTTTCCTCTACACATAGTTTTAGAAAAGAATATTTAGCAAAAATAAATTTGACCAGAAGCAGGTCAAATTAACCCATGCAACTGTTTCATGCAAATCTACTCTGGTAATTTTGCTAATGAATAACACAAATAACTAGTAATAGCAGTTACATAGAAATAGTTTAACACCTACCTGAGAAAAAAACACAACAGAAACAGTTTGAACCATAAATATGTTTAATAATCTAATTCCATCAATGAGTGTGTGTATGTGGAGGAGTTAAAAACAACAACAAATTCAGTGAAAAGTACCATTTTTTGGTTTGACACTAAAAATTGGTCAGAGAAACATCATGTACACTCATAGCTATGATGTTGGCAAGTTCCCTTTTATTTCAAGGATGAAAATACTGAGAACATTTCCACGTATCACAGCAAGGTGAAACCATGGAATAAGGCCCAGTGCTGGTGTCCTCCCCACATACTGCACATGCCCAGGAAGCGTTTCCTAATCTTCAACTGCCAGCCTCCGAGTCCCGTTACACTTTTGTGTTTCTGGAGTCCCAGATACAACTGTCAGTGTGGGCTTCTGTCAGCTCCTTGCAAAGTACTAGCCTTTCCTCTCAGTTATGGACCTGCAAACAGCATACATTTTTATCTACAAGTCCCACCAGAGCAGGAACAGCTCCACCAGCACCTCTGCCATTGTTGTGGATACCTTGAAGGTACAATTCTGTCCTAGAAACTTTACTTTGGCTGTTGGATACAACTTCTGAGTACAACTTAAAATGATGTGATGGTCATAAAGGGACAGTGGTATTTGAAAGATCACACAATATTTTGTGTGAAAAATTGTACAGTATGTGTGATTTCACAATGGTAAGACCAGGTAGGAAGTGTGGACTGTAAAAGTAATAGGTAAATTTAAATACTGCTTGTGACTTTTTTTTGGTCTACATCTAAAGCACTTAGTTATGTTGGTGAAGGAATCTGCAGAAACCAGTAATGGTAAAAACAGTGTTTTGTTTTTTG
>VYZX01030809.1:0-14035 GCA_013401335.1 Brachypteracias leptosomus
TTTCCTTTCTGAGGAATGTGCACTCGCACATTGCTGGATTATGTTGAGCTTTTCATCAACCAGCACCCTCAAGTCTTGCTCCTCAGAACTGCTCTCAATCCACTCATTGCCCAGCCTGTATTTGTGCTTGTGGTTGACCCAGATGCAGGACCTTGCACGTGGACTTGCTGAGCTTTATGAGATTGGCATGGGCCAATCTGTCACGGTCCCTCTGGATGGTATCCCTTTCCTCCAGTGTGTCAGTCACACCACACAGTTTGGTGTCATCTGCAAACTTGCTGAGGGTCCACTCAATCCCACTATCCATGTCACCAACAAAGAGGTTAAATAGCATTGCTAGAAGATCCCCAGGGATCTGCATTCAGATCCAAGTTTTATTATAGACTTTGTGATTGAACGTGGTCAAGTGACTATAACTTTTTCCTTTGATTCCTCATATCTTCATTCAGATGGCATAATGCTTCCTTACCTGTCTTCTTTTTAGATAGCTGTTCATGGGATAAAATCTGTCTTTAAAATTTTTGCATAGTGCCAAATACATCAGGATTCAAATCAGATTGATTTTCAAGATTCTGGCTTTGGTTCCATTAGTCAGTGATAACAATACACTTAAGCATGCATGAGACACTGCTTTCCATGAGACTAGTGTGCTTCCTTCCAATAGTTGATAACTAGGTTCCCCTGCAGAAGCAGATGTGTCTCTGTCAGACATTAGGTAGGACAAATACAAATCATTATGAGCTTGCTTTGCACCGCTGATAATCTTGAATCACCTACCGCTTTTTAGTAATCTGTACTTCTTGTGTGTAGTGTTCAAAGCAGCACACTGTCCCCATCATTGAATATTTCTGTTATTTTTGTAGGTCATTGTTCCATATGTACAGGTTGGAATACCTTTCAGAAGCAATTCCTAGCTATTCTAAGAACAGAAGCCTCAGCTGCCTTGTAAATATGTCCCCTATGAACCACAAATATTGTCTTATAAATCATAGAAGACCTGAGGTTCGAAGTGACTTCTGGAGATCACCTAGTCCACCCCCTTGCTCAAAGCAGGGTCAACTAGAACAAGTTGCCTAGGACCTTCTCCAATCGGGCTTTGAATGTGTCTCCAAGAGTGGAAGCTCCACAGCCTTCCTGGGCAACCTGTTCCAGTGTTTGACCACCCTCACAGAAAAGTGATTTTGTTTCTGATGTTTAAGTTAGTATAAATTTTCAGTATTTCAGTTTGTGCCAGCTGCTGCTTGTACTTTCACTGAGTAGCATTGAGTCTGACCTTTCCTTACAGCCCCTGAGCCGTCTCTTCTCCAGGGTAAAGTCCTAGTTCCCTCATCCTCTCCTTGGATGTCAGATGTTCCTGTCCATGCACAGGCTTTTGCATGGACCTGTATCTCTTGTGATAGGGAGCCCAACACGCCAGATGTATCTCACCACTGCTGAATAGAAAAAGTGAAGGAGCATTTCCCTTGACCTTTTGGCCACCCTGTTCCTAATGTAGCCCAAGATGCCACTGGTCTTCTTTGCCGGAAGGGTATATTGGTGGCTCATGTTTGTGGTGGTGTCTGACAAGACTTTTTCTACAAAGCTGCTCTCCAGCTAGTCAGTCCCCCGCATGTACCCACCAGCATGGGAGCTGTTCCTCCCCAGGGGCAAGACTTGGCATTTCACTTTCCTGAACTTCATGAGACTCCTGTCACTCAATTCCTCCAGTCTGTCAGGGTCCCTCCTGATGGCAGTACAACCCTCTGGTCTGTCAGACACTTCTCCTAGTTTTACACTGTCTGCAAATGTGGTGGAAGTACCATCTGTCCCATGATCAGTAAGTCAGTAATGAAGGTGTTGAATAGTACTGGCCCAAATATCAAGCCCTGGCATACATTAGTGACAGGTCTCTAGCGTATCAAGCCCTGGCATACACTAGTGACAGGTCTCCAGCTGGTCTTCATGCCATCGATCACATCTCTTTGAGCCCAGGAGTTCAGGTGCTTTTCAGTCCATTTCAAATAAATTAGTTTCAGCTGATGCCTATAGAATTTGGACCTGTATTGAATCTGCTTTAACTAAAGTACCTTCTGCAGAAGGTACAGGGATCACCATGGGGGAGCGAAATGGACATGAAGATGGGATCATTAACTACAACATTAAGCGCCTAATATTTTTCCACCCTTTAAAATTAGTGATCATAAATAATTGAAATTGGGGAGCAATAGTAGTATGGCTTTCTCTGGTAGCAGATGAAACTGAAATGAGAGAGTGGAGTGGTAAAGAAACCATGTTTTACTTATCCTGTGCTGTCAAATTGTACAAAACTAAGAACCATTTTAGACTCCTGAGCACTTGGGAGCTGTGTGAGTGGCAGAAAGTTTCTAACTCAGTCAGTCAATTGTTAAGGGTATTTTTATGAACGTCTAACTTCCTTATTGCTAGAATTCTTGTGTTAGGTCCCATAGTCCATTTTCACTGAATGATATTGACAGATGATCATGTCACCTTTTGGTATGGCAGCAGCAGCTTCTGGTACGCTTCAGGGTATATGTGGTATAATTTTATATTTTATAATTTTATAGCAACATGTTTCAAAAACATTTTTTGCTTATTTGCAGTTGTTACCTTTGAGCAGGTTGATTTGGGTTTGGTTTTTTTTCTTTAATGTCTAAGCTTGAGTTGTGAATTAAGCTCCTTATTTTATTTTTCAGGGAATATATGCCAACATTGGAGGAATTTTTTGAAGAAGCTATTGAACAAGCAGACCCTGAAAATATGGTTGAAAATAAGTATAAGTATGTCAATCTTTGTGTTTCATTTTATTTTGAACTCTTTCATGTTTGAATTGTTAAAGAAAACAACTCTGCATGACTAGTATATGTGCAGGACTCCAGTGATGTACCAAAAAATTAAGGTTGGGCAGAATGATATTAATTAGTAAATGCTTCAGATCTTTTTCTATGCTTTAACAGGTGCCAGACTGTTACTGACCAAACTTGTATTTTACTATAGGGCTGTGAACAATTCCAACTATGGCTGGAGGGCTTTGAGACTTCTAGCACGCAGAAGTCCCCACTTCTTCCAGCCAACAAATCAACAATTCAAGAGTTTACCTGAATATCTAGAAAACATGGTAATCAAATTAGCCAAGGAGCTGCCTGTAAGTAATATCCCATAATAATAATTACTGAATTCATTTGGCTTCCTGCTTGTCTCTCTGCAGTCCATGTGGTGTGTGGTGAAGGAGGGGGCAAAAAAACCCACAGGAAAATAAAAAGCTTGTATGCTAAATTAAAAATTACTAATAAAATTGGTCTAATTTATGAAGATCCCAGTGACACTAAACTGAATAACATTGACTAACCAAGTAAGTGCTGAGCTCTGGCTTGTAATCTCTGAGCAAAGAGCTTTGACATCCCATTGGTAGGTGGGAATATGTTTGTACCTACTATTGTAGCTACTTGGATTCCGTATTGCACTGCAAATGACTTTTATTGAAGGTGGAAGCTGGTATTAGGACTCATGAATATTGGTAGCTGTGGATGCTGGGATGACATTAAAAGGGGCTGAATGTGCAGCTGAAGATACTGTACTTAAGTGTTGCCAGAGCTTTACAGGAAGACTTACCAGAGCTCTTCTATCAGCTTCCTGACTTTTAAAATATGTGAAGAAAAATAGACTTTGTGGAGTTGTACATTTAAGGTATTAATCCTTCTCATGTTCAACAATACAAATTTGAGGCCAGGGAGGGGTCTTTCAGATCACTTTATACACAAGGATAAGAGAGACTAACAGCTGGGAAAGGAGCATTTTCTAAACCTTTTGAGTTAGTTAGCACATAACCCAGCAGTTTCTTATGGATATGAACCCATGCTTCTGCATTTGAGACCTTTTGTCTGTAATGTAAAACCACTGAGGTGTAAAGGTTGGATTGTAATATATAGCTCTTTTGTTTGTTCAGCCATCAGAATTAACTAGATGGTAATAGCAATTTTAGAAAAAATACTGGGAAGGAAAAGCTGTTTAATATATTAAGGTGTTACTTTATGCAGTATTCCTGATGACAGATGTTATGGCAAGAAACACGTAGATAAGGCCTGTGATTGAAACATACGAAAAGAGGAAGCCTTTTGTTTGTCTTGGCTGATCAATAGCTAAATCAGACTGAAAAATTAGTTGTTTGTTTATTTGTTTGGTACCTTTAAGAAGTTGAAAGTACAGAAAACTTAGAGGGATTCCCGAGTGAGGAATAAAATTAGTGAAGAAGAATAAATAATAAGAAAATATTTGTTGGTAGTGGTCTCATGGAAAGTTGTTTTGTTTTTTTTAATTAAGTAGTAAAGCTAGGTATGTAATGCTTACTTAGTATGAGAAGGAGAGAATTCTGTAAAGTCAGTGGATACTTTCATTAGTTAATAGCGTGTTTTATTAGAACACTTGTTACTGGTGTTTTGGATACAAGACACTGGGGGATTTTTAATTCTCATATGGGATCATGTCAGGTTTTCCATTCTAACACACATTCCAGACATAATCACAGAGCTGTAAAATTTCTCTTCAAATGCAGAATTCACCCAGTGATGTTTAGTTCTCTCATTGTAGCCTCCTTCTGAAGAAATAAAAACAGGCGAGGATGAAGATGAGGAAGATAATGATGCTTTATTAAAAGAAAACAATGAAAGTAAGATTTGCATGTTCTCAGTCTTTTAGTTTCTCTCTCAATATGTATTGCAGAAGCTGTGTTTTACTGTAGTTTCTACTAAGGGTCACCAATCCCGGTTACGCCAATGCTTCTGACTTGAACCTGCATTTGTGCCAAAAAGTGCAGCCTTTTCAGGACACAGGACACCAGTAGCAATCTCTGTCTCGTGGCCTGCAGTGCTGAAAGCATCCAACTTGACACTTCCATTAGGGAGTGCTGTCCCATCTTTTCTGCTGCATAGTGTATGTTTACAATGTTAGTGGGTGTTTGTAGCTAGAATGCCAGCATTGCTGTATAAAAACCTACCTGTTTCTTGCTCCACTTTTCTGTTCTTTCTGCCCTTTAATTGCCACAGGTAAGTGTCTCCCTCTAGCCGCTGCTGGGGTGGGTAGTTATGGGACTCTCAGAAATGGATATATTCCAACTCTGAGATCTTTACTTCCTCTTCATTTAAAATATCTTAAAGGCAAAAACTTCTGTGTGAGAAGAGCAACCTTCCTGACAAAAGCAGTTTCTTGTTCCTCTCCATGACCCAGTCCTTCCATTTTTGTCTCTACCTGTAACCCTGATATGTTGTGCTCCTAAGTGTCTTTCCCTGTCTCCCTTGTGAATCTCTCTTCTTACATCCTCATCTCACAGCATGCCTTCATCACAGCACTTTCTTGTTTACTCTTGGATCCATCATGGACAGATGGGGCATGCAGGGTGTGGAATTGGATACTGCTGGCAATTATGTTGAAAGATTTTTCTGTTAGTGGAAAGCCTTCTGTGGCCCTCTTAACCTTTCATCTGTTGTCCTTTTCCATCCAGCACCTGACCTTTTCCACAATCTCCTTACCAATAGTGGAGGTTCTCTCTTCAGCTTAACACTGCCTGACACAGCCTTTGTGGTTTCACTGTGTTGAATTTACATCTTTAAATCTTGCCTTAAAACAAAGATGGCAGAGCTGTGGTCCACTATACACCATTGTACTTAGAAACAAGGGAAGTGATCTGAGTGCTTTTGTTCTTGATCTTCCATTCTTTCCCCTTGATTTAGTGAGTTTAGTTCAGAAAAATGAGAGTGACTGATAAGCACTGGAGAGAGTTGAAACTTCCCTCCATGCCAGCTGGCTCTTCAGGTGGCATGAGGGTGAGATAATTATTAAAAATTAAGAATATGATTAATTTATGTGCATAAGTAATTCCATCTTTAGGGTTTCTACTTTAAAAGTGTGAAATAAACATAGGTAGTAAGCCTTTGGTTTTAGACCATGATAAGCTCTAAATGTGCAAACTCAGCTGTGTAATCACTGGAGTGCTTGGCTTCTCAGCAGAGCACAGTATTCCATGGTTTTTATCTTGATGCCAGAAAATTCATTGAAGTACTGACTGCATATCAAAGTTACTATCCTATCCACACACCTGCTGCTATTAGGAACACGAGGCTTTAGTAACTCAGTAAAAGGGAAGCAAACTATTTTTTACCTGGATTAACTCCAAATAAAGTGACTAAAATAAATCTGAAAGACAAATGTTAAAGATCACTCTATATTTTAATATAATTGATTCATGTATTGAAAATTGCAGGCTACCTGTCAAAACTCTCAATCAAACAGGAGATAACATAAAACCGAAGATTTTCTTTATCATGGGCAATAAAGGACACTCCTCTTGAAACCCAACAATTCATCTATAAAAATCTATCTGTTCTCAGAGTGCTTGAGTAGGTTTTCATAACTAAAGGAAAGGCATGAGTCAGTCTGTTAGTAAATACATAGGACATTTAAAATGGGGCAGATCAGGGAAGATTAATTTGCAGTAGCTGGATACATTCCCTGTCTTTCTCTTTGTTGTTGTTGGTTGGTTGGTTGTTTTTGTTTTCCTCCCCAGGCCCAGATGTACAACAGGACAAAGCCATGACAGGTGACCAAATCGAGTCATTTGCTAACAGGCTTGGGGAGCAGTGGAAGGCCTTGGCCCCCTACTTGGAAATGAAGGATTCTGATATACGGCAGATAGAGTCAGACAGCGAGGACATGAAGATGAGAGCTAAGCAGCTGCTGGTAGCCTGGCAAGATCAGGAGGCGGCACATGCAACCCCTGACAATCTGATCACGGCGCTGAATAAAGCTGGGTTAAGTGACCTTGCTGAAAGCCTAACCAACGACACTGAAAGCAGCAGCTAACTCGCTTCAGATGCTAACTAGTTTGATTGTGGTGGTGCTTGTTAATTGTGACTTTTGTTGCTTGTTGTTACTGTTGTTGTTAGGCAACAAATTTTTTGATAGGTATTTTATGTTCAATAAACAGTAAAACTTTTAAATAATATTGTTCAGTTGTCCAGATTTTCTGAGAAAAGGATTAGTCATCCTGATCCAGAAATGGGAAGCTTCATCTTGGATGGTGGAAACAAATGGGAGGGAGAGTCAAGGCAGCTGCAGGAAGGTTTGGCATCAGCAGAGTTTGGGTGGCTCCTGTTGGACAGTGGTTGATAGTCTCTCTTAACTGCCTGCTGTTTCTTAGAGCATGTTAGGTATCAAGGATCACTTGGGGTGGCAGGGAGCTGCAGACCATCAGGTGTTTGTGATTCAACTTTGAGGAAAATAATAGGGTTGTGATAGAGAGCCAAGTCACTGAAAGTGACAAACTGGTGTCCTTGGAGGGGTGCTGCAGTCAGTCTGCTCCGTGTGGATAAACTGGTTCTCTGTGGACCTTGATAGAAAACTGGGGGGATGGGGGTGTTCCTTGTTTTTTTTTATTACTAGTAACTTTAATGTCTGCATATCTTTTGCTATGTATGACCTCCCCTGAATCATGATAAACAAGGGTAATTTTTTGGGGCCCAGTTCACTAAGATGTGACAATTGGTTTTATTTTAAGGATATCGCTATCTATCAACAGGTGCAAGCTGTTGGATGGAGCTGGATCTGTCTTGTTAAAAAGATCTTTTTGCAGTGGTGTAGCCAGCTAGCTACAACTTGTTTTGTGGCTTCTTGTAGAATTTGTCAATGCTTGAAATCTAATAGCTGAGCATTTGGAAAACTATGTATCACAGACCTTTTCTCTGAAGTTATTGCTTCAGTAATTAAATACCTGTGAATTTCCAGGGTGGCTTGCTACCAGCTGGAGGGACATTCCTGTCTGCAGTACTGTTGTTGAGTTTTATGCCTGCTCCAGTTGTTTGGATTCAACTGTTTTAAAAATCTGATTGTGTGCTTCCATGAGTCGATAGGGGCTGATATATGGGATGGGTGTTGGAAATAATAGTCTCTTACCTCCTACTTGGTTGCAATTGGTAGAAGGTATGAAATGTAATGATTTAAATTGATTAAGGGGCTTGAGCATAGGCTTGAGGTCTGGGGATGACTAAGAGCTCTTGAAGGTGGCCTACCTCCCCTCCTGCCCCAGGGAAAGCTGGGGCTGAAGATAGCCACTGAAGGAAGCCATGTCCAGGGAGTCATATTATGGATGCTTCAGGCATGAACTATAATCCCAGTACTTGTGTTCAAGGCAAGAGATTTGGTGGGCACTAAGCTTTCCCACCCCCTAGATTAGCTTTGATCCCTTTGACCCAGCAGCAGCACAGTCCTGTGCCATTTTCTTGATGGAGGAGTGAAGATGATTTTTTTGCATCATCTGACAAGTATGACCTCATCAAAATATGACAGCACAGCTTAGGGCCTCAGGCTTTGAAAGTAGACCCATTTGGAGAGAGACAGTGACTGGGACAGTCACTGATTCAAGCCTCCAGCTCTAAAGGGTTTGATAAACCTAGGAAGACCTCCCCTAGAAATGGAGATAGCAGTAGTAACCCATGGAGTAACTGCTGCTTCTCTTACATGGGTTTCAGTGTCCCTGCTGTTAATTATTAAGTGTATCTTGTCCCAGTGATACAAGTTGAAATACAGTTATCAGACATAAGTGTACACATCTCAAAAATTAGGAAAAAGCAAGAGCAGCAGAAAAATGGGGCAGAAGGAAAATAGTTAAAACCTCCCCCCCCCAATTACCAAGCTGTGATCAGTAAATAAAAGACAAATTATTTATAGGTGTAGGGTGGTTCAGAACAGAAGCTTCTTTTCAACTGCCAAAAGTAGCTTTAAGAGAGGAAACTGTGATCATGACCACAATTGGGAGGATGTAGCTCCACAAAGCAAGAAACAGGTGTTTCTCCTGCCTTAACAGGAGACAACAAGCTTTCAAAAACAGAGGAGCCAGTACTATTTCTGTGTGGTACAGAGAACAGAGCCAGTATTGCACTGGGGCTTTGTTAATGGGTGGAACTTGAAGTATCATTCAACTTTTTAAAAATAGACCCTGGCATGCTGCCAGGAGAAGCTGCACAATGAAACGAAAGCAGGGACCAGCAACCTAAGTTGTAAGGCAGAAAAACTACCTGGGAAGGTCATAGCTGAAGCCAGTGTCCTCAAGTGAGGGTAAATGAGGGGTCCTTTCTGAGCAAGCAAGGCACAGTTAAATTCACCACACGGTCACTGTTAATAAGGACACAATTAAAGGTATTTAATAGGAATATGGACTAGCTCTCCCACAACAGACTGGGACATATTAAAAAATCAGATCTGATATGAAGAGGTTGAGTTCTGATTGAGTTTTCTGGCTGTAGCTGACACTGAAATATTTTACTGCAGCCTCCCACTAGCATGCAGCTGCTGTATTCCTATGAGGAAGGAACAGAAGTTACCGTAAGCAAAGCTCAGTTTTGCAGCCACCATATTTATCTACTACGTAAAGATTAGCAGGACAGGAGATAAATCCCTACAGCTTAAAAAAAATTGCTTTACTACACAACTTCAAGATATTCATCAATGGTGGCCCAAAACCGGAAAACAGACATATACTAACCACACTACCAAGGCATGAATTTTTTTTTTTTTTTTTTTTTTTTTTTTTTTTAATGGAGACACATTGTTGATCACAATTTATTTTGAAGTCAGATGCCAGCAACAGAACAGACTGAGTTAGCGGGTCAGGCTGGACAAGTACTTGATTGTAGCCACAGCTGTTGGCTATGGGCAGCAGAACTGAGTTACACAACACGGCAACAATTTCTTTTCTACCTTCCTAACAAAACTGCCAGGTAAGGTAAAGGATGGACAGCTATTGAACTGTGGTATAAACCATGCAAGAGTAACAAATGTGATAATAAGTGTGTAATAAATACTTGACAACATCAGAGAGGATGGGGGGGGGAGGAGGGGGGAAGACTCTTTNGGGGAAGACTCTTTAAAAAAAAAAAAAAAAATCTTCTGCAAGACATTAAAGCTATTTTAAGTATCGTCACCACCACCATCAGCAGTCCAGTCATGACATGGATCAGTTTTGAAACAATATCCCTCTTCACATGAAAAGGTTTAAAGAAATGATCTATCCACTTACTAAAGCTCTGGGGTTAAAGAAGTGATCAGTAATCAACATTTATTTCACACCTAGGCAGAATGACTAAAACTGTAGACTACTGTTCAGCTTGGTCTTCAATTACTTCAATTCTGCGAGGCCCGTAGAGTAGAACATAAGCTATATGCCAGTCTCCACCTCCAGATAACCTCAAAATATCTTCAGGTGTAACAATGCTGACTTTGTCATCATCAAATTTAATCCATTCATCTGCAAGAAAAGAGGAGGATTTTTTGTAGTTTCAGTACATAAAATCTAAGCATGCTTAACAGCCCCTTAAATGAAAGAAGCTGTGAAGAGTGGTTAAGAGACATTTTGGGGTTTTTTTTTACCTTGTTTTCTTTTAACCCAAGACACATAATGCCCAGAGGAACTTGATCTGCCTTGATGTGTTAGCACTGCCTGCAGGTCATAATAGCCACAATTATTAGAACCAATATCTGAGGGAAGAGGGGGGGAAAAAAGTTACATGAGTCTTACATGAACTGTTTTAGTGTTAACAACACAGACAAGACACATTGTGGCTGTGTAAAACCTCATTTATAGCACAGTTCTAAATCATTGTGAACTAAAAGCAGCAGTTTTCAGCTGGGACAGCCCCTCAGGAAACTGAGAATGTCCATTTTCATGACAAAAATATGTATCCTGGGTGTAATGTAAATGCAGTAATCTTAAAGCATTAAAATTATGATGTATGGTCAGTAAACCTTTTGTACAGGTTCAGCGAACACCTCCTTCAAACACCAGCTGCTGTCTGTACTTGGGGCTTGTCATGAAACTGCAAGGACTGATATGCTGAGCATGGGCTGTACAGCAATGCTGCTGAAAACATTTGGACACAGTAGATCAACCACCCTGAAGTTATTTCAATTACACTATTTTTCATTGGGAAAAAAAAAAGGAAAATTTTTCAATTTTCAAAATGAAAAAAATGGCTTGTTCTGAACATACCAAGAAGGGTGTTACAGTCCCAAATGCATCCTAACTGCATTTCTTAGCACTCCAGAACATCCTGTTTTCACTGTGCTCTGCAGCTGGTAACGTCCCCCACCAGTTCTCATGCAGTGTGTCACACACAAACCTCAGGAAGCACTGAATGATAACAACTGGGGTAAAAAAGGCCTCCAAAATAATTTCTGCACAGTGTCCTCTACATGAAGGTGAATGCTTAGGACATTAAGCTCCAAGATCCTCCCAACTGAGGCAACACTACCACCACCACAGCAGTTTTAAAAGTCCAATTAAGTTTTTGTTTCGATTTCAGCTTTCTACCACCCCACTGACAGGGAAGCAAACAAAACAGCTGCACATTACAGGCAAACATCTTTTGATGCGCATGTCTTCTATGCATCATCAACTTGTCAGACGGATGACTATGTCTTTGACTATCTCAAACAGCATTTTGACTTGCCTAATCTTTCCACTCCTTGAATTTGTCAGTTTCTAAAGATTACTTTTCAAAGGCACTAAAAATAACCAGCGTTCTCAAAATATTGCTACCATCAGGGCCACTTAAACATGCATAAATAGGAAGTTACTTTACAACAGATTTACTTCCCTGTACTCACCATCAGGAAAAGAAAATGGTTCATATTTAGCTTCTTTCTGTGCACCATCACTTTTACTAGACTAAAGAACAGAATATGCTGAATTAATGTGGAATGGTTTTGAGAAAACTTTAGCACAATCATATCAAATACCAACTCTCCATTCATTTAAGGATGTTTAAGCCTGAAAATTTTCTGTTCAACTTGAAACAAGTTCCATTACTGTATTTCTGTACTGAACATCCAAAAGCTGAATCTAAACAAGACCATTTCTTAAAGCAAACAGATAACCATTTTAGCACCTACTGCCCAGACTGTTTACCCACCAGATTTACAGGTTTGGAGTACAAAAACAATTTTGCAATTGAAGATTTTATTCCTTGTTAGGGACTTGCTAGAAGCAGACGCAGCAACAAGAAAATACTAGAAAGAGACTGCAAGTGTCAATACATTCTGTTTCAAAATCACACTCTTTCCTTGCACCTAACTGTGTAAAAAGAGACGCAAGCCTTATTCAAATGCTTAAATGAAACTGCCAGGAGTTAGGCCAGGAAAACAGTGGCAAACTAAAAAAAACCAAACTTGGCTAAAATACTACAATTTTAGCTTGTTTACTTTTTTCTCCACTAAAAAATGCAAGTCAGTTTTAGCATACACAGACATGGCAGGAGATGAAACCATTTACCAATTTCTTAGAGTACATTCTTTTAGCTCACTAGTATGTATATTCTAAATTTTATCAGTCAAACAGAGTACTCCCTTGTACCTCCCTTTCCCGTTGGTGAGCTGGAATTAGCTACCTATACTCCATTGCCCAAGTGATCTGCCAGCAAGCAAAAGTTTGAAAGAATAATTTTGTATAATTGGCAGAAAACTTTTAGGCATATCACTGGTAAGCAGAAGCATTACATTTTAATACATTTTGAAATAAAAATGTAAGCAACATGCTTTTCTACAGCATATAACATTTCTCACCAAGGAGTCAAACCAAAGCCAATAGCGTATCTTCATCAAAATACACAAAAAAGATCTAAAGTTCAATACCGAGAGGTTTGAATACTAAATAAGAAAACAATGTATTTAAGGAAGTCAAGTTTTCTCTAGTCCTCATTGGTATCCCAATTTCAAATGTATGACTTAATTTAATACCAAAGTGTCCATAAAATTGCCAGAAGACTTACATTCTTTGGCTGCTGATTTATTTTTTTGTCTTCTAGATCTTTAAATTTTGATCGATAAGAAATCATTTTTTCCTGAAGGTCTGGCGTACACAGCTCATACACATCCAACATAAGAGGAAACTTAACATCCTACGAAGTAGAAAATATAAAGATTATTAACATAATCTGATACTTCACACTAAAGCATTCACCCATGGGAAGGCAACACTAACTCCAATTAAATGCAACTCTCATCACATTTATGACACCTCAATCTACTGGAATTTTGCTGACAGTACTTACCTAAAGGGCTACAATACTTTCACAGAAGAATGTCTGATTCAGTATAAACAAACCATGGTAAATTACTATATTCAGTATAAATATTTAGATTCTTTATTATTAGTATATCATACTTTTATACTATGGAAATACCTATGCAGGCCTAAGGAAAAAAATGCACATAGAATGACTGTACACTAGCAAAAACGTCAATTTGTGTTATCTGAACAATCTTCTAAAACGGTCAGTATGTGTCTTCAATCTTTATTCCCTTCCTTGTCTTGTAAGAAAACAGGCATCATCTATCATGATGCTCCCTGGGCAGCCTAGAAGGTCTATCAGCCAAGGCCAACAGGAATTAAAACTGGAACATTTAGCTGGTTCTTGAATTTGTTAACCAGAAAGCCAGGCAATTAAAATAACTAATACAAGAATGTTTGTTAGCATAAACATTTCTCATCAGCTTTACAACACTGTCCAGTGACTGAACCATGGTCCTTTCCTTAATTACACATTCTCCTCTGAACCACTGGGGAAAAGAGACCAAAACACATGCGAAGAGTATCGGGGCAAATTCACTTCTGTCACTTACCTTCTCCCAAAGTCTGTTTTTGTAGCAGTTTGCCACACATCATAACAATTGGGAACAAAACTACTGTCCTGGTCTGAGTTAGGTTAAAAGTAAAATCACCGAACAGAATCGGTTTGGTTCTGAGTCTCTGCTAACTAACTGCACTTTCTGAAGCTAACAGCATGGTTTCGCAGACAGTGTCTGCTTCTAGCAGTGATAACACCTGATGTTTAGAGTTACTACCAAGGATTGGTGCGCAGACCAAGGTCACTGCTAAATCTTGCATACCACATCAGGAGGTGCAGGAAGTGAGAGGCCACACCTGCGGGGAGGAGCGGCCAGGACAGGTGACCCTAAACTGACCAACGAGGTATTCCAGCCCATATACATCATA
>VYZX01030809.1:18740-50410 GCA_013401335.1 Brachypteracias leptosomus
CTTTGTTATTTTCTACGCATTACTCTAATCATTCTGTCCAACCTCATCTACATTAGTTTCTTACTCATCTAACAGTGTGCATCTAATTTACCTCTTAAGAAATCAATCAAGCTATCTTTTGTGCATGTTTAGTATGCTAAGTGTATCGGCAACACTCCCTTACAAACAAAACCAAGACTATTTAGGATAGTAATTACTTTTATTTGGAAAAAACATGCCCGCATCCTTGAAGCAGATAACAGGCAATCTTCTCTGGGGAGGAAATCTGCTATTTAAATTCAGCAGGGTTCTTTTTCCTGCAACTTTCCATTACCATTCTTCCTCCCCACAATATCCTCTCTCTCAAAATGGACCCAGTCCCAACTTCAACTTGTATACTCCTGCAATACATCACTCCCTCTCTTCCCCAACACATCTTTATTTTCTATGCTATTCCAAACAAACAATGTTTTTCATCCTCCCTGCACTCAACTGCTAAAGTGTGAAATTTCTATCATTCTTTACATCTTGTCTTGGTCTTTAGGATACGCTGTTTCAAATTCAATGCTGAAGAACTGATCAATTAAACTCTTCCTTTTAGAAGATGCTGCTGTAGCTCCAGAGTCTGTCTGTAAGACAAATTCTCTTATGATATAACTTTAAAAATAGCACGTAAAGACTCTTTTCTTTACAGACAAAATAACCCTATTTATTTAAATTCCTTAAAGCCTATTCCTTCATCTTTCTACAGGTGCATTTTCTCCTAATCAGCTGATCTCCTTACACAGTATAAAAGTTTCAAGACAAATGCATGTATAGCATGCTGTTAAAGCCATGTCAAAGCATATTAGCAAGCAAGATTTCAATCAAAAAGTCACAACCTCCCTGCCCCCCATCTTGAATCTGTCTTAAATTTTAGAGTAGTCCATCAGATTTTTGCCACTGCCAAGACTCTGCAGAAAACAGTTTAGAGAGGAAGAAGAAAGCTGGTCTGGTAAAGTCTTCTGAAAAACTTCAATCTCTTACAAGATTTAGCTGTCTGTTTGAAAGAGCACTCTTGTAACCAAGAAGGCTGTAGCACACTTTTTCGAAAAAGAGTTATTATGTGCTAAATTCATAGGTTATCAGAGTTAGCTGCTGCATGCTCCTATTCACCACCCCCCTGGTCCAATGAATGCCATATAAAGCCCAAAGGGAAAGTACTCCTATAGTACACTCTGTAGCATAGCTGACATGGTATAGGTAGCATTATGCTGATCACATACATTAGAAAGCAATGTCACTTACTGGAATACAGACTCAAGTTAAACTCAGAAAACAGATAATCCTTAGCAAAAAATATATGAATCACAAGTACAAGATTATAAATCTTAACTGGGTTAGATTAAGACTACAATTACCTCCATAACTGTATCACCTTCTATGCCTTCCAGTTTCTGCTGTAGTACCCTCATCATCTGCACCCAACATTCATTGGCATCCTAGGAAGGGAATAGCTAATTAAATCTGACTAGTAGCATTATGATTTAGCAATATTAAATTCATCAATGTTTATACTATAAAACAAAATGTAAGGATTCCTTAATTAAGAATTTCTCCCTATTTCACCATACAGTTTTCAGAGCTAGAACTTGATAATACATTCAGCTTTTCTACACAACACAAAAGCAAACACTTTACTGGGATCAATCACTTTCACAGGAAAAGGAAAGTTTTAAAATACTCTTGTTCTCAACTTCCAACATACTACAACATTTTCAAACACTAAGCTAATAAGCGGTCTTTACCTGTTGAAGGTACTGGCCTTGATCGCCTTTCTCTGCAAACTGTGGGAAGGCCATATGTAAAAACTGCAGGAGAATGATAGGTGGAATACTGGAGGAAGTTTTATCCATGGAATCAAACAAGTCTCTAAGAGCTTGAAGAAAAAGTAAGCGAATGCTTTGAAATGTGGAAAAACAATTCAAATGTGGCAGAAAGTTTAAAAAGAATAGTAAAACAGCAGCAACATTTAAAGTGACCATTTAACAGTGTCCAATTTGATCTTTCTAAAGCAGGACCAAATCTTCAAGGTGGCATAACAGGTGCACCTAAGATCTCATTTGTGAACATGACTTTGCAAGCATAAGGATGACCATTCTGAGAGTTTGGCACATAGTGCCTTGTCCTTCCTGTCTGCTAACAAAACAAAACCAAAAACAACCAACCACCAAAACTTCCCACATTTTTACATTTTGGATCTGTTAAGATTTCATCTGAAACATCTGAGGAACAATGTTTTCCACAAGACGACTACACCTAAAGAAACCAGAAGGCTTTCATAGTCTACCCTCTAGAGGAGCTTTAGTTTCACCAACTACTGGGAAATAACCTTTCATTTTTCCCAACTAAAATATCTAGAAAATACTCATGCTTAATTTAAGACCCAGGAAAACAAGTACATGTATGCATACGTGCAGACAGCTCATAACTATGTGCAGTTTAATGAATGTTACTGATTGCACGACAATACACATGGCTTTCTTTTTTGCTCCAGACACATTACTTACCTACCCAGGTTACAGCACTTTAAATCCACAAATCACTTCAGAGACACCTGTTAATCCTCACAACAACCCTGTGAGGTAGGCAACAGTCTATGATCACTACTTTACAAGTGGATAGACCAATGAATGATACTCTTGAATAAGTGATTACAAGGAACCAAGGTCAGCTGCTTCCTCTTTTTAAGAAGTATCTTCACTGACCTTGATAAGAGGGACAACTGATATGACACAGCAATTAAAAAAAAATGCCATAAGTGTCATGCAGGAGTTCTTGACCAGCTCAGCACCAAAGAATTAACTATGAATTACTTAAACTATTAAGATCCTAAAAAGCAGAGCTGTCACCTTAAAAAGAAAACAAGGGACACAACGTAAAGGCAGTGAAAAGGGATGGGGCAGGCATGGTTGTATAGAGTAACCATTGAACTTACCACCCCAAAACTTGATCAGCAGGCATACCCACAAACTGGACCTTTCCTTCCTTATATTGTTTTGTTTTTCCTTAAATGGACTGGTAGAAATCCCAGTGTCCTGGCCCAGCATCTTAGTGGGGCAATGAAATAGAGTAAAAAAAGAAAAAGTGGACAAGTAGTACCCTTGTTCAAGTGTAAGGGGTCTAACTAGAATTCTAGTTAGAACTTGGAGATACGGGGCCATTGTGAACTTCCACATTGTGAGCACCCAGATCATCACAACAAAGAGTAACTTTGTGTAAGACAAAACTTCATACTTCAGTTAAGAAATCTGAATCTTTAGGGTAAAGGCCAAGACCACTGATAAAGCATCAGCTACCACCTTAACAATAATGCTTAGTCAATAAATTAAAAATATCAATGAAATACATATTCCAGGAATATGGCATTAGCCTACCATTAAGTAAAACAAAAAACAGTACACTAAAACATTTTTAGACAAAATGATCAAATCAACAGATGGATGGAGTCTGCTTTAGGAAATTAGTTACTTTATGCCTATAGGCAAAAAACTTAAGCGATAGAAATTACTTCCATCTAAGCCTAGACAGAATATATTTTTCCTAATGTGTAGCTAGGTAATATGCAGAGATGTATGCTTTGCAGCCACAGTCAGAGTAACCTTAAAGTTATTAATGACAGAGCAAAATGAATCCTCCAGTGCTAGCAGATCTGAAATTCCTAAGGCATACGAAGAAAAATAAATGGAGTTCTAACTACGATTTTCATCTGCAGTTAGCAGGAAATCACGTGCTAGTCTAAACCCCTGCGTTCTACTCTAAACACCAACCTGCAGTGATGTATTGAGCAGAGGCCATTTCTCCTGAAGCTCTTAAGGCACCACCATACCTAAACCAAAAGAAAAATAGTTAGTATGCAATTAAACATAATCAAAAAGAGCAGTCAGAATTTTAAATCACAAAGCAGGCAGCAGCTGTATTTATTTAAATGTATCAAAAGAAATCAATCACCAAAAGAGAAGTAACTGAAGATTTACTCACACTCACCTCAAAGTCTCAGCTATATTGCAAGCACTGCATGGAAGCAAAGGAAAACTGCCATCCTTATGGTAGTAAGCACAGACTGAGAAGTCTGGATACATCACTGCTGCTTCCCTAATCCATTTGCCTCAAAGACTCAATCTACTTTTAAAGAAACTGAGAAAATGTCTGATAGAAGCTACCTCATTTCTGAAACATTTGCTTCTTCAGATACATGGAAAAAAAACACCTTCAAGGTTAGATGGCAGATAAAATACACAAAGGTGGAGAGCAGGCTCTCTTTCTCTACAGGAGAAGCAAAACAATGAGAGGTGAGATATTTTTCTTGGGGAGATATTTCCTACACTGAAAAAGTACAGGAGTCCACCCATATTACTAGAAGTTACCACTCTGAATGATTTCTTAACTTACCAGCTGCATGAGGAAAAGATGCTCTCCTCAAGCATATAAGCCTTCAAGCAAAAAGGAGGTCTCGTGCATTCTTAATCTCAAACTGACTTTTAAAAATTCTGTTCATTGCTAGATGATAAGCAGAAAACTTTCCCCATGACATGCTACAGAACAGGATGTACAGAGATCAACAGAGTAGCTGGTGAGAAATGAAGATGTAACAGTAAGCTTTCCTATGTGAGTCCTTTCACCTGTCTCCCACTGCCATATACCCTTCCATCCTGTCATCATGTAGGGAAGATCAAATAAAGGCCAAGTCTCGAGGGAAAAATAGAGTGGTTGCCTGTGAATTTGACTTCCCACTGACAGTAAGGCCAGATCTTGTATTGCAGTCTTCCAGCTTTATAGGGTACATTTTGACATTCGGTATGTTAAATTTGCTAAATAATCTGATTCATTGCAGTAACTCAAGAGTTCTTTACATAGAAATAAACAGACTTTCCTAAAATGACCACACTGAATAACAAAATGAACACACTGAATAGATTACAGTTTTTGTACTTCTATCATTTCACAAAATACTTATTTCCTAAGCTAAAGAAAACATTTTAGTCATGATATTTTTCTACTGAATCCTACCTTTTAAGGGCCTCTTTCACTTCTGGCACTGAGCGGATACACTGAACTGTAGCATTCATGTAGCAAGTGTTGCCAAGGTTTGTTAATCCACACGGTAATTCCATCTATCAAAAAATTTACAAGGATACTTGAAAGTCTGAGAGAGATGTGCAATTATTTTTCTATAAACACTGTAAGTTGACATCAACTTCTAAGAAAATGAATGATCAGAGATACATACAACCTGGAATATTCCATCAAATTTCATGAAGTTTTCCAGATCCATTTTCTGATTATCTTAATCATTTCACCATTCGGTGCTTTTAGAAGACATTCAGGAATGCTTTAGTTTTTTTTCCTGTGCATGTTTAATGAACATATTCTTCAAGCAGGCAGTCATTCAGAAAGTTCAATTATAATTCATTCAAATTCTGACCTTAAAATTTTATTTCCATGAAATTTCCACATGAATATATTTGTACAAAACATTGATGTTTTAAATAAAAATCAGTTTTCACTAAGATTCTGAATGTGACGTTCATTGTTAGAAACAAAAGCAGTATTTAAACTCCTCTCCAGAAGTCTGCAACAGATTGCTAATTTGATCCTTTCAGGAAACTTGTGAATTTCTAAAGTTTTGACAAATGTGAAAAACTAATAATTAAACTAAGCAGTTTAAGAAACAACTATAAATCATAATATTATAGCATTTTTCTTCCTTTTTAATCCTGCATATTTTGGTAGTTGTCAGGTAAAAGCATACAGTTTAATGAAACAAGTAGTGCTGCATACTGATACAACTTTATTTTACAAAGAGAGAATTCATTTAGCTGTGTAATCCATTTTTATGGAATATGTGCAGTACAGACAATTGAATTTTGCATTTCTCTGATAAATAATCAATGTGACCAACTTTTTCAAAATATTTTCGGACACTGAATCATCTCCTTGTTGGCCTCTCAGTTATCTCAAGGGTTAGTCTCAAAAATATGTAAATACCCTCCACATGCTAGTGCAGAAGTAAGAAAGTACAAAATCAGTCCTAAACTACAGATTCATTTTCATACAGATATGCATAAAAGTATCTCTATTCTGCATGCACATCTCCACTTTGCATGCACACATACAACTGTTTTAAGTATGACCAAGAGCTCCTAGTAAACCTGTAAAAAAGAAACAGCTCAACAGAAGTTACTTCATAAAAAAAAATAAAATTAATTACACTTTTCCAGACTTTATTCCTACAAGGGATAACGTATTATCTGTTTCACTAATATCAAACTTATTTTCATTCTCCAGAAAGAAAAGTTTAACTAAAAAAAGAACAAACAAAAACCCAAACACACCCCATTCTAAACAAACCTTTGTTTCTCTTCACAGATATGAAGGAGGCAAGAAACAATCTGTACACCAACAAGCCCTTATTCAGGCAAAGTTCAAGACACTAACACAGCAAAGGCTGTATTAAAACTTTGCTTTAAAGACACCAGCAATGCTACTTTTAGAAATTTACTAAGTTCCCTGCTTAAAGGAAAAACAGCACTAGTTTAAATTCCAGATTTCACTGCTACCAGTTCGGTCATCAATTTGAATTTGCATTTCTTAGATAAACTATAAATGCTAAACAGACATTCCAGGTTCACAATCCTCTTTTAAGCAATGGCAAGTATTTAAAAATGTGCCATTATTCAAAGGTTTATAAGAA
This sequence comes from Brachypteracias leptosomus, assembly GCA_013401335.1. NCBI lineage: Eukaryota > Metazoa > Chordata > Aves > Coraciiformes > Brachypteraciidae > Brachypteracias > Brachypteracias leptosomus. The sequence goes on from VYZX01030809.1 coordinate 25,453, forward strand.
AACAAAGTTTGAAATATGCTTACAGCGGAAGCCAACTGCTCCTCTGTCATGTCTTCTACAAAGATGGGTCGAGCAATTGGCTCTTCGGGAAGTGCATCTGCAGAACCCATCATTAATAAGGTCATCCCCTTGAAATACAGTAAAAACAGTAATAATTCTTTAAGGGTAGTTATTTCCACTTGAAAAAAAAAAATCATTAATCTCTTGACACATTTCAACTATTTCTCCAAAACAAACACAATCTTTCTTAGTTTACAGAACTGATACTGCACTGTTGTTTAAGAGTATACCTTTTCAGCGCAAACAGTCCTCTTTCCTTTAAGTTTTAGAAAATTCCTTGGAACCAAGGATAATGGAGTAGCTAACTCTGATTTTAAAAAAGCTGCAGCATTTGAGCTCCTCAATCAACAGCATCTTAAGTTCTCAAATTCAGAATTCTCTAAACAACAACCAATTATCCCTCATCTTGAACCCAGAAACTGGGAAAACACTTCAGACAGATGTAGGTAACAATGAGGAACGCTGCTCTGAGTTTGGGATTGCTTTTTTCACCTGAAAAGCAAGTGGGAAAGGGAAGTGCCATCCTTTGGTCTGGCAACATCTGAGGACATTAAAAAAGGAAAAATAACCAAAATGACTCCATCAGCATAAGGACTAACATTTACGGGGGCCGGGAAGGCAATCTAGTTACCATGCTTGCTGGACTAGTGTAAGGAAAAAGGAGTTTTTCAGCATTCAGTATCTACAGGAGTACACATATACAGTAAGATCTATAAAAGGGGGAGAAAATGGCTACCTGGGGCCTTGAAAAATACCATGCTAAAGAGAAAGATGATAGAACGAAAAGAAACTGCTTTGACAGTGTAAATGAATTCCTGGAACTTGCATATAACATTAAAATGAATAAAGGCAGCTATCAGCATAACGGTATGCAGAAAAGGACAATAATATTATGTATTCAATTTGTTGAATTTCTTAGCTACAGTAGCTGCAACTACAGGCTGCTGGTAGATGCTTGCAAACTAATCATAAGGGTAAGAGCAATGCTACCTAATTCCATATCCTCAGTGAAGAACTGGAGTAAAACCTGTACTAAATAGATGTTACAGGATACCTAAGGAAATAAAAATTACCAAAAAGCCCAAACAGAAATCTTTAGGATTCCTCGTTACTGTATTTCCTGTATTATATGGGTAAGAAACACAAATACATCCAGTTTTTGTTTTCTTTTTGAACTAGTCAAAAGTACAAATAACCAGTACTAATAGTCTTTGGTTTTAAAGAGTAGCTGTTTAATACAGAACAAAAAATTTCAGCAAGTTGATAAAAAAGGAAATAAACAGAGCTGTAACTTCAGCATTTGTAATGCAACAATTTCTGTACTGGGGATGTACAAGCACAATGGACTGCAGAGAGCGCCCAGGTTCACATGCTCTCTCTCTATAACATCCCTTATTATTATGTTCACAGATAGACAACATAGAAGGACCACTGGTCTGACTCAGAACACTTCTATATGCTCCTAAGTACTCCAGGAAGATGCTGCAATTTCCCTAGGGACACCAAAAAGTAGTTTTATACATATCAATGATGAGAACTTTGTCAGAATGTTCAGGTACAACAGCTATAAAATTTTATCATCAAGGCCTGATTTTTAAGAAAGAGCTATCCATTCAAACAGAAACAGCAAGAACTTTAACTCTTTAAATACCAACAAAAAATAAAACAAGTAAAATTCAGTTATTCCTCAGAACTTACATTCTTTATTTTTAGGTTCCCCCAGTCATCATCCTGTATTTGAAATTAAATAAAAGACAAGTTAATCATCTTGCAGCAAAAAACAAACAAGTATTTTCATTAATATTGATCACATATTTCTAAATATACAATTGTGTTTCATCCAAGATTCTGTAACATTAACTATTTACACAACATCAAGTCTTGCCTGACTAAAATAAAAAGCAGCCAAGTAGTCTTTCCAATAAGACTGTTCACCTGTTGTTCAACACTTAAGATGTAAACAATTTCCCCTGTAAGTTTAGATTAAGAAAAACTTATTTGCTAAAATGGTTGTAAAGCACTGGAACAAGCTGCCCAGGGCAGTGGTACAGTCACCATCCCTGGAGGTACTTAAAGACATGTAGATGTGATGCTTAGGGACATGGTTTAGTGGTGACCTGACAGCACTGGGCTGGACTTGATCATCTCAAAGGTCTCTTCCAAATAGAACAAAAATAACTTTTTTGTAGGAAAGTTTGTGTATATGGCATTACACTGATAAGTCTCCAGCAAAGAAGTGCCAGATAAACTTTTCTTAAGCTAAAGAGCAAGAAGTTGCACTCACATTCTGAACATTAAAAAAGGCACAGGAAAAAAACCAAGCACCAAGCAGAGTAGTGTTTGGTATAAGAGTGAAGAAGTGTTTTATAACAGCAGTGTACCTCCCAACCATTTACCAACAAATTTTTGCAGTACTTTCTAGTAGTAGGCAATCAGTCATACAGAATTATTTCTGAAAAATGTGGTCAGTTTAATACATACATTGAAAGATCTTCGGGAGAAACATACTTGGAAATATGTTCATTGTTCATTATTTTATAAAGCTAGAAGTAACACAAAACCCCCAAAATTTCTACCTTCAGAGTTCCTCCTTTAACCATAACCTTCTGTCTAGCTGGCTGAACTCCAGTCAGTGCAAACAACTGGGCTTTGAAGACCACTGGAGGTTCATCAGTGTTAAGCTCCACAGCATCGAATTTCTCTTTTCCCCATTTCACATTAACTGCAAACAAAATGTTTTGAAACTAGATTATTTCCTAACATACAAGAATGTAACTAGCAAGATCAATCCAGTATTTCAAATTCCAGACTCTATACCATCTCAATACATTAAATTCTTAACTCTAAAACTTGTCAATAATCAAGGACATCTTTTCTACAAGATATCTCAGCCATCAGAACATACTATTTCCAACAAGTCTAAAAATATCCTACAAAACTGTTGTAAGCAATATATATACTCAGAAACTTTGCAAGCAATAAACGTGTGCAACAGCATCTGAAATTCTTTGGGCAAATCTTCACAAAAGCAGCTTGAAAGCTACTCTCTCAATCTCTTGTTCACTGTAAACAAATTTCTAAAGAAAGTTGAGGCATACAATTCCGGTTCAGTTTTCCATAGTGTCTTTTTCCCTTCAATGACAAACAATACCATGTTCTTTAAAAGCAAAGCAACTGTCTGACAGACATAGTTTCGCCTACCAGTATGATTCAGGTAGAGCTACATTAGATAAGCGTGCATCAACACCCATATAATAGCACAGCTCCTGCCTCCTTTGAATGGCAAGTTAACCTTACAAAGCCATTTACAATGCCATCGCTGCTACTCTCCTCAGTTTTGACAGTGTTCCCACAAACAACTTACCTGTGTGCAAATACGGACAACGGCCTAGCACAGGTTGTGTCCCCAAAAGCTGTGTCCCCAGTGAAGATGCAGGATTGGAATTAAGAACTGAAGTGAAATTTGGCCATATAAAGTCTAACTTTTGATGTTGGAAATGGGATCACCAGCAGAAATGTTAGGCAGAATGACACACAGACACGTTCACTTTGGTATAGCTAGTACTAACCAGAGCAGACAAAAATGCCTGGAATAAACAGTGTGTTTCTAAAGAATGGTTACATATCTTTGATGAATTCCAATCACTATCATAGGTATACAAGGCTACTCTAGCAAGCTGCAGTTTTGTTGAAAATCTCCAAAATAAACAGTCACATCCCATGCGTAAAGTAAGTGGAAGACCATACTTTAAGAAAACCATATCCTTCCTCTACCTCTGCTTTGGTTTTAAGTGAATATACTATGGCAACTCTATGTTTCCACACCCAAAATTCTTAAAAGCTGTGATTTTAAAAAAACCTTCCATGAAGGTTCAGATTTCAGATGCATGCAGTTCCTGTAATGGGTAGAGTAAGGAAGAATAACCCAGTCTGAATTAGCCCATAAAACAACTTAAATGACTAGCTGTTCAGTATTTCTAGCAGAAAGTACTTTCTGATGTGTCCAACTTTCTGATTCTTTTAAAAACATTTATTATATTGCATATTTAAGATCTGCCAAGCATGAGCCTCCCACTCAGTCACTGAACAAGTCTGCTGCACAAACCTAAGTTTTCCTTTTTTGAACAGTCATGTATCCACCTCTAAATATGTACAAGAGTTTGCAATTATTCATCTGTAGTGTCACCAGTTTTGACAACTCAGCACTCAAGAGGAGACTAAAGATGAGCGTATTTCTCTTCAGAGCGCGCAACTAGTATGTCACCAAAAGTTTCCAAAATAAGAGAAAATAGTTAATTTGAGAACAACAGAAATTAAGAAAAAGGAAGCACATTTGCCCCACTGATAAGAAAACAGAGCTTATGCAGATGTGGTAGAGTTCAGGAAAAGTCCTGTTATACTGACATCAAGATCTTAGTTTGCCAACAATTAAAATAGCAGAGGAATGGGGACACAACTGTGTACTAAGGCCTTCCACAATCATGTGTCTCATGTACCAAAAAGCCGCAAGAGGCCAAACCTATGAAACATAAGCCAGTAACTGGTCCTAGAAGCATCACTGCAGGTTTTGCTCTTGCAGTCTTCACTAGCTCTTCACTAGAAGACTGCAAGAAACTTTTCTTCGCGGCAAGGAGGGCAAGTGGGATGCAACTGCAATTTAAGAGAGTTTTAACTCCTCTGGTTTTAGCTAGGAAATAATGGATTTAAAAGAGCAGAGGCAGGTGCACCTAAATAAATTTGGAGACATGGATACAGAATTACGGCTCACATGACAGACACCAGTACATATCTCAGTATAAAACAAACAAAAAAAGGGCAATACCGATGGACGATCGCGTGCGATATGCGTATGACACCCGTTCACATGGCAGAGCCCCGCCGAAATGGCCCTCCCGCCCATCAACAAAGCTCTTCCCTCGCCCCAGCTGGGCCAGGCCGCCTCCCGGGACGGGACGGGCGAGGCCGCACGTCCTGTGGTGCCGTCCTCTGCCGCGCGCGGACACGTGCCAAGCGCCGGGCAGCACGGCTGGACCGCCGCCAGAGCCTCTCGCTGACTCCGAGAGGCGCCGGCCGCCTCCCCTCGCTCGGCGGCAGGAAGGGCGCGGCGGGAAGGGCCTGGTTGAGAGCGACGAGGCCACCGAGGAGTGCTCGTCGCTGAGGCGACGGTGCCCGCTGCCGCAAGCGCTGCCCCCTCTCCGCTCCAATCCAATCCATACTGCGGGCCGGGCGCGGGCAGCGAGGCCGACTTACCTGAGAAGAGCGGCATGGCGGCGGGACAGGCGGCGCGCCGCGTCCTGGCGGGGCGCAGTGGCGGCGGGGAAGCGAAAGGGTGGCAGGGAGCGGCGCTAGCAGGAAGGAGCGGGTGGGCGATGGCGGCTCCGGCGCGTCCCTCCTTCACTCAGGCTCTCATTCAAACCAGCCCCTCAGGATGACGCTGCAAGCGGAGCCCGCTCTCCGGAAGTGGGGGGCGCTGCGCGCGCAGCGCCGGAAGAACGGGACGGTGACCGCCGCGCGCCGAAGGCGGGGGAGGAGCTAGTCGCCATTTGTGGCGGGAGCGGCTGTTCGGGAAGTAACGGCTGCGGCGGTGCTCGCGCGGCGCGGATGGGCGGGGCGGGGTGGTGCTACCCTTCGGGCGGGGGAAGGGAGGGGGTCCGTCCGTGGGCTGCTCGTGGACATCGGTGGGTTTTCGGGAGAAGCGTGGCTGAATAATGGAGCTGCTCTCTAACTCAGGAACGTGTTGCCGACCTTAAATTAGCAGCTGGCTGGTGCCAGGAGTGAGCAAACCTGCTGCGTGCAAACCGAGCGCAGGGACGCCACGTGAGGTGTCCTGGAAAGGACCCGGGCCCCAGAACGGGCTGAAACCGGAGTTCGTGCACCAGGCGGGAAAGAGCGATGTGGAGCACGAAGTACTAAAAGCTCAGATGGGTCTAGGTGTTCTGGTGGTTTGCCCAAAAACCGTGATTGCATGAAGACGAGGGGAAGAAAAAAGGCTGGATGAAATACCTTTGGGTTATACGAAAACATGGAGTAAGATAAAATTGTCAACAGAATAGCTTTATTAAGGGTAATTCCACTCATCCAGTCATCTACCAGCAATTATTTTAAGGTTCAGTGGTAGATAAGGTGAAGGATTGTTGGCCCAAGTCTGGGTTCTTTACCCAGTGTGCAAAGCCAGTTGACAAAGTTGAGATACTTGCTTTCGGTTCTACAGAAGCAGGTGCTAGGAGATAAATCACAAAACCAGCACATCTTTAGCTCAAACAGCAGCAGTTGATATACAATGCAAATAAATTATATATGATTAGTTACATGATTTTACATCATAAATCCTTGTGCACATGCTCGATCAAATTCTATAAAAATAAATGGCTATAAAAATAATTCAGGGCTTTAAAGTAAACCTTAAGGTGGAAGGCTTAGAAATTTCAGTCTTTTCAGTTTGTCATGGAGAACGAAAGTTGATTATTTTGTCCAGTGTAGGCTCCTAGATGTGAAAAGGAAGTTTTAGGGAGCATGGACTGTGTTTCACAGGGAAGCTCCGATGGGTGATATGCTGAAATTAAGATGGATCTTGAATTAAGATGAATTTCCAATTACTAAGGTGATTTAAACATTGTTAAAGTTTACCTGCAAGGTGATGAACTTTCTGTTACTTACTTAAAGGAGCCTTCTGGAAAAGCTTTAATCCAGTTCTAGGGTGAGATCCCACAGACCATCTATTCAAGAGAGCAGATCCCAGCTGTCTGCCTGTGAGTCTAAGTACAGGACATCTTCAGTCCAGCCATTTGTTCTTAATACCAGCAGTGGCCAATATAGAGGCCATTCATTCATGGTTGCTAAATGAAAATTGAATGCTGTATTGTCTGAAGCTGCACTAGCTGAATATGTGCTCCCCTTTGGAGCAGCCCTTAGTGGGTCAGGTCTTGGACAATTCCAGACCACGTGTTTTCAGAATCTGACAAAGGCACTGGATTGTGCTGTGATGAAAGAGAAGAATCAGGGTTTGTAGCTGCAGGAATACTCTTCCTAACCTCTGCAAGGTTAAGAATCACTACCTCCTTCTTTCCTCCGGGATTGTGTCGGCCTCTTCCTGCTTTTGTGCCTTTTTCCTTAAAGAGGGGATCAATAGATGCTAGTTTCCTTGAATCTTACAAAAAATGACATAAGGAATAAAGAGACAAAGAATGCAACCTGATATATAAATGTGAAGTACAGATTACCCAACATTAAAATTGTAAAAGATCGGTTGAACCTTATTAAATGCATCTTTTCTCGTAGTGAAGACAAGCCCTCAGGGAACCTTGGGCTGGGTCATGGGGACACAAGGATAGCAGAACTGCCTGCCCTGGCTGTGTCTCTGTCACTTTTTGCTGGGCTACACAAGTATGGCTGAGCTGGCAGGATTCAAGATGGGGGATCCATCTTTTTGGATTCAAAAGCTGGGGCTGTGTCTTTAGCACAATACCACGTGCAGGCCAACAGGCCTGGTAGGATTTAATAATGATGGAAGATGGGTTAGAGCAAGTCTAGATCTGTTTACAGGAGGATTTTACTCTATGAAATCTGCTGTGGCTCAGTTCTGAGGAGCACAAGTATGTGTGCCCTCAGACAGTACAGGTGCTGCAATACAGCGAAAGGCAATACAGTAAAAGGCGTGGGGAAGCAAGGCAAGCCCCATTGCAAGGCATGCTTTAGGCACCTTTGTGATGCCTGCAATAAAACAAAGAATGTAGCCTTCATTTTAAATAATTAGTCTCAGGAATTAAAATACTGCATTTACATTTCTTGTTTCTTTAAAGGAGAATATGTGTTATCTACATCCAATGTATTGACAGGTGCATTTATTAACACACATTTTATTTTTATGGGGAACATAATGTTCTTGGAAACCTTTCTAGGTATCTTCAGGCTTTAAACATTTTAATGAGTGTGTATTCACAGTACAGGTAGGCTGAAATCACATTATTAATTCCTGCCTTACAGATAATTGCCATGTATATTAAACTCAAAATAATCCATTTTAAGTGCTCTAGGTCTGATTTTCCAGTGTCCTGATATGTTACAGTGCTTTACATGTTTAAATAAAGGTTCTTTTTCATTAGAAAGATAGGCATTCTGCCTTCCTGCACTGCAAACCTTGACTTTCTGCAAATGAGTACCCACAAAACAAGGAACAGAAACAAGATATTTGAACAAAACTCTGGCGTACACCATATCCCATGCACCGCTCAGGGCTGAGCAAAGCCCAAACAGAGGGCACATGGCTGGCCTGCGCAGTGGTGGCTCCTAGAGCAGGCTTAGGGGCCTGGGGTATGGCACAGCCACTCACAACCTGAAAACCACTGCTACATTTGACCTCTGTCTCACAGCAAGTATAAACTGAAAAATGCAATGTAAATAAGGTGTGACTTCTAATCATAGATGATATAGAAAATGTAATGGCAGAGTAAAAAAAAAAGTAGCAATCCAGGATATGTTTAAAGTAATAGACACAGTATCCCCATTTCAGTGTTACCTGTTCACATTTCAGTGATTTTAAAACTTTTGCATTCTGGGTCACTATGAGCATACACTTGGGGGAAGAAAAAAGAACAGAACTAATTTGCATTTGTTATGTTTATAACTAGTACAGAAAAAATTCCTAGTAGATTTCAGCATCTCAGAGGGAAGCTCAGTGCCTGCTGCCTCTCCACTCACTGCGTGATTCATAGAATCATAGAATGGTTTGGGTTGGAAGGAACCTCAAAGGTCATCTAATTCCACCCCTCCTGCCATGACAGTGACACCTCCCACTAAACCAGGTTGCTCAAATTCCCATCCAACCTGGCCTTGAACACCTCTAGGGATGGAGCATCCACAGCCCCCTGGGCAACCTGTTTCAGTGTCTCACCGCCCTCATAGAGGAAAATGTCCTAATTTCTGATCAAAATCTCCCCTCTTCCAGTTTAAAGCCATTACCCCTCGTCCTATCACTATATGCCTTTGTGAGAAGTCCCTCCCGAGCTTGCTTTTAGGCCGCCTTCAGATACTGGAAGGCCACGATTAAGGTCTTCCCAGAGCGTTCTCTTCTCCAGGCTGAACAAGCCCAATTCTCTCAGCCTGTCTTTGTAGGAGAGGTGTTCCAGCCGTCTAATCATCTTTCTGGCCCTCCTCTGGACCTTCTCCAAAGCATCTATGTCCTTCTTGTGCTGGGGGCTCCAGAGCTAGACACAGTACTCCAGGTGGGGTCTCAAAAGAGTGGAGTAGAGGGGCAGAATGACCTCCCTCGACCTGCTAGCCACACTTCTTTTGATGCAGCCCAGGAAATGATTGCCTTTTCTAGGCTGCACTTGCACATTGCTGACTCATGTTGAGCTTTTCATCAACCAGCACCCCCAAGTCTTTCTGCTCAGAACTACTTTCAATCCACTCCTTGCCTAACCTTTATTTATGCTTGGGATTGCCCTGACCCAGGTGCAGGACCTTAGACTTGGCCTTGTTGAAATTCCTGACTTTCTTCCAGCTACAGCCTTGGTGGCTGCTGCTAAATCCCGTTTGTGGGAGAGGCTGTATCATTTTCTTATTATCCAGGCTGTTTTGCTAGTTAGCTACTCTTACCATTTTCTTATGTCTTCTTCAGCAGTAATATGGAGGCCTGAAGAGGGAATGAAAAAGAGCAGTTTTTGGCATTCTACTAATATTAATGAACTTTCAACCTAATACATTACTAGAAAATGGAAAAACAGTGGAAGTAAATTAACAAAAAATGATCATGTAAGAATCTATATGTCTCAATTTCTCAGTGTGTAAAACTACAGCTTCACCAATATGAATGAAGCCAGGTTGATTTATGCTAGCTCTTCATAGCTTACACATTCACATCTCCTGATGACTCTCTTGCACTGTATTTGGTAAGTGTAGGCAAAATCTTCCTACATGAATAATCATTAGCGAAAAGGGTAAAAGCTAAGCAAAATAAGGCAAGAGCCAGAACAAGTGGAGCAGCACAGTAATGATTTTTTTCTAGATGGTAAAGCTGATGCTTGCTAGAAGTTAAATAGCAATTTTTTTTTTTCTTTGAAATACCAGTTTGCACAGTTGATATCACAGGCATTATTTTTTCTAACAGTAGAAGCCTAGCCTTTGGCTGAATTTATTATTCACACTATAGCTATTCCTGTAGATAGGCACCTTGCTTACAGCAAACAAGCGCCAACATCAGTATACCAGAACACACAAACTGTAATTTGCTTGTGTAGACTTTTATTACAGCATTTTAGTTGCAACTTATCCCAGACATACAAGTCAATGTAATTTTACACTTCATTATGTCTGCTTCTCCTTTCCCAAGCTAAATCAGCATTTAAACAAGAATTGCAGAATTTCAGCATTGCTAAAAAGCTATGGAAGTGATAGTATGTGCCAATCTGTAGAGCAAAGCCATTTTTTCCACAATCCTTCCCTCTTCCCACTAGTCATTACAGGTTTTAACCTATTTTTCAGATTCATAAAATATGGAACTACAAGATACAACTTTTTTTTTAATTAAGAAATTTTTCAGGCAAGAGTTTTTGAACCCATAGAGGTAGCCAGTTACACATAAAGGAAAACAGAAAAGCAATCCAAAACCTAATCTGGGTCTGGAGAATGGCTTGACCATAGGCCTTTTCTATTGCTCTACACTTCCTCTAATAGTAGATGTTTTAAGGTATGTTTAATCATCTTCCTATATTTCTGGGTACATGATAGGAGATTAAAGCAGGTTATAATTATCCCTTGTATTGCTTGGCAAGCTAACGATGTGACTGGCGATATGGAAGGTGTGCTCCAGCCACAGCTTTGAAATTGCTGACATTTCTGATACAGCAAGCTCAACATAGAGGAACTTTCTGAAATTACGTCGTCACCTACTTCTGTTTATCTATACTTCCCAGCTCTGTGGCCTTCAAAGGACATACAATCATTCACATGTAATTTGTCCTTACTACTCCATTGTTCTACACCTTGGTGGATTACCTAGGGAGATTTATAGGCAGCTAGCTTCATGGGATGCACAGACTGTTAAAAAAAACCAACAACCCCAAAACAAACCTTCACCAACAAAAAACACCTCACAGTTTTTTGTCTTTTGAACAGGGTTCCCTCCTCCAAAGTAAGTGGGATTTCTGAAGCCCCAAATCTGCTTCATGAAGGGTGAAGCAATCACCTCAAGGGTGATTGCAAGCTCAGAGTGATGCTTGAATAATAAATATAAATTGGGCTACTACAGCAGGCCATAATAAGGGAATGAAAAAAAGTATTTAATATGGTATTTACTTATTCATGCAGAATAGTAAAAACATGTTTCAGAGTCCCCTAGACATTATATTGCAAATGTACCTTGTACAAGGAAGCTGTTGCAATGTCTGAATGCTTAGAAAGATGTACAAGCTGCAGTAAGGAGAAAACACCATGCCAGCCATTTTCAAAAGGGTCTTTCCATAAATTACTTTATTTCTCATTAAATGAGCACAGAGTCATTACCATATTAATAGCAGATATGTTTATTATTACATATCCATCAGTGCGGCTTTCAATACCACTTGAAACATGCATCAGTTTTCCAGTGCTTCTCATTTAATACACAACTGCAAAGCCATTATAAATTATTGAGGAGGTATTTAGTTAAGAAATAAAACCATACTGCCTATTCCATGAATGTATTCCTGCTACAAAGCAAGAGTCTGACAGCATCTACTGAAGTTCCTGAATTACCCGGAGCTTTTGCCTATATGCTTGGGGATTTTTTTTATGCATTGCCAATACATCTTTTGACTTGTAAACCAGAATCAGTCTTTCTTTGTAAGAGGAATTCTCATTCAAAGATTGTACTTGTACAAACAATATTTAGAAAAATACATCTAACATCTACAGTACTTCAACCAATTAAAATTCAGTAAAAACCACTGATATGCAAGTTTTTAGAGGTTTCCTTTGTTTAGTTTTAGATTTCTACATTTATTGACATGGCAATAATACAATTATCTCAAATTAAGGCATTAAAAGGACAATGTAAAACCCAGTAAAAGTGTTCTAAGAACAATTTACAGTTCAAGCAGTGCATATATTTCTTAAATGTTTAACTTAATGTATGTTATCACTTAAAATTGTAAGGCAATACATTACACTATTATAGAAATGATGTACCCCTGACTATGCTTCCAAACTTGGTGGTTCTCTTTACTGTTACGTTTCTAATGCCTCTAATAGTAAAATAATTCAGTATGGCTTGGCAAAAATGCATAGATTAAAGGCAATTACTTGTTCCCCCCCCTTACAAACCTGAATCAGTATTTTGTGAAGCATAATGCAAAACATTTAGCACTTTGATCCATTCCATAGAGGGTGGTTACCATTAAGGCTGTTAAGATCTCTGCAGTGAAGGCACTGAAGTTCAAGTGATAAGGCTTCAATTTTAAGCTAATTCTGCAGTCTTCAAGACTACAACTTTTGAGTCTTGAAAGCAATTGCGGTCCTCCTCACTGAGAAACCTTCCTCCTCTACTCTGTTTCATATGCTTATCTTGACATAAATATTCTCTTCACAGGATGAACAGTCCTTCTCATTCACTGTGATATGAAGAAAGTTGGCTGTATTTCATCATTATTGACAGGCTTTTTTTTTAAAATCCAAAAAGGCAGCACCTTTTTTCATACACCTAGCTAAGCTTTATTTGTTTTAACTTGCATTACATAGTAATAATTAATCTAACCTAACTTTAGGCAAACCCGCAATTAAACACCCTCAACGTGCTTTTGTGTCAAAGCAAGGAGGAGACAGTAATAGCAATCTTAACCCTGAAGCCTGTGATAGTATGTTGAAACAAACAACAGCCCATCTGCACTGCTCTGTGTGGTTAAAAAAAGCCCCGTTTCTCAGACTGCATCCCATGAGATTCCATTAAGCACTGTACATGTGGTTAGCTGGAACAAAGAAGAAAACAAACAATTAATAACAAATACAAAAATTAGCTTCAGAACACTAGAGGATGTTTGCCAAGAGCTTCAGTGAAGAAAACACTTTATTTTACATTAACAAAATATTTTTTCAGTTGACATGGTACAATACTAAGACACCTACACAATCTTCCATGAACTGTTCTTCATTTCAGTTAACATTAAATGAACACAGAGATCAGACAAATGATAATATTACTGCAGTTTTACAAGTAAATGATTAAGAGTAAACAATCATGAGTGTATTCATGGCAAATGCAAGGTAAGCCTCTTTCACGTGCAGGACAAGAAAAGACTAAGAGCAGGCACATGCAGTTGCCAGAGCTCATTCGATGCACACGAGTTTTGGTTGTCTGGGTTTTGTTTTTTCAAACATGCATTAACTTGATCAGGTGCCCAAGTCCAAATATGTTAAAATGAAACACCTCAACTGTGCTGATGCAATATGTATAAATTAGCACACTATAAACTATGAAGTGTAGTTTAAGATCTAGAAGCAGTACTGCAAATGCTAGCAATTTCATTATGAAGTTCTGATTTATATTTACCACTGATAAGTTATTAAAAAGAGGAATAGAACTTAAGATTAATTTAAACATGATGCATCTTTTAATAGGTCTGATACACCCCTCCATGAAGTCAATGAAGTGCTGCCTACCAACTGCAAACAAAGACTGATAACTTATGGGTCAGAGTTAAAGGGATGGCAGGGGAAGGTGATACAGTGGGGGTTTGCCACAGGCCACCTGACCAGGAAGATGGAGTAGATGAGGCCCTCTCTAGGCAGACAGGAGCAGCTTCCCGTTCACAAGCCCTGGTCCTCATGGGGGATTTCAACCACCCTGATATCTGTTGGAGAGAAAGCACAGCAGGGCATGAGCAATCCAGAGGTTCCTGGAATGCACTGATGACAATTTCCTTCTCCAAGTGGTAGAGGAATCTATGAGAAAAGGTGCTATGCTGGACTTTGTTCTCACCAACAAGGAGGGGCTGATGGGTATCATGAAGCTCAAGGGTAGCCTTGCATGCAGGGACCACAAAATCATGGAATTCAACAAGGAATGTGGGCAGCAAGCTCACTACTGGGGCTTCAGGGAGAACAGACTTTGACCTCTTCAGGGATCTGGCTGAGTACCATGGGATAAAGCCCTGGAGGGGAGAGGGGCCAAAAAAAGCTTGTCAATATTCAATGACCATGTCCTCCAAGCCCAGGACCAATGCATCCCAAAAAAGAGGAAGGCAGGCAAGAATGCCAGGAGGCCTGTGTGGATGAACTAGGAGCTCCTGGACATCCTTAGATGCAAAAAGAAAGTCTTGAGAGTGGAAGGAAGGACATGTAGCCTGAGAGGAATATAAAGAAGCTGTCTGAGCAGCCAGGGATCAGGTTAGGAAAGCTAAAGCTCAGAAAGACTTACATGTGGCCAGGGACATCAAGGGTAACAAGAAAAACTTCTACAGGTATGTCAGTGATAAAAGGAAGGCTAGGGAAGATGTGGGCCCCCTCTGGAAGGAAACAGGAGACCTGGTGACGAGGGATATGGAGAAAGCTGAGGTACTGAACGCCACTTCTTTGCCTGAGTCTTCACCAGCAAGGGCTCTAGCCACACCGCCCAAGTTGCAGAAGGCAAAGGCAGGGACTGGGAGAAGGAAGATCTGCCCACTGTACGAGATTAGATTTGAGACCATCTAAGGAACCTGAAGGTGTACAAGTCCATGGGACCTGACGAGATCCATCCACAGGTCCTGAGGAAACTGGTAGATGAAGTTGTTAAGCCACTTTCTATCATATGTGAAAAGTCATGGCAGTCTGGTAAAGTTCCCACTGAAAAGGGGAAACATAACCTCCATTTTCAAAAAGGGAAAAAAGGAAGACTCCAGAAACCACAGGCTGGTCAGTCTCACCTCTGTGCAGGCAAAATCATGAAGCAGATCCTCCTGAAGGCTCTGCTAAGGCATATGGAAAATGAAGAGGTGATTGGTGTCAACCAATGTGGCTTCACCGAGGACAAATCAGTGGATAAGGGACAAACAACTGACATCATCTACATGGACTTGTGTAAAGCATTCAACAGGGCATCCTTGTCTCTAAATTGGAAAGACATGGATTTGATAGATGGACAAGGAATTGGCTGGATGGTCAAACTCAAAGAGCTGCAGTTGACAGTTCAATGTCCAAGTGGAGACTAGTGACGAGTGGTATTCCTCAGGGATCGGTACGGGGACCGGTCCTGTTTAACATCTTTGTTAGTGACGTGGACAGTGGGATTGAGTGCACCCTCAGCAAGTTTGCAGACAACAGCAAGCTGTGTGGTGTGGTCAACGCACTGGAGGGAAGGGATGCCATCCAGAGGGACCTTGACAGGCTGGAGAGGTGGGCCCTCATGAAGTTCAACAAGGCCAAAGTGCAAGGTCCTGCATCTGGGTCAGGGCAATCCCAAGCACACAGGCTGGGCAATGAGTGGATTAAGAGCAGTTCTGAGCAGAAAGACTTGGGGGTGCTGGTTGATGAAAAGCTCAACATGAGCCAGCAATGTGTGAGTGCAGCCCAGAAAGGCAATCATATCCTGGGCTGCATCAAAAGAAGTGTGGCCAGCAGGTTGAGGGAGGTCATTCTGCCCCTCTACTCCGCTCTTTTGAGACCCCACCTGGAGTACTGCGTCCAGCTCTGGAGTTCCCAACACAAGATGGACATGGACATGTTGGAGTGGGTCCAGAGGAGGGCCAGAAAGATGATTAGAGGGCTGGAACACCTCTCCTACAAAGACAGGCTGAGAGAATTGGGCTTGTTCAGCCTGGAGAAGAGAACACTCTGGGAAGACCATAATCGTGGCCTTCCAGTATCTGAAGGCGGCCTAAAAGCAAGCTCGGGAGGGACTCTTCACAAAGACATGTAGTGATAGGACGAGGGGTAATGGCTTTAAACTGGAAGAGGGGAGATTTTGATCAGAAGTTAGGACAAAATTTTTCTCTATGAGGGTGGTGAGACACTGGAACAGATTGCCTAGGGAAACAGTGGATGCCCCAACACTGGATATGTTCAAGACCAGGTTGGATGGGGCTTTGTGCAACCTGATCTAGTGGGAGGTGTCTCTGCCCATTGCAGGGGATGTGGGGTAATTACTGAAAATTGAAAACACCAGACATTGTTCACACATTAAGGATAATCATAACATTGAGAAGACCTCCAATGTGGTGTACAGCTGGCATGCAAGGAATCCCTTCCACACTGGTCCCTTAAGCAACACGATCTGCAACCTTGGACATGACGCGGAGGATGGAGCAGAGTGGAGACACCATGACTAGCTTCTGCAATAACGGTGCAGAGGATGGGACCTTGAAGGGTGATAAGTTGTACACTCGCAATCATAAGTCCATCATCCTGTGATGGATTGCTGTCCTTTGTGTGAACAATGCTCATTATAATAATTTTACACCAATCAGAAATAAAGGTATGTATGACTACAGCCCCTCAAGCCCCACCTTGGAGGTAAAAAATAATATAAAAATATCCAAACAAAAGGGGAATTTTGGGGAAGACATCATCGTGGGATATGTCACTCCTGGGATCGGTCGACGGGCTGACCCCTCTCTTCCCCCCTCATAGGGATGCCTTTGGGTGAGATTATGAACTTTCGCGAAAGCTTAACTTTAACTTTCTCTGGGTTTAAAAATCTCTATAGAGTTGCCTTCAATATTGGCCAATTTGTGTACACATATTACAGACAGTGTATTCATCACTGGCAATCTATAAGAACTTCTACTCTGTTGCCTTGAATAAATTATACTATTCACATAATCAGCCGCACTGTTTCTCACTGGACGTCATGTAAGTCCATAAATAGTGGCTGGATGGGAACACAGCGCACTATTGAGTGAATCTGTGTTACCAGACTCATAGTGCCAAATTGGACATCAATCAGGATTTAAATTTAGCCGCCCCCAGCCCCTCTGACATCTGAGGATAAGCTGGAAAACAAGAGGGTTTATTTCCTGCCAAATTAATTTACTGCTTACTTAACACAACAGCGGGTTTGGAACTTGATGATCTTTAAGGTCCCTTCCAATCCAAACCATTCTATGATTATATAAAAGGTGGATCAGACCCTAAATAAAATGTATTAAAAATGTCCTAAAGCATGGGTTAAATTAAACTATCTTGTCCATTAGACAAGATAGTTAATGCCTGCTTACATGGTAGGACTCCATCACTGTGATCAAGTTCTGCTATACTGTCTGACAAGAGAACCATTTGCAGATACTTAGTAAAAGCTGAACATGTATATCCCATAGAAATAATCACTGCTTCTCTTGCTTCCACATCTAGATAAAGAGTCAGGATATGAACTGTGGGGTGAAGTGTCTTGAATTCAGAGAAGCTGATCTAACAACTCACTGCTTCCTTGACAAGGGCCCATTCTTCCTCCACTTTATCACCTTTCTGACCGCAGGGGAGTACCCTCCTATTTACCTGTCCTCAGCTTTGGCAATCGCTGCACTTCTCAGTGGGCTGATTCCACTCATAGCTCAGCAAAATAAATCTATGGTTTTTTGACAGTCAGGAAATTGAATTGTGGACCACCACGGAAGGGTCCAAAATGGATCATTTCAAGCACTTACCCAGGATCCAGTGACAGAAGAGCAGGGAAGGAAGACAGGGAAAATCCTCCCCTTGAATTAGCAACAGGCTGTATATTAGCTCAGCTACTGTGCAATCACCAGTTAAGTGCTCAGTATGCAAGATCCATTGTAAATTTATTTAATAATCTAAATTTAAATATCTGGTACATCAGAATTGAATTTTCCTAAAATAAATCCAGTGTCTCTTCTTTCTAAGTGTACAGGATAGAATATGTAGTGGTATCAAGGCATAGGCTGGCCTACATCATAGCAGTAATTGTCTAGTTCGTAGACACAAGTAACATCAAACTTGTCTGAAAAAGTCACGAAAACATCCACAGTAGAATAGCTTGAAAGGGAAGTTCTTATTTGAAGCCCCACTGCATCCCAGCCAACCCAGTGGCAGCTGTCTGATGGGGATGGAGCATGCCACAAAGCTGCCCAAGCAGCTCCTCAGGCATCAGTGAGGTGCAGGGTCTCCCCATCTGCCTCTTGCACATGTCTCCATGCAGCATGACAGGCTTGCAGCACGCACATACTTAACACTCTTGCTGGTCAAGTCAGTGCCTCTTTAAATGGGTTATGCTCAATATGCTTCTTCCTCCATACTCAGTGTCTACAGTATTCAGCATTAAAATAGAGTTTGCTGTAAATTAATTACATGTTCTAAAAAGCTATGTCAGTATTAAACATCATTAAGAAGCTAGATTTCTAAGGTCAATGTCAATTATGTCATCAAACTTAGTTGGGCTCAGTCTAGAAGAGTAATATAAATGTTAACTGGTTGATTCACATCACGGTCTGCTAGAAAAATTCAAGAAGTTAAAAAGATAAGATATCATGTGGCTATTAACTTCTGAACTGCCAGAAGACTTAAGAGCTTTATTTCTTCCCACGAACTTGGAGGATCCCATTGGGTGATGGGGAAAGGTGTTAACAGAAACTGTTCAACAGAGATAGAGAAAAGCAAGGCTGCAGTATTCTGAACAGCTGATCTGACCTGATACTTCACCAGTGCAAGACCTCCTTCACCCTTCCTCCTTCCATTCTTGAGACAGATCGGGTGCATTCTGGACTCCTCCATGAACCACTGCAACTTCCTAACCCAATAGAAAAGCACATGCTTTTCTTCTGTGGGGCTAGGGATGGGATTTTTTGTTGTTGTTATGCTTTTCTTTAGTGAAAACATTCCTGGATTAGTTCTCTGCTGGAAAATAGATCAGTTTACTGTGGTAATCTGTGAAGCATAAGCTGACACAAGATAAAGTGCAGGAATATGCAGCTCTCCTCCTTCTGGTGCTGGTGAGCTACTAAGCTCATTGTGTCTCAGGATTTTTAAAAGAGCTTTAAAGATGGTGTTTCTCATTTAAAAAAAAATCTCCCATTCACTACTTTTGTATTTCTATGATTCTCTAACACTTTCACATCACAAATGCCAATAGGATTAATAACAGAAATTGTCTGAATAACTAATCTCTTCAGACACATTCCTTTAAGAACTACTGTAAACTTTCAAATATGTAAATCTGTCCATTCCATAAGAGATTAGTGGCAAACTTGTTCTTGCTAAAGGCAACCCCAAACCAGCATTTCTCTTAAGACAGAGTGAAAAAAAATGAATGAATTAAGAAAATAGAATTGTCCCCATTAAAGAGTATGGATGAAAGCTTCTGTGCTTTTCCAGTTAGCTCTGAAATGCCTCGAAAAAAGTTATGATCTTGAAATGAAAAACCTCAGAAATTACAGTTATCTTGAAAGAAAAAGAAACCCTACTGAAAAGCTAACAGCTATGAGATGTCTGAATACCAGAGCTGTTTTGCCTATAGTAGGCTTTTAAGCTCTCCCCCATTTTTTTTTTTTTAATTCTGTGTGTATGTGCACATGCAAATTCCTCCATCACACCCTAGTGTGAAGTATATAACAATAAATGCAGTATAGCTCATCTGATGATCCTCTCCAAAACTGGAAACAAATATTGCAATAGAATTTTTAAAAAATCTGGTTATTACAGGTAGCAGAGGACCTCGCAAGGCCAAATGGAAAGGAAAGCATATTCAGAATGCAATTCAAACAGTCTTTTGGAAAAGAAAGTCTACAACACTATCTTTACAAAGTGAGCTCTACATAGGTAAGGTTTGGCAGGGGAGAGGGAAGAATCTGTATATTCCTTAAGAGGATGATTTCTAAAATACACAGTCAGGACTACAATCTTCCAAGAGCTGTGTTAGATTATTCCAATTAATCCAGCTGAAAGTTGCATGTAAATGGTGTAATAAAGTAATTCTTTCCAACCCCACTGGCTGGTTGGTTGGTTTTGGGGGAGTTGGTTGCTTTGGGTTTTTTTACTAAGAATACTACCCCATCAAAAGATTCTCAATTAATTTGACATCTTTTTCAGTAAGCAATGCTGACTAGCATTATTTCAGTGTCACATTTTAAAAACTTTTAAAACCTGTATTAATGAATTTTACATAAGTTCTGGGGTTTTTTCCAGAATTTATGGTGGGATGACCATTCAGTATCAAAATCATTCCACCCAGTCCTTTTAAGTATCAACATGATATGCTTTTTCTTTAAGTCTTAGATGGTCCAAGCCTCACTGAAAAATCTCACTAATCAGTAGCAGAGCTCTTTAACCAGTTCCAACATGTTATCTTTATCTGACTGTTTAAAAGGTTTGCCTTTAGTTTCTACAATCCTGATTATTGTTGAAATAAACGTATCATAGGATACAAAAAAGCACTTCATGTTTTTCTCAACCACAGGAGTACTTCTTCAACAGTCCTACTGTAAATAAAGATGATGTTAAACAACAGCTATTAATGATGCCTATTTTAAAATCAGCAGGTGTCATTCATATTCAAAAGTCTTAAAAAATCTGGCTATGGAGAGGTCTTAACAATTTTCAGTAAATCTTGGAAAATTGAGAAAATGTATTTTGGTAGTCCTGCCAACTAGGAAGACTCTTTCCCTATTGAGACACTATTTTCCATTTCACACTGTTGACCCAATCAGTTACTTGGGAGGGAAAGAAATATGCATATGATATGAGAAAGCTAATGTAGGTTAAAACTTAGCTTACAGTAACCTCACAATAAAAAAAAGTGTATTTCAAATCTTGCCCTGGTTAATGCATAGGGTCATAAACAGCTTATAAAAACAACTGCTGAGATAGGAGACGACAGGGAATGAGTAAGCAGGGAGAAAGATTTAATACTTAAACTGCATCACACCAAAGGAAATGGTGTAACAGAATGAGCATCTGTCAGCTTCTCATTTCACCCCCACTTGCAGAAGACTTCTAGTTTACACAAGCTCTAGGAGTCAATCCATGAATGACTATGTGGATCATCCTTGCAGTTAAATGTCATTGATAATACATCTACTGAGCCTGGCCTTTAAACAAGAAAAAATGCAACCAGCTCCCTCACATGTATTGACAGGCCAGGTACTGCCATCTCTATGGTACCTTTCCAAATTCAAAGAAGTGATAAATTTACCACAATAGCAGGAGAATTCTGTCTGTTCCTTCCATCAGAATTTGAGCAGAGATTTAGCTCAGCAGTTCAACAGCCCTAACTATGGAGTTATTTCACAATTTCACATTAAATAGGATTTATAAACAGGTATTTTTTTAGTTAAAAAGATCAGTAACTTCTGTAGTTTATTTCTCACCTATTTTTTCCAGAAGTATTTTTAACAACTTTTCGGAATGACTGATTTGCTGAAGATCTTGTAGACATAGTTCTAGGAGAAGCGCGAACAAAAGTAGATGGTGGTGTCTTAGGGATCTTCTTTACTAAATGAGTCACCCACTTCTTCTGTTCATCTTGACAGGATGCCAATAACAGCATATCTCTTGCTGAAGTTACATCATAACTCACTAAAAGGAGGAAGATGATTCAGTGAAAACTAGGACCTGTTATCAAAGTAAGAATTATGACATACCATGTGTGCCACTGGAAAGAACAATGGCACCTATATCCATACTTTTATTGGATTTGTTTATATATTTTTGGAAGACAACAAACAGCAGGGGAAATTATGAATATAATTTCTTTCAGTATTTGTCACTCTGCATTTTCTATTCTAACATTAATATTCAAGAAATGAGAAAACTTACACTAATTGTAGTCTCAATAAGCTATAAAGTTGTGTGGGTGCCTTATGGATGAGTTCCAGAGTACATACCTTAAATGCTCCACTTTGCACAAGCATAGAGAGCACCTTTACTCCAGTCCATAAAGTGGCTGAAGAACCACTCTTCAAGGTCTTGGCACAGCTTGGTGATGCACCCACTGCACTGTCCCTCATGTGGGCCATGTATAAGTACAGAGAGAATGGTCTGGTAACCAAGGAGCTGCCCAGTACTTGGGCACAAACTTCTAGAGACCCCTGTGCCCTCAGCTGAACCACATCAGTTACACCACCAAAGGCCTCCGTATGGAAACTTGCTACAGTTGTCTGTTCTTAAGCAGTGTTAACAGTCTATTATTTTAATAGCACCTTTCACATCTAAAATTATAAAACTAAAGAGTAGAAAACTTTTAAACTGAAGTTCTTTTATTTGCCTCCGATAGCTTAGCGGGTCTGGCTAAATAAACCATGCAGAGAATATAGAATGCTAAAAAAAAAGAGTGTACCTTTGCATGGTGCAATTAATTCTTCCTTTTTATCCAAGTGGTCTCTATGGCACTTCACATGGCATCTTCGACATTCTAAGGCAGCAGGAGGTTTAAAGACATGCCAAAGAGGTTTGGCACAGGCCTCACAGTTGGCTGGAAAGTGGTATAATGTTGGAATGAATTCATGGCCTTTGTGATTTAGAAAATTTGTCTTCTCTGCTGGCTGTACTGGTTCTACCTCCAAATCCTTCCTGCACTCCCCCTCATTAGCATAGAGAATCTGAAAAAGAATACTGCTTTGTTATTGTTGAAGGACTATGTATTTTTATGCACTTTTCAAAGAAGCTGCCAAACTTTTTCAAGAGAGTTAAACGGAAATGAGAAGACACTTCTTTGTACCTGGAATATTTTAGGAATTTCTTCAGTTTCAGCTCTATATACATCTCCTTGAGTTACAGGCCGGACATGGAACAGCTTACTAGATTAGAAGAAACATAAATCAGAAAATGACTACCCAAGTAAGATCAAAACATTTCATAGCATGGAAAGAGGGTTATCTTGCAATGGGTTCAAGATCCATCATGCCAAATTTACCTGTGAAAAAGGCTTTCAAATTCTTCCTCAGAACACTCAGAAGTCTGATTACTGCTAGAAAAGCTAGTGACCATATGAAGTGTAGTAGTATTATTTTTTTTACTAAATCATATTATCAGTTGATAAACAATCAATGCCAGAACATCACAAAAGGCAATCTAGGGCACCAGTGGTTGAAAAAAAAACAATGGTAGCTATTAAAATTGAAACAATGTGGTGGTTTAGTCCCAGCTGAGACCTGAGCACCACGGGACTAATCCTGCTGCCCCCTACCCCTGGACGGGAAGAGGAAACAGAGGAAAATACATACCCTGCACATTGAGATAAGGAGAATTTAATAGAGCAATGCAAAAGGAACAGTCAGAACAACAACAGTAACAATAGCAGTGAGGAGATAATGTACAAAACAAGAGATATAAAGCGTACAGACCAGGAGCAGAAGCTTGGACTGAGTGCTCCTGGCGTTGTGGGCATGATGCTAGCATGGCATGGAATAACTCACTGGCTGGTTCGGGTGTCTATCCTGGCTGTGGCTCCCTCCCAACTCCTGGGGAAAATTAATCCTATCCTAGCTGAACCAGAACATTCTCCACCCATTATTCTATACCATCTATGTCATGCCCAGCAGCCATTTAACAATTGACAACGTACAACATAATTCACTGTCTGTTCTCACACAAAATTAAGTCCCCTTGTAGTACACATTGGACCTCTCTGTCCTCCTGCATCACCCACCAGGTGCACTGAGGTCCCTGAGCAAAAGCAGTCTTGTGGATGGGTTTGGCTTTGCCTGCAGTGGGACTAACCCAGACCATTTTCCCTAATGCATTCTTCATGTGCATTGCAGGGACTTTATCCCTGTCTACCATACGTGGAAGTCTTGACTGGGCAGGATCAGCCCAATTGGCAGATCCTCTTGTGTTGACTAATCATGTGGCCTTTACTAAATGTGTATCCCAGTGTTTGAAGGTCCCACCCCGCATTGCTTTCAATGTAGTTTTTAACAGTCCATTGTATTGTTCAATTTTCCTGGAGGCTGGTGCATGGTAGGGGATGTGATAGACCCACTTGATGCTGCTCTTCTACCCAGGCTTCTATGAGCTTTTTTGGGCAGAGTCCCTTTGTCTGACTTGATTCTCTCTAGGGTGCCGTGTTGCCAGAGGACTTGCTTTTCAAGGCCAGTGATGGTGTTCTGTGTGGTGGCATGGGGCACTGGATACATTTCCAGCCATCCAGTGGTTGCTTCCAGCACTGTAAGTACGTGGTGCTTGCCCTGGGGGGTTTGTGGCAGTGTGATGTGGTCAATTTGTCAGGCCTCTCCATATTTATATTTCAGCCATCATCCTCCACACCACTGGGGCTTTAACTGCTTGACTTGTTTGATTGCAGCACACGTTTCACACTCATGGATAACCTCTGCAGCGCTCTCAAGCCCATCTATATGTTGCATCTCTTACTTGATGACCCCAGGTCTCATGGGCCCACTGGGCTATAAATAATTCACCCTTACATTGTCAGACCAAATCCACCTGTGCCACTCTGATCTTGGCAGCCTGGTCCAGCTGTTGGTTATTTTGATGTTCGTCAGTGGCCTGACTCTTGGGTACATGGGCATCCATATAGTGCACCTTCACAACTAGGTTCTCCACCCGAGCTGCAATATCCTGCTCAGATATCAACAGCTCAGATGGGTTCACCTCTGTGCTGCCAGTTGCTCTGTTTCCACTGCTGCAGCCACCTCCACAGAGCATTTACCATCATCCATGAGTCAGCGTAGAGGTAGAGCATCGGCCACTTTTCTCTCTCAGCAATATCCAAAGCCAGCTGGATGGCTTTCAACTCTGCAAACTGGCTTGATTCACCCCGTCCCTCAGTAGCTTCAGCGACTCGATGCGTGGGACTCCACACAGCAGCTTTCCACCATTGATGTTTTCCCACAGTGTGACAGGACCCATCAGTGAAGAGGGCATATCGTTTCTTGTCATCTGGCAGCTTGTTATATGGTGGAGCTTCCTTGGCACGTGTCACCTCCTGCTCTGGTGACATCCCAGTATCTTTGCTTTCCGGCCAGTTTGTGATCACCTCCAA
>VYZX01030810.1:0-41062 GCA_013401335.1 Brachypteracias leptosomus
CAGGGTAAACCCACCACAGAAGTCAAAAGTACAGTGGGGATGAAAAAAAAGACTTAATGTCTGTTCTTTCTATGGGTGATGGACAAAAATGGACATCTGAAAATGGATCCACATAGCCTAGAAGTACGAGCGCTGGCCTACCTCTTGATAACTGTATTCACTTCATCTAGAAATATCCATCTGTGGAACAGAATCTGAACAGCCAAAGGTATCTAAAAGAGTAACAAATGTGTCCTCAAAAGCCATAAGCCATTTATCTGATTCAAACAGTGCCATGTGCTGTTACATGAAAAATCCCACTTCAAGTTCTCTGAGCACTTCCTAGTTCTTTTGTTGTAATGAAAACGTGGGGAATTCAAGATGTGGAGGAGAAAAATCGTTCCCAGCTAGTGCAGAAGTCTTCATTTCTTTGTTATACACAAAGGAAATGAACAAATCACTCTACATAAGTCTCTCCAAACACCCCCAAACACAGGATTTTTTCAACTGTTGGTTCAATTTTTCTCTGATGCAAACTTGAAAGATAATTTTAAGCCTGATATGTACTGGTATTTATCACATCATAAAACATCACTGATAAGGCAGTACAAAAGTATTGTTTTCTTACATAAACTAGTTATATCAAGTCATAGAGAGGATAGGATTTGCAGCTGTTCATAAGTATAGCTAACAGCTTCAGACTGAAAATAATCCTGACAGTGTCTGCACAACCTCCCTCTCTGAGGTGCACACTGCCTCCTCACCACCAAGCATTCAGCAAAGACATCTGTTTCACAGATATTAGTGTGTTGTCACACAATTTCACCCAGGCAGTCATTGCAGGATGCCTGTCTCTAAAATAATCTAACACACTCCTGTTGTCCAACATGGTATTAAAAATTTACAGTGTAGCAAAAAATCCACTGTAGAAATGCTATACACTTGAAAATAAATTTAAACTGATTATTTTTCACCATAAAATTCTGCAATGTATTTTTGCAGAAAAAACATTTTAATCTCTGTATTAAGCTCTATTACTTTATAACAGTTGGTTTTGATATCTGTTCTCTGTAGAAAATACGTTAATGTATAAAAAAATCTTTAATAAAATGATCGGTAACTATTGTAGAGTAACTTTGAACAAGATTATTATTTTAAATTGAAATAACTTTTTCTGGTAAAAGTTTTATATATTCCTTTAAAATTTATTTCAAAATGTTGAAAAGTTACTTTGAAAGAAGTTCAGATGAGTCTTTACTACTTAGATTTTCTCTTTCAAAAGAGATTTACAAGCAAGTTAGAAGTGGACATATTGATCTCAAATAGTGTTATTAACTCAAACTTTCTGGTCCAGCTTTATCCCTCCCAAATTAAATATTTATCTCAGGACTTTAGATTACCCCTGGACAGGCAAAGTAGTTGAAGCCTCAAGTCTCCGTCCCCACCCACAGACAAAATCTGAAGACGTCATTGTCTGCTTCTTGTAGCTCTGAAAATCTGAAATCAGACTCAAACCTAGTTACCAAAGGCAACAGAGATGTAAACAAATTAGGGTTCTCATATACCAAGCAGAGATATAAGTATTTTAAGAAAAAGAGAATAACTTATCCCTCCTTAAGAGCTTTTTCCTCTTAGCTGAGCAACACAGGAAGTCTTAACTCTTTTGCCTTTGACCCTTTTTCTATTACCGTTGGTAGTATGGAAACTTCTGCAACATTTAGGCTTAATCTGCAAATCTTTTCTTTACATTTTTAACAGTAAGTCTAAACACTGATCATGTATCAGTAAGCAAAATACTTCCAATGAAAATAAAATGTCTGAAACAAGCAATTAGTTTGAATTAGTTTTTCCTCTCTAATCTCAAATTTTTCGTTTAGCTGAAACATAGAAAGACAGACCATTTATCAGAAGAGACAAATATTGAAGATTTAGAGCTATAGTTTGCTACCTCATTTTCCTTGCCACCAGTTACAGATGCCATTTTCAGACTAACTGAAACCAAGCTACCCTAGCAGTACTAGGGTACTAGTATTTTCCTCTGTCCTGACAGTTGTAGTAGTGTCATCAAAAGAAACAAGGCAGACCCAGCTTATCAATACTGGGCTCCAAGGCTGGTGTCACCAGCAGAATTTTTGGGCTTTCAATCATGGCATAGTCTATGCGACACTAGGCTTTCTGGAGCCTCGTGAGATTCACCTTTCTTAATGAGGGAAAAATATCCTCACGAGTTAGCAAGGCTATTTGAAAGAGATTTAAACTAGGTTTGAAGGAAGGGGAAAGATAAATTCAATCTTACTAGTGATAATCTATACGATGATATGACGATGTCTGAGGGGCAGTGTATAGTGTGGTCCACTCTGCTCCACAATGTACTGAGTACACTGGAGCACATTTTAAATGTTTATACACTAATGAACACAGTATGAGAAATAAATAAGAGGAAATAGAAACTTTGACTCAGTCCCAGAGCTACGACATAATTGGTGTAGGTGAGATTTGGTGGGAAGAGTCCTGTGACTAGAGTATTGTGATGGATGGTTATAGGCTCTTCAGGAGAGATAGGCAGGGCAGGTAAGGTGGAGAGCTAGTGTTGTACATAAGGAGGGGCTGGACTATATAGCACTTGCAGTTGGGGATGACATGGTTGAGAGTCTCTGGGTAAAGATTAGGGGAAAAGCTAATAAAGCGGGCAATCACCAACTGTATGAAATTTAACGAAAACACATGCCAGATTCTGCACCTGGGACAGTGTAATTGTGGATGTACTGCATATGCAGTCACTCTCATGCCATTTTGGGTGGTCTTCCTTCTCTGCTGACTCCACTTCCCTATCATGGGAAGTGGCTTTCTACTCTGTTCCTCTTCCGGGAGTTGCTTCTCTGCTGCCTCATAGAAAGGGAGGGCAGCCATCTGCCTTGTTGTTCTTCCTTCCAAGCGTGTCTGGCATCAGAGGGCTGAAAACTCAGTGAATTGTCAGCCAGCTGCCAAGGACATTGTTTTTTATGGGGCTCACCGGAGCAAAATGAAATCAGGAGGCTTGTGACAACACGAGACCACTGTGATTGATGACTGTGAATGTAGCCAATGCATGTGGCCAGCTGTGACTGGTTTGGGAACTGGGGGTTCTGTGGCCTGAAAGATGCCCTACTGTGGGAGAAGAAGAGTAGGGGGGGGATGAGGGCTCTTTTCCTGGGGATTACTCCTCTGTGCCCTTCTGCTGCCCCTTGGGCACAGGGACAGCCCTCCACCTCCTCTCATGAGTCCTGGGCTCCAGCTCCCTCCTCATCCCATGCCTGGGCTACCCTGGACAAGAGGGAGACGGGTATGTTCCAGGAGGGTCAGGGGTCCTCAGAGACCTCCCCCACTGAGTTGGCTCCCTGCAAGTGGCACAGTCTCCTGTTCTCAATAGTGACTGCAAGGGGGCAAAGCATCCAGAGATCCCACAGGCAGGAAAGGGAGGCTTGGTTGGCCTGTGCAAGGTCTACCAGCACTCCATAAAAGAATTGTTGCCTTCAAAGTGTTGTGGGGGCCTTTCTTGACCATCTCCTAGTCCTGCTCTTGGAGCATGGAGAGGTGCCATCTCTTCTGGGCAAAGCCCTGAGAGAAAGGGGAGGAAAGGACCTGACATCCTTTGGACTGTGATGCCAACACAACACAAGGAGCCTTGTAGCCTGGTGGTGGGGATAGGTTTAGTCTGAGGTGCACCCTTGCTCTGTTTGCTAGTATGAAGGACAAAGCTTTTCATCACTTTTGTGGTTTCTTGCTTATCTATTCTGAGAAAGAGCTCTTCCGTTTCACTGAAAGAATTGCAAGCAGCACCTGAGCTGGAGTCTTCTGTTAGGTTTCCAGGAAAAACTTCTTGTACTTATCAGACATCTGACAGAATCTCTTGGAGGAACATGAGGACAAGATGATATCTGGCAACATCCAGCACAGCTTCACCAAGGACAAGCTGTGCCAGGACCAATATGAGCCTTGTTTCGAGAAGGTGACTGTCCTGGTGGGACAAGGGGAGACCACTGACCGATGTTTACTCTGAGTTTAGCAAGGCCCAAGAACGCAGTCTGGAACAGCTCTCCAAGGAAGTGGCCATAGCTCCAAGACTGCAAGAGTTCAAGAAGCATTTGGACATTGCTCTAAGATATATTGTTTTACTTCAAGGTTACCCTGTATGGAGTCAGAAGTTGGGCTTGATTATCCTTTTAGGTCCCTTCTGACTCAGGATGCTCAATGATTCTATTCTATGATTATATACCTCCTTTTTGCATTTTTGTCCCTCTTTTTGCTGTTCTTTTGATGACATTAAACACCAATTCAGGAACCCTGAGGAAGACTAAAATAATGAACAGATCTATCTGAGCTATAATACAAAACAAAAAGATTATATTCAATTCACCTTGAAAGTAGAAACCATCATTATTTCTTTTCATGGCTATTTAAAAAGTAAAAAAAAAAAAGGAAAGCTGCTAAGTGATATTTTCACCTTTATACATTGTCCTAAAGAAAGTGCCATGGTTGAAAAATCATCAGAAATTCTATTTTCCACTTCCATTGTGAAATTAAGAGAGCTTTTGCATTTTGAACTCTACACACACACTGCAGCAGCAGTCCCCTGGATTGTTCTCAGTCTTAAATAGGTGTGCTTTGGAGAAAGTAGAAGGAAAAAAATCCTTCAATAGTTCCCACACTAATGACATACTAAACTTTTAAGAAGTTTTCTTTCCATATTTATTAAAGCCAGGCAGTTAATTTTGTATTCACAAGTCCCAATGTATTCACAGTTTCCTACAGGAGATTTGGATATTTCTCTGCTTGGACAATTGTGACTGTAATTATCTATTACCTCAGCAGCTTGAGCCTTTTTGTGAGCACATATTATTAGTTGATGGCAGTGCTCAAATGTTATCTGACATTGGCAAAGAACAATCTCTGGGCCTAGCTTTTCTTCATATATGCTGGTATGTGAATCAATAATAGCTCTTCAGAACTCAAAAAGTCTACCCCTGAGTGAGATTGAAGTAATGAGGGAAAAAGCAGGCTCTCCAGTTTGAAATTATCTTATTAGAGAAACTATTTGGTACTTAAAAGTGAACTTTTTTTCAATTCTACTCTATTTTTTGCCTCATCAGTGGAAACTGTGGGTCTGCTGATGGACAAATATAGTCTTAGCAAGAGGGATGTTGTGGACATTATTGCCTTGCCTAAGTGCAAACTAAGTGCCACACTGGATGGTTTCATATTTATCCTGTCAGCAAGTCCCAGCTGGGAGGTCACTAGAATTTCTTTGCCTATTATGTCCTGATTTCTAAACTATTTCATGTCAGATCTCAGTTAAAGCAGCACAAATCTTTCAAATCTAAGGCAAGGCACACCATGCAAGAAGGCATGTCTTTACCTGTACAGCCGTGCCCTTGTGACCTAGCAGGCTGGTCCTTCAGGGAAGTCCTAGTGGACATAGGAGGGAAGAGGCACTCTCCATGCCTGGTGAGTGCTGTGCAGAAATGCACTTGCAGTCTTTTCTCATCTGAAACTATATGGCCACCCAGCTCCACTGGAGTCCACAGATCTGTTTCACTATCATAGGATGGGCCATTTAGGCAACATCTAAACCATGATTCAGTTGTGTACATTGCAGGTCTTTCCTGTTTCTCTAGCCTAGTCTACACCTAATCTGCAGGAAATACTTAAACGACATGCTTTGTTTAGAGAGTCTGGTGAGTTTGGTCATGGGCATGAAACAGCCTGCATATGGTTACTAGTAACACTGGGCAATGATCCTCCTAAAATTACTGAGGTTCCTTCAAATCATTAGTCACTTAGAGGGACTGGCTAATAAACCTGAGAGTAGGGCAGGCTGTCTCTTCCCTTCAGTCTTTACTTCCACTCTTTCACAGGTCATTCACTCCTGCTCTATAAAGAATATTTCTCTGGAAATGAAGGTTTTCTACAATACAATGAATGAAACGCAAATTCAATAAAATACATTAGAGCTAATTTTTTTGTCAAGACTTAGTTAACATAAGGACATGTACATTTTTTAACCCTCTTACATTTTCACTGCCAATGAATCACTAATCCTTTGGGACCTTTCCCCTATATCCACTTTAGCCTACAGAATTTTAAATGCTTCTAATAACTTAGAGAAAGAGATCTTGTATATATTTATGATACATTCTGTTCCCCTTAGAAATGTGGCACCTGGAAAATGCATCAGAAACTTAAATTTCAGATTTATGGTGGTAGAACTGTTCTTCTCTTTGTGTTCTGAATCCATTACCACATTTCTGAGTGTGGGCATAATAAACTTGCACATAAGAATGAGAACAGAGTGATTACATAAGTATAGGTTTAATACTATGAAATTAATGTGGAAATGTGCTCATTGCTTCACCTGGTTTTGACCCCTTTTAACTGATGCCAGCTAAGACAAAAAACAGACAGTCATTAGAAGCGTAAATTAAAGAGGGATTCTATTGGAAAGTATTAAGACACCATTTCCTACCTTGTTTTCTGAAATCCAAAGCTATACAAAACACACTTGCGTGCTTTATCTCATAATGAAACTGTACATTAAAGTGAATTGCAGGAGTCCATACAATTCTGTTTCCACAGTGTTAATTCTTTGAAATCTGGAATTGAGTTGCTTAAAATATAAACCACCATGGCTCTGAATCAGCCTAGGAGAAAGACAAATGTTGCAAGGACAATGAAATGTAAAGTGGACTTTGCATCTCAGCTAAACTTAGTATCACATAAGAGTGATCATTCTTTCAGGATTGAAGGAAACAACTAAGAAAACTTAAGAAAGAAAAGCAATAAAGAGTACTAGGGGAAAGCTTCACATATCTCTGTAGGTTAAGTAAATGCCACATTAGGTTATGGATGCAAAGCATCAGACGGGATTGCTTCTTTTAAAAAAATATATTATTTAGCAATAGTATTTAACAAAACCAACAAAACCTGAAAAAGTAAAACACTAATTAAAAATAATAGTTTCTGGTGGTATGAGGACTGTTTGGGAAACCTATATAGGATGCTTAGAATATAGATCATCTGTAAAGAAAACATCTGCATCTCAAAAATCCACATTAGTTAAAGAATAGAAGAAAATAATTGAAAAAGCTTTGTGAAAGCAGAAACTGTGTGCAACTTTAGAAAATTTTTTAAACAAACTTCAGACTTGATTAAATTAAATGTAAAAAGACAATAAAGTCACATTTTGTGAAGTAACTTTTCAGAGATATAAAAATCTGGGGGATAACATTGGAAAATGAAACTTTACCAGAAAGTCAGTAAACATCAGAAACCAAAAGAAAAGTGCAAGGAAGATAGAGATAAAGCAGAAACAGAGAGCTGAATTTGCTATTTGCACAGAAATTTTCTACAAAAGAAAGAAAGTAAGCTCCCACACCACAATTTCCCCATCATGGAGGTGGAGAATCATAGTATAATTCACTTTGAAAGTGGCCTCTGAAGACCTCCCAGTCCAAAACTCTGCTAAAAGCCAGGCCAACTTAGAGCAGGTTGACCACTCCAGAGCCTCTCCGTGCACCTTGTTCAAGTGTTAGACCATCCTCACTTTGAAATTTCATTTCCTAACACTCAATCAACTTCTCCCCGGTTGTAAATTGTGTTTGTCATCTATCATCCTGCCTACCTTTAAGTAGAGTCTGACTCCTCCCCTCACACCCCCATGCCCATTTCTTCACAGGTTGCAGGGCATTAACCAGTAGTGACACAAGGGACAACATAGGTAATCGGCCACTAGATGGACTTGATGCTGTTGATAACCCCTTTGAAACCAGTTGATCAGCTATTTTTTTTTCCACACAATTCATAGTCTACCTTTCCAGTCCATGTCTCACCAACTTGCCACACAATACTAAGGGAAACCATGCCGAAGGCCTTGCGGAAGTCAACGTAAGGAACATCCTTTCCTTCCCCCTCATTTACTGAGACAGTTGATTCATGACAGAAAGTTATCACATCAGTCAGCCTCCAGTTTATCCTTGGTACATCTGTGCTGTTTCCAGTTGCCTTTTGTCATTTAAGTTCCAGAAGGATTTGCTCCACAGCCTTCCCAAGAATTGAGGAAAAGGTTGACTGGCCTGTAGCTCTCACATGCTAACCCTCTCACTGGGATATGGTGTATACTAACTCTTCCAATAATGTGGATCTAGTGGCAGATGAACAAAAGGTAACAAACATAACAGATATATTTCAAAAGAGACTTTTGAAGCAACCCTTGCTTACCAGAGTTCCTTTAAATAAATTGCAAAGCAAGATGGGAAAGGACAAAAATTAATCATGTAGTAGAGTTCAAAAATGTTTTCAAGGAAGTCCCTCACCAGAAACTGTTAAAGTTAGATGTAATGGAGTGCAAAGGCATGCTTCACAGATTAAAAATTGGTCAAAAGACAGAAAACAAATCATTGGAATAAACCATCAGTTTTCACAATGGATGGTGGTTACTAGTATAGCTCACAATTATTCTTGCTGCCATAATGTTCAAAAAAATTCATAAACTATACAGAAGAGGTAACAAAATTTGCAACTGACAAAAAATAGTTCAAGACATTCAAAAGCAAATTTCATCCAGACGTACTGCAGAACATCTAACATTATAGAATGATTAGGTAATAAAATAAAACTCATTTTTTGTATAGGGAAACACATAAAAAAAAAAAAAAAGCATTAACATACTCATGTGATCAGGAGATCTAAACTACTGTCACTCAGGGAAGAGACATGGTGACTGTCACAAATTCCTTGAAATGCCAGTTTGGTTGGCAGTGTCATTTCATGTTCCCAGAAAAGTCAGGTATTACTACCTGGATAAAGAATCGATGATCAAACAGAAAATATCTGCATACCTTTGAATAAATCAGTAGTGTACTGATCCAACACACAACACCTTTTAACAGAGGAACCCATTGCTGCAGGAAATAGTGAGGACCAACTCTATAAATAGGTTCAGAAGACATTAATCAAATACCTGAACACAGATCCACTGGGAGCATTAAGTACAGCAACGCAAGGAACCTCCAGCTTAAACCACTGCCTGCCAGGACCCTGAAAAGTGTACCAAGGAACACACGTGCACCAGGAATGCTTCTATACCTGTCAGAAGACACTGTCAGCATATAAACCCAAATGAATCTTTGCTCCAACTCAGGGCAGAACTTACATTATGATTTCTGAATAGTAAAATGTAAATCGGATTTATATTTCAGAATTAATTCCAGGTTTTGTGTGTTAAATTTTTAGTGTACCAAGTAAGGAGAAATTAAAAAATGGCATTTAACAATGAATCTTGACAGAAAAGAGATTTCTAGAGATTAGAGTGATTAACCCCTTCAAACATCATTTGGGCATGAGAGTTTAGGGTATTTTGAATGTAGACACTTCTGAAAGATAAAACCATAGTCTGGACTAAATGCCTGTTTGTTTATTTAGAATTCCAGAAAGCTATCCAAGTGAGGTAAGCGGTCTGGTATTGAAATGACAGGGACTTAGTACAGGCATCATCTTTTAGCATTCACAGAGCACTTTATCTTTTCCTCAGAGTTATTCATTAAGACAGTTTGTTGAACAATCAAAATGCAGATGCAATGATACATAAAGAATACAATGGAAACGTTTTTTGTCTTTTTCAGTCATTGCAATTCATTATACTTACCCTTAATTTATGAAACACAAGGAAAAGTTTGTAAGATGATAAAACCATAAATGAGAACAAAATATTGTGCACTAAACACATAATCACTTTGGATATCTTTACACTAGTAGTACACTAAATATAGTGCCTTTCAGCTGTTCTTTAGCACAAATCTACTAGATAAGTCTAGCTATAAATTAGTATTTAACTTTCACTGACATGACCAGTTGATAAAAGATAAAATTTCCTGAAACCATTAATACAAATAGTGCCAAGAAAAAAAAGCTATGAAAAGACAAAGCTTGAAGAAATGGAGTTTTCTCCTAAACTCGGGGCAGAATAGAGGGAGTTTGGTCCTTTCATATTAGGATTTGTGACAAGTGCTTCCATTTCAGTAATAAATAACATTGACACTGCTGTCCTTCAGTATGAAAAAGGTTATTAGCATATAATGAAATGCAGTCAAGCTAGAGCATCATAAGATATTATTTAAAATTTAAGGCACCTTAGCTATCTTTGTGCATACATTGACAAACAGAAAACATGCTAGTGTAAACTTCAGTAGTAGAGGTTTAATTTAAAGCAGTCCACCTTACAAGTTTACAGGTACACATCTTACTGGTATTCTAGGGTGTTTATATGGTTAGCTATCTCTAGGGTCTCTTCCAACCTAAGCCATTCTATGATCCTAAGAACAGTCGCCCATTTAAATGTTGATTTAAATCATATTCTATCATATACCAAGACTCAAAGGGCGCCAGAACTTGGCTCCAGCATTCTCAATTTGTTATACTGATTTTGTATTATACAAAATTAATACTGGCTATAAAATATCCAGAGTTCATAAACTAGGCAGAGTAACACAGGTTGGGAAATTTATACATACACAACACTAAGAAAGAGAATGAGGTATCTATTAGTCATAGCCAAACTGTGAGCAAGATTCATTTGGTCAAGCAAACAGCTGAACAATGCAAATTGTTTCTGAAGGATCACTGATCGTGCAGGTAGGAATTGTTTTTCAAGACTTCGGATTTCTTTTCAGAAAGGTAGATGTTTCCATTTGATACAGCAGTCAGTAGTACAGAATATAGTACAGTATAGCAGAGTAGTACAGAACTGTCCTGCTATAAAGGACTCATAGAGCCAAGAGACACCTTGCAAAAACAAAAGGGGTGCTGAAAAGCCTGTTTCCATTAGTAATCAAGGGGGAAATTTTATTAATGCACTTAAGACTTTAGGTCATATTACTCTATATTCCAAATCAATTTTTATTTCATATGTACTTTTTCTATGTCCAAAGAGTTCTATGCTGCTCTTTCACCTACTTGACTGAAAGAATTTGCCATGAGACACTAAGGGTTATTGCTTTTATTAGTACTATTTTTAACATAATTGTTGTTTCATTTCCTTAAACATTACATAGCATCAAACAAAACTATTCTTAGCCCTACTAAACTCTCTGAACAAATAAAGGATTTTATTTTAATTGTATATATTGCACTGGAAAATATTAATGCCTGAATGATCATTTTTAATGACCTTGAATCTGAAAAAAAAAAAAAAGACAATTACAACAAATTATAAGATGCAGAATTTTAACGTTTTCGGGAAACTTTCAGCTCTCCATGTTCATTTATATCACACTAGGAAAAAACTTTTGTATTCTTATTTCTTTCAACAGATACATGTCAAAATCATGTCCTCCAGATGGTGAACATCTGTCATAGTTGTGCTGATTCATCTTAGGGGAGACAGAGTGCTTGGCATCTCATTTTGGGAATTAGAGTTTGTAATTTTTAGCAATATTACTGGTGACACTCTAAATAGCTGCTGCAAGTCATGCAGATGGGGAGCTTTAAGAGTATCTCATTTCCAACCATCTAATATTTTTAGTTTTTATTTCAACAGTTATGAAAAGGGATAGTATCTCAGGGCATCTATATCAAAAACAGTCAGCTAAGAAGGCTAATAAATACATTTCTAGGTCATAACAATGCCAAACAATCTTCCTTTATGCACCACAGTTTCTTGCATGACAAAACAAAACTGATACTTAGTTGAAATATTGCTAGACTAAGGGCAAAATGAAGTTGCATCCCAATTTTCAAAACCACAGATGATATGTGAGTTGAGGAAAATCCTGATGGAGCTAAATCTTCTCAAGTGCTTTTTGGTTTTAGTGCAGGAAGAAACTGAAGAAACTTCTTAATTTACAGATAGATAAAAAGAGGCATCCTAAAACACACAAGGCACATGCAACATCATTCAAGACCTAGAGTTATGTGACAGTCATAGAAATTGTCTAGGAATTTTAATTCAGAATCCTGATTCATTTTTACTGTGTGCGTGCATGTTTATGGAAAACTGTAAAATACAGATGAATTATGCCTCTGACATAACCAAGACACCTGTAAGTGTTACCCTGAGCCAAGGTTGAGATGGAAAACCTTGGAGGTGAGCAGAAAAGAAAAAGATACTGTTTGAATTGTGTTGGGAGTTCTGCTCACATCATAAAAAATTGAACAAAAGATAGTTTTGCTTGGTAACAACGACAACCAAAAAAAACTCCACAAAAATCCTTCTCAAAAGAATTTCTGATTAAGTGATCTGTTCTATTTTGAATTCTAGGTGACTTGGTTAAAAAAAACCTAATCAAATAATGGTGGTTGGAGAGTTTAAAAGATACAGATAGAATCCATATAATCCATGAAAGGTAGCTACTTTCTATTCAAAATCAAGAGTCACTAGCTATCCCCTCAACCCTCCCCATCCTTAGAAGATGCCTAGGAAGCTCAGGAAATATGTTTGGGGTTTGTTTTTTTCCTTGCTTCCTTGTTGTTCATATTAGAAATTTGTTTCTTTCCAAAATCTTTAATGAACTCAGTAGTATTGCTGCTCATTGTGCAATCTGGAAACCAAAAGCACAGATTACATGGAGGCTGCTCAGCAATTCTGCCCTTTAGACACTCCCTTTTCTGACCAGTATATTCCATGTGCTCTGTCCAGAAACATAGCTGTTCTCAGTGATGTTCCTGCCACTATTTTCCTGAAGACTTAAGACAAATTCTGCAGCCTTAGAGCTGCAGACTTGCCACATAATATTTGAATTAAGCCTGATAAGCAGTTTCCATGCAGTAAGAATGCATAGTTCCATTATGTATCTATTTTTACAGAGTATCTCAAATCCCACTTATACTACTAGAAATCTCTACTGACAGCTATATTGTCATTCAAAATTTACAATAATATCAATGAAGTCAGAATCTGAAGCTGTGCCGCTGTATTAAAATTTCTGAGTTTCTATTTTAAAACACAATAGAATTTAATTGTGCTTGTAGGATATTCCCTGACATGACAATTCTGTGGAAGACTATGACACTTCATTGAACTTCTTTGGCTCGCATAGGGTGAGTGATGTGTAATCAACATCCCTTCAAGAACCTCCAATAAAAGTATAATTTATTTTTTGATAAAGCCTCTGAAGTGATGTCGGAACTTCTTCTTTAAGATACAGGTGAGCAAAATCTGGAAATTTACATTCATTTTTATACAAATTTAAAAGTATATCTGACCCAAACTTCATTGATATCAATGGGAATAATCCCACCTACTTCAGTTGCATCATTTTCCATACTGTAACTGATATTAATACAATATGAAATAAAGGCAGGAATAGGAGAGATCTAAAAACATCTTTTCAAGGAATTCTTTAACTTGCTGTGGTGTCATAATTGCCAAAGTGGCACAAAAATAGCTCTGTGGTTATACTTTTCATGAACTCAGGGAAAAAAATAGACTGTAGCAATGGCAAGAAATTCAACTTGGTACAAAGTGATTGCATTGTTAATACAGTGCCTTTTTTCCCTTAAAGTAAGTGCATGGAAAAAGGATCCTATATAGCTTCAGCCATGCAGAATTTCAGTACCTAGCCTAGTTTACAAAAGTGATCATCAAAAGTGCCCCTGATTAGGGAGAGCAGAGATATATATCTACACAAGGACACTTGTCACATTGTATGGCCACTGACAGAACAGTATTATATGCACATAAGCTTCATTTAAACACTTGGTAAATGTCTACAACTAATCTAGCCAAGCTGTGTCTTCCTTAAAGACAAAAAAAGAGAACCAGCCTTGTTTAAGGAAGGGCTGATCTGGCCTGTTTTAGAAGTCCGCCTCAAGGTAAAGCAAATCATAGCTTGGATTCTGTCAACTAGATGGTCATTGAATACAGAAGGAGTTCAGGCTGAATAGGTCCAATAGAAACAGGAACTTTTAGTTACAGGAATCCCACCTCTCGCACTTATGTACATTTAGATAGGAAAGATCTGGCCTTTCCTACCTGATTCATGTTTATGTAATGGACTATAATCAGTCCTAGATTGTTTTAAAACATGTAATCTTGAAAATTAATATGCTTATTATGTGGTACCAGGTGAGTCAGCTGCATTATTTTTTCAATCCAGTAGTTCTGTTGGGTTTATGCTAAAAATGAGCAATTACAGCAAATATTTCAGCACAGGTTCAACTCAATGTGCAAATAGAGACAGGAAACTTAATCTATTATCTGGCCTTTCTACAGACCTTTACTAATCTACCCAAAATTACTCAGAGTCTACATATTACCAATGATTCTACCACCAAAAAAAAAAAATGTTCATTTTCAACTGGTGAAAAAGCTAAGGTGATTTAGAGATATGAAATAAAAGGAGAATCAGAAGATACACAGGCCAGTACTAAATGTACTACTTTGGTTTAGACACAAATGCTACATAGAGTGAAAGGATTAATAAATCAACCACAAATTCATTTTAGGTTAGTAGCACCGGTATATATCTGCTGAAAAATTCAGCCCAGTATTATAAACCATGAAGCTATAGTACCTCATATATAGTATCTGTGGCTTCTCAACAATCCAGAAATTTATGTTTTGTTGTTTTTATTTCTCTGCATTTCAAAGAGGGAGTATAGCCTATAGACTGTAGTCTTTTCCATACATTTTATTTTACTCTAGTTAAAAGTGGGAGAGATTTTCAGCTAGTGTTCACTGTCAGACTACAAAAAAAAAAAAAAAAAAAAAGTTTAAAGCTTTGCTGATTTATACTTCTTGAAAAATGACAATTTATTTTTCAGAGCAAAAATACAGAGATGCCTACTGATATATTCTTGCCCTCTTATAAAAATAATAGTTTATTGTTCTCACATGGTAGTAAATCAATATTTCAAAAAATATTGCCTTGTATCAACTTCAGGACTACATGTCTGCTAACTTATTAATTACCAATTTAACTAGCAGAAAAGGCAAGTGCAGCTGGTCAGAAACATTTCATCATTTGAACCTGACAACTTTGTACTTTCAAGACCTAGCTAACACATGAGGTTAATTTGCCTGAAAGTCTATATAAAGTCTTTGATAACATATTTTTCACAGCTTTATAACACATTTTGCTTAGGATAGTTTCTGAATGATTCAATTAAGCTAAGGAAAGATAAATTTGTAAAACCAGTGGAAAAATCTAGTGTATGCTCATGACTCACCAGCAGTAGATGGCCCTAGTGACGCAGGAGCTTAGTACTTTCTCATCCCTTAAAGAAATGATACAGGACCGGCATTTGGTGACATTCCTATGGCGTCTCTTTGAAAACACAGGCATAGTACTTTATAAAACATTGAGTTTTGTTGTTTTGAGGGGGTTTTTTTCCCTCCAGAGATTTCTTTACATTTTCAGTTTTCCAGTCAGAAACAATATAATATCAAGGTTCTCTTGGAGCCTTTCCATTTTTTTATGTTGCCATAGTTTCCATTGTTTGCAAATTTCCATTGTTTGATAATGTAGATCATTCAGTTTCAAAATGGTCCTGTTATTCTGGTATTTTATACTTAAATAGATTTTTTTTTTCCTAAACCACAAAAAAGATTTCAAAAATCATGAGCCTCCATCATTTCCTTGCATGCACACATACACATAAGATCAAAAGAATCTGAAATTAAGGCGTTACAGATGCTTGCTATATGTTTTGCATGAAAAATAAGTGGATACCAAAGCTGAATAAATGGCTTTTTACTTACTAATTACAACAGTGACATTTTCAAAATCACTTCAGACTGATAGCATAGTAGGTACAAACCCACTTCTAAAGTAAGAAAACAATGACTAAGTTTCCAGGTCTCAGACACATCACAGGGTATTCACACATGGAGGCTGATCTGACTTTCTGAGAGCCAGCACAGAATGACAGGCATGCTGTTGGCCTATGTTTTCACTGCTGACATCCCCAAAATGCCAGAGAGCTCAGACATTACTATTTCCCTTTTGATTTTGACAGACAAAAAGCATCTAAGAGGAGATGTGTATGCAGATGTAGCTGGGACAGAAGTTGACAATATCAGCTTAATATTGGCCCAGACTTTTCTTCACAGTAGTGTAGACAGCTTCTTCTACTGTTCACTCTCACCTGCTTGTATCCTCTACTGACAACAGGGTATGTTTGCTCTAGTTCTCCCCCCAGCTCTGACTCTTGCGCTGGCACACTTTTCTCCTGGAACCTGCTAAGGGCATTTAATCTTATTTTCCTGACACTGTGGCCTTTCTCCAGTCATTCCCATTTTGCATCACACATTAGTCATTTTGAACAAAATTACTATTGTCAGATGTTTATGACTGGACCTCTCCCAGGTCTCTTAAAGTGCCCTTATAACATCTACATACACTTTCCCTGAAAACTTCAGTGTAGTTCACCCACTCTCTGCTGTCTCTGTTAACTCATCCTAACAAGCAGTAGCCACCTATTCCCATCAGTTATTCAAACATTCCCTTAAAACCATATATTTTCATTTTCCTGCCCCTCAGAGAGCCCTCAGCTAGTTCTAATATATTATTTAGTTCCTATCCATCCATTCTGCATAATTTCTTATCCTTGCTTTGGTATTTTATTAATATGTAGTGTATTCCACATTAGCATAGCACTAGTCAACAATGGTTGCATATTCATATTTAGCTAAACTGTACATTCTCAGATACCTTACTTTGAAAGTTGCAAAGATTAAAGTTTTAATCCACATACGTTAAGTCATGCCAGTTACCAGTGCTTGACTCCAAGAGATCTCCTTCGTTGACTCACTCTCTTGTACATCTTTCCCCAGAGTGTTAACAAGGAGAATGATGCCATGTCCTTTGCAATTGGGCCAAGGCCTCCCATCTCAAAAGCTGTATACAGTCTAGGGACAGATGGGGCAGGGAGCGGAAATTCAGTTAGTTACAATTAGAGAATTGGGCTGAGTCAACAGCACAAGATGAGACTCTTCAATTCGAGAATGAGCAGATGTAGTGCAATCAGTACATGCTATCTGATTCACAGAAAGTTGACACTCTTCTTATTGGCAAGTTTGACGGAGCTAGTAAAAACAGGTTATTTATCATTTAACTAGGTTATTTAAGATGGAACTAGTAAAAAACAGGTTATTTGTCATTTAACTAGCTCATCTAGATCTCTTTTTTTTCTAAACAATTTGCAATAGTGAGCGCATGAAAATTCCCATCAGAACAATATACAGTCTATGTTAGAAATTAAACTAATAAGATAAAAGAGCAGTCAGAACTCTCAAACTTCACTTTTTTGGTGGCTGCAGTTCAAACGGGTGTAAAGAGGAAATATTTTAATTCAAGCTGATTTGTGAACTGGGGATTTCAATTGGATTTTGCATCTGTAAAAAGGAGACCAATAGTGTGGCTCTACCAAAACTGTGGTGGATTACAGCTACATAAAATAGAGTGCTTTCACTGACTAGGGACTGTATCCAAACTTTCTGTAGTGGGTCTGTCTGAGCTGATTTTCCCCATACAGCCCTCATGCTGCAGTACTGGNTTTGGTCAATGTAGCCTCACAGTACTCCCATTTCTATAATGGCTAAAGTCAGCATTTAGTTACAGTTAGAAATCAGGAGTGACTCCATTACTTCTATTCTGTTACCAGTGTAAAAGCAGAATTTCAACTGCTTCCTTCACAACAGATTAAACCACAGATGATTGTGTCTGACTATTTTTCTCCAGCCAAAACATTATGTCTTCTATAAATTTAGGATTAAAGGGAGGAGGGGTTGTGAGGTTTTTTTGTTTATAAGTAAATTTATTTATATTTTAAGGTTTTGGCAAACCTCAAGAAGAGATAAATTTCCTTTAAAAGCATTGCACATGAGGAAATTTATTTATTTGATATATATTAAATAATTAAAATCTTCTCAGGCTTGTGGTTTTCTTGGAGGGGTTGTGAAGGCGGAAAGAGGTTAAATTTCTATTTAAAAACTGTTTTCCTTTCAGAGGAACAGCTTCCTGAATAGTAACAAAACTTTATCTAAATTTTCTCAGGTCAGGTATGAAGCCCTCTGTATTAGAGAAAATTCCATCATCACTGAAAGCAAGACTATTGTGCTGCTTACTGAGTTTTGGTGCATTGCTGTTCCTTCACAAGACAGCCCTGCAAACAGGGCACCCATCCTGGAGGCTGGCAGTCCATTTCAGAAGCAGGTTCAAACTGGAAAATCGATGGACAGCCCTTTTACCTTAAATGCTGTCTTTGGTATGAGAAGAATAGCAGGTTTGCATTAGAGTGTTGCAGTCTCCTTGGCTTGATGCTGGTACCAGTAATTTCCAAATATGCACTGTGTGTGTGCATGAGACAGATATGGGGGGAGAGAGAGAGACATGCAGAGAGATTGGAGGCTTCTTGATTAAGAAAAAAACCAGTCTCATGCCTGAAGTAGGTAAACAGGGAGAATAACAGTAGAAATTCAATCTACCTTACAAAATAGAAGTTATTTTAAATTACTGTTTTGTTTTTTTATGTTGTGATAATAGCCCGGCATTAGCAGGGTCAGCAGT
Source organism: Brachypteracias leptosomus (assembly GCA_013401335.1). Taxonomy (NCBI): domain Eukaryota; kingdom Metazoa; phylum Chordata; class Aves; order Coraciiformes; family Brachypteraciidae; genus Brachypteracias; species Brachypteracias leptosomus. The sequence goes on from VYZX01030810.1 coordinate 18,519, forward strand.
AATTTCCAATACTGACAACCCCATGATACAAAGAGATTTTTTGCTCAGTGTGCGTATGGATGAACAGAGCGGCTGACAGCTGCATGTAAACCAATATATTATTTCCAAATAATTTTTTAGCCTTTCAGCCCTAAGGTACCTTACTCAGCAAAATAACCTCTCTCATGCCCTGGAACATGCAACTTTAAGTCCCATCAGTTGAGATGAAGAAGACAGAAATTCTCTTACAGTAATTTTCATGGATATGATCACTCATTAATCCTATCAAGTTACCAGTACACAAGCAAAGCTTATATTTTTCCTATCTTAATTTAGACAGTTCTTAACCTATCAGCATCACACCTCCCAATCCTTTCAAAGTGTGAGAAAAAGGGGAGAAATTAAAAATTTAAGACTACTAATTTAGCAATACAAGAAAATCTGGTTATACTGGTTCGCTTCCTTTGACTAACAGTAATTTCATGCTGTTGTTACAGGCTTTGAGGAATTTCTCTCCAACTCATCATCTTCTAAAAACCTGAAACCTAACTAAATTACTTTTCTTCCAAGGAAGTGAAAGTTCAGACTTGACATTAGAGTAAAACTAATCATTATGCCAGTAAAATAAGTAACAATACATTTAATAGGCAAAATACTATAAATCAAGAGCTTGTCTGCTTTGAATAAACATTGAAAGGTCACATTAGTACTGAAAATCTTCCCTACAATTTCCACCCCCAGGTTATCCTCTCCCTCTTCATCATCTCCTAATCCGTCTAACATGCACTAGAGTACTATATATTACACCATTTTTCTGACAGTCACTCTTTGAGAAATTGTTGCATGATTACTGTCTACAATTTTTATTTTTACTCATTTGAGTCCAGGAAAAGTAGGGACTTCACATTTTGCCTACAGATTAAAGAAAATCTTTGAAGTACATTGCATTGGTGAAATGGTGTACCTGAAATAATTTCTACAAATGTTGGCGCTTCTCTTCAGTTATGTTTTAACCTTATAGATGCAGCATGTCATACAACCAAAACTGTTTAATATTTACAGTAATAAATCATAAATACTGATTTATTACTGTAAAACAAATATTTCATGTGTTGAACAAGAACCTATATGTTCTGTCAGTTGCACCAAAATAGACTAAGTTTGCAGGTGAGTTATGCCTGAGCAATTATTTAAGAAGCTATCCTTTTCTTGGCTGTTAATTACCACCACCCAGCTGAGACACCACATCTGACTGCATGAACACTCCCTCTCATTTAAATCTATTTTAGGCTAAAAGGCCTACCTCAAATCACCATTGAAAAGTCATTTGAAACTCTTGATTAAGATTAATCTCATCAACTTCACCATAAAATGGTCTAAAAGTGCTTATAAAGACAGGATAAGTGGTCACTGATAATTAGGTAAAGACAAATCATTAAGTTCTTATGCAACTGCAATAGCCTGAGATATCTCACAATACATCATGATACCAATGCTACTACCACATCTACATAAAAGCCAGTTGAAGACTGGCCTTTGTAAATACAGCCAGTTTCTGGTTCCAATATACATGCATTAACATAAGAGCCATAGAAAGCCCCAAGCTAAGATCTTGGACCATGCCTACATATCAGTCTAAATGGGCTTTAAGATATTTCAGACAAGAAATCTGAAATACTGAAGGACTGCAACAAAACTGACATCTCAAAGACTGAAATCTTTAACAAGGATTATCTAAATTCATAACTGCAGCAGGAATCTGATCTACCCTCTACCTTATGCCAAATCTCAGAGGCTCTCAGCTCTACGTTGTCCATTCTGCGATGATACCCCTAATGAAAGAGATCCAGGATTGAAAGTAGGGAATAAGTTAAGCAGGTTTTTGGTGCAATATAGCAGCAAAACTGAGTCAACATACACAACATCTATTAGCTTTTTAAATATGCAAAAATCTCCTGAATTAACCAGCAGACACCTCCCTGGTCACTATGTAGTGCAGAATGACGTGCTACTTGAAGAACTTCCAGCTAGCCTCTTATGGAGCTTAGTGTGGGGAGCTGCATGCCTGAATCACAGCAAGTCTACATCTGATTTAATTAGCCTTGCATCTTATAAGTGCAGCCCTTAAATTAATGTGGCTGTACAGAAATCTGACTGAGCAGGCATCTTTTCCCATTGTGGTGATTTTCTACAGAGAGATCTACTTGACGGCTCAGCATCAGCTCAAGGACTTATAATGTAGCATGAGATGACTGTGCTGTGTAGATATACTAGGATATTTGTCCTAGAAAAAAATATTTCCAGAAGTAAAAATGAAAATTAACAATTCCATTTGTTTAAAAAAGTAAAACAAACAACAGCAAAAATCTTCACAAGAAAATAAAGTGTATGATGTAAATGCAAAACAGGCTACTTTTTTCAAAACTTTGGTTTCATTTTAGGTGGTTTCACAATGATGCAATTCTAGTGACTTACCACTATATAAAGGGAAAAACAAGCTCTGAACAAAGAGATGATCCTAAACAAAATTCTCATAGCTGAATAATGCTGAACTTTGGGGAGTTTAATTCTAGAGTTACCTCCTAGCAAGCCCTCTGGGGCTCTAAAATATTAGCTAGATTCTGTTTCTTCCTAGTCCTCTTCATAATTAGATTTTTCTAAGGAAAATGCACATATACATAAAGATGACAAGAGAGAAAGAGTTTGCCACTCTGGGACATTTCTCAAAAGGAGAGTGTAGTGTCTGTGTAAACGAGAAAACACTTGAAGGTGATATTCGTGGAGGTAAACAAGAGAAAGAAAAAGTGTGCTCAAAGATGAGATAGGAAAGATATCTTGCTGGAAAAACTCATAAGTTAACTTTCATTCACTCCAGGATATTGGGGCAAACATGACAGGAAGACAGCTTTTTTTTTTTCCTTTGGTAAATAAGGGAAACATACTAGAACTAAAGTCTCATGAGAAGACATCTTTGAACAAAGAATAAAGTTAAGAACATTTTGGGGTAAAATAGTATTCCTCTAGCATTTCAAAGAGGCTAACTTCCCCATGTAGACAAGCATTAACTGTAGGTACAGCTGACACTGATCAGTAAACAATAGTACACTAAATTTTGTTTCTTTTAACATGTGTAGCAGAGGGTACATATTACAAAATAGACTAGCTTTAAACAACTATCCAGTTCCAAATTCATAACAAACAACCTATACATTTTTTTAAAAGCTGTAATTTTCCAAGATCAAGACAAGAGCTAACTATGAATCACAACAAAATCATTTTTTTTACTTAGCTTTGTAACTCTCTTGTGGTAAAAGAATATAACAAATAACACATCCTTTTTCAGACAGACAAGGGACAAACAAAGCTGGCCAACTTCAAACAGGACTTTGGGGGAATTTCAGCAAAGTATCCAATAGTTAAATTGTGAAAAGCCAGCTCCGCTATGTATTTCTGTATAGAACATCACCCATAATGATTTGTGATATGGGAAGCATGTGACCAGTCAGAGGAACAAAACAAGACTTGCAAACCCTAGATCAACACGATAAGCATTGGCTCATCATCTAGAAGTGAAGTCTAACCCTCCTCAGACTACTGCACAGGCCTTTTTCCATTTTAATCTTCTACACTACTAAATGGGACAAATACTAGCACTACCCTGTTGCTGTCAGCTTAAGGCAGATCTGTAAGACACAAAAATAACAAACCGCAGAAATTAAGTTAAAAGCTTAATACATTTCAAATTAATACTATAGCAACTCCATGTAAGCACAAGGCTATAAAAATTCACGGTATCAACATCATGAGGGGCCTACAGCAGAATTCATCACCCATCATCTGACTTCTGATTTAAAAAGGATTTAAAAGGGCCATATTCCTTTTCACTATGCAACTCTACTTCACCTTTATCAGCAGGTCATTCTCATCTGAGCTATTTAATGAAATTATTTTTTCAGCAGTGTGCTGACATGCCAGAATATTAAGCACATTGCTGTGATAAGGTGCCCTAAGGCACACCATGACCATTTTAATGTTACACACTGCGCCCAAACCAGAACCTACCACTAGAGCCTTAACTTTCCTTGAAGTTTTAATTATTCAAGACCCAAGCCCAAGAATTTATTTCCCTAAGTTAGCATTGCAGAAGGCTCCATTCTTTCACTTCCAGAAGCACACTAGCACAGCCAGATGAATTAGCGTTTAGCTGTTTCATTTATCCAAATAAATATTTCAGCTGTAGAAGATACTGTCAGCATATTACATTAAAGACTGTTTTCAATGTTAATTATTGCTAAGTACCAGCCAATAATTTCTTTTACATTTCACATAGTCTCTAGACACCTGTGATCCTGATCTCACTAACAACCACTGTAAACCCTTCTTTTGTTCCAGTTTAGTAAGAAATGAGGCAGAAAAACTGTTGCAATATCATAAAGTTTGTTAACATTCACCATATTATCTCCTCTTCACCCATCACTCTTTAGTAAATTCACTACACTGGCCAATTCTCCTTCAGTCAGACATTTCCCAGGGCCAATTATTGTCTGGCATTACGTTATCTCACAAAGCTAGAGCTACTCCAGAACACAGGAGGGTAGCTGAAGAGCTGTGCTTTGCCACATTATGTTCAGACACAAGAGTTTGTCCCGTTACGCTGCTAGCTCTCTTCTTCCTCAGGCCAACACCAAACTCAGCAACATCCCCTCAGCATAACTTCATCTTTTATTCTTTTTCTATTTGCTCTTCTCTATCTCAAATCAGCCAAGGGGGAACACACCACTAAGAGAGAGCTCAGCAAGCTGCCCCCAACAGGAACTCTGCCTTAGGAACTCTCTTCAAACCAATCAGCTCCTTGTTGCTTCTCTCAAACTGATCGGTTCCTGGTTAATATAGCTGTAGCATTGCCAACCACCCCAACCATGATCACCTGGGGATAGGTGGGCCAGGTTCTGCCTCTGGGGCCTTAGGGAACCACTTGGGGAACAAAACATACTGCTGGGTTGTGACTTATCCATAGGTCAGCTCCAACTCAGATCCCACAGCCCAGCCTCCAGCACTTCACCCACACACTTTGATTTCAAGACTTGCTTGCACCCTGTAGCTTTAGTACCTAATATTTTCTGGTTAGTGAAAGAAGTGCTTCCAAGGTCAGATTCTTCCCAGGGACTCCAGACATTCAGATTCCCCAATTCCTTATTTTCTCTGTTAAATATAAAGGAGAATAGTGGCAGCAAAGTTGTCTCATTTGTGTTTCCTGGCCTAGGACATGTGTGGATATATATGAGCACAACGCTACTCAAATTTTCCTTTATACTCCTAAGGACCTCTTGACTTTTGTGTATGCCTTCAATTCCTCATTTCATTGTGATTTTAATCTAATAAATTATTCCTTTCACAGTGATTGGAAGAGCACAAACTAGACATGGGAGAAAAATTCTGAGGAAAACTTATCTTTTGGGTACAGAAAATAGATTGTTTGACAGAAACTAGTCTGGTCCAGTCTGTTCAAAAGTAGCCAGCATTTCTGATGTCCCAGGCTCACAGTTTTTCATGGTTGGTTACTTTTGTTTGTGGGGTTTTTTTGGGGGGAGCAGGGGGGTGGAAGGGGAAGTGGGCTTGGCAGAGAGGGAAGCTTCACTAACATTTCATAAAATGAACACTTAATCTACTCTGTCAGAATGCTTTAAGACTAAATATATATGCTTTTCTTCTTAAACATATAGAGCAAAGAATATTTTTGGATCATATGAAATAATGTTTCAGAACATCTGAAGTACTTTGACTTTTGATATTCTTGTGCTACCAATAAAGTGAAAAAAACACTTCATATTACTGTAATTATAATATCCTCTCTAAAATGAGTTGTTCTAGCCATTGTCAGCCATTCTTCTTCCAAACATGGGTAAACAGAAAAATGTATTCAAATTTCCTCAATGTTTCACATTTTTATGCACAGAGAAATACCTGCAAGTTTATACACTGTATTTTTACATACAGACTTCAATCACTTCCATAATATGTAAAAGCCTCTTCTTATTTTAAATGTGCATGTTAGCTTATAGTTGTACTTCAAGACAGTCTAGCAAACCTGGTAAGTCATCAGTAAACTTTGGGCTGCCTATTTATTATCTTCCCTTACTCTAACCTGAAATCTCAGGGAGTGTAATTTTTGTTCTTTTTGGGTTTTTTCTCCAATACAGACAAAATCGAACAAAATGACTAATCTTATACCTGCAAAATAAATAGGAAAAATAACATATGCAAAACCTAAAGTAACCTTTTTTGATAAATGTGTATATATATATACGCGCTAGTTTTCCTGAGTGATACTTTATTGTATGAGAGATATTCATACAATAAAGAGAGACTTTTGTGTGGTAAACAACATCTGGAATAAACCATGAATGAAGAATTTGGTATTTGATTTTTTTTTCTGTTCCTCCCTTCCATAGGTCATCTCTCCATCTTCTCCTTCCATGTGTATTCATTCATGAACATGAACTATTTACAGTCAAAAGGAAAGTGCATGCCTTTCAAATTTCAGTGGGTTGTCATTCTTTCAACACATTACAGAACACACTGCAATTCAATAAAGCACAATGAATCTTGACCTGGCACACTTGTCTCAGCCTTATTCATTGCCTTGGAGAAAAAGCTAAATATTCTTGTAATCACTTTGCTTTTGGGGATTAATTTTTCTCTCTCTTCACCTCTTTTCTCCCCCTCCATCCCACCTGTTTGAGCTCCTTGGGATGGTGGAGCCAGAATCTGACTTTGAAGTTTATTTTTATTGCATATAGAGCCTCTGATAGCAACAGATGTATTTTTGGAACCTTTGAATCAGAACAAGGTTCTGCTGGCACAATGGCACCTTTTCTGAAAGCTTAATGCTGTGCCTGCTAAATCTGGTCTCTAGTCCTTTTCCTGTCTGGATTCATCCAACAGCACTTTTGCCTCAATTTCCTTTCATGTGCCCATCCTCCTAATAGGAAGGCCACAGAATCCTACAAAGGATTTTCAAATACTTGAAGGTAAAATTCACTAGACATTTGGGTGAGAATAGTGCTCAGATCCCCAGAGCCAGTCTAGAGGTGCCCACAGAACAGGAGACTGCTTTAATTCCCTCCTGGCTGCACATAGTAACTGATATGCAGTGGGGTTTACTGAAGACTAACAAGTTTAGTAGCTGATATGGTGCCTGCATCTTATCAGTAAGTATTTTTGATAACTCTAAGTCACCAGAACAGCCCCAGGGGAGAGGATATCAATAGCAGGCATATCATGATCTTTTCTTTTCCTTTCATTCTTTAAGTAAAAGCCAAGACACTCAAAGTGATCACAATTAATCTCTTCACTGTAGCTCTGTAACTATTTCAGACTTTATTAACTGAACTTGCAGACTAAAAAGGAACAAAAATAACACAACCACATACTGTAGACTGTATTTGAAGTCACAAATCACAGCAATACCTATGATTTTATGTATACAAAGTTTTTATCTTTTACTAGATAAATTACAGATGGACAGATGGGTTTGCATTTTCTATTTGTTTTCTTACAGAGTTTACACATTTCTTTACTCCATTATCTATTGGCTGCAATATAACAAACATTCATAATTTTTATTTCTATAAAGATTTTCTATTAAAATGCTGTGGATATAGAGAGAGGGAAAATAAACTTAGTTCTAGATCATCAGTTGACATAAACAGATACATCTCTGTGTCTAAATTGCCTAATGTAAATTTAGGTCTTTTATAATAGGTGGATTTGTTCTACAATACACAATGCTTTTATTTAAAATGAATAGGTACTCCATGTAAAATAGTAAAAGCCTATTAAGATCATGCCTATGCAGCACTCAGAGTAGCTCTACATTAGAGAAACTTGCATTAGAAAGAAATCATTCTGTTTAGGGATGATTGTTTAAATTGCTTATATATACATATAGCCATGACTAAATTGCCATGTAATTTGTTCCAAGATAAATTAAATATACTGAGACAAATCTTGGCTTTGCTATTGGCAGTGGAAGTTTCTTCACAGACTTTGATAGTCCAGAACTTGACCTTCAGTCAAGCATGATGATGTCTCAGTACATCTGGATTTACAGTAGTAATATAAAGAAAATAATGTAAATTGATACTAATATTTTATGACCCAATCAGTACTTATTCCTCTAAAAGAAATTTGTATGCATATATCACATTAAAGTTAACTGATTACTGAGCTACAACATTTACTATGCTTTGAAGAAAGCTAATTAGTTTTAGATATATTAACCTGTGCTATAAGATTAAATTGTTGCTTATGTGTTTTAGAGTTATTGGTATTTTATTCATATTCATCACAGAAAACTAGAACAGAAAAATGCTGCTCTCAATCAAGCCAATGCATCAATTATTTCCTGATTGACAAGATGCCTGATTACAATCTATACTGTATCTAGCTAATTTATGAAAGATCCTTTAAAAGTTGCTTTTTTACCTTCCAGCATGTAAGGCAATGCTAACCCTACTTTACAGGTTTCTCTTGCCAGTGACAATCTCCTTTTATTACTTGATGGTGTGGGGTTTTTTGTTTTGTTTTATTTTTTGTTTGTTTGTTTTCTCCTGGTGTTTTGGGGTTGTGGGAGGTTTTTTGTGGATAAATAATTGTGCATTTACTCACATTCATTTTGGTGAGACTGTGATTTTAACCTCAGGCTCCAGTCCATAAAAATATTAAAGTGTTTTGAGTCTCAACAAAATCCATGGTAGATTACTCACAGACCCAAAAAGCATGTGTTGAAGCTTCTGTCTGGATCAAATACATAGTTTATATCCATCTAAAAGCTGTAAGCAGGTATTGAGAAGGCAGGTAAAAACATCAACAGTTGGAGCTGTCTTGCTCTCTTCTTGATAAGATCCTACTCTTAGATGCATATAAAAACTATGTAAATTAAGCTGTCTGAGATAAAATTTTCTATACCCAGATGTCAGCCTTAATTCACTCTTCCTTCACAGCATGCCCACATCATGACTATAACTCAAGATGAAACCTAGTAAAGTGTTGGTTTCTCCCCCATCTCAATAACTTGATTTCAAAGCAAAAGAAAGGGGATATACAAAAGGGAGAAGAACAGATGAGAAAGAACTTTCAAAGAGTCCCTCAGTATCCAGTATCTCTGGAGCATACCATGACACATTGCAGAAGACAATCCAGATGCAGACATATTTATCTTGTTCTGTCCAGCTCTCAAAAGTGTGGGCACTTCACACTCTACAAGGGAGACTTAATTTTAGCATGGGCATTCAAACTCCACACAAAGAGGCGTGTGATCCTACAAAAATCTGTCCTAGCTACCAATCACGGGAATGTTTTATTTCCACACGCACTGTGAAACATTTTAACTCTGTGCTGTAAAGTAAGCCTACCTAGATCTCCTTGTTACAGCTATTTTCTCACACATAACCAAAAAATCTAGATTTTATTAGAATGTAAATCACACTGCTGGCACACTTAGGTTTTAAATAGAGAGACTTCAAAGTAACATGATGTCAAGGTTTAGGTCCAATCCACCTACAAACAGATGCTCTCTGTTAACCCCTTTTTGCCCTGCCCCAATTAGAGGAAGAGAAAGAGGATAAAGGACAGAGACTTATCTCCCCCTCCCCTCCCAGATGGGAGAGGAAGGGAATGAGAGAGAGAGGCTTCTGGATTAGAAAAGAAAACTAAAACAGCTTTAATGAAGGTAATAATAATAATAAAAGGGAATATATACAAAGCAAGTATCAAAATCAACCTTCCCCTGATGGCAATTACATCACCATCATCACTGAGGCTGTGGAGCAGGCACTGGCAAAGTCCCAGACATCTCAGCAGCTGATGGGAACCGGGTTCAGGAACACACAAATCAGGATCAAAGGCAGGGCCGAGAAGCAAAGGCCAAAGGGAAAGGATGGGTCCACCAAAGGAAAAAAGAAGTCCCAAGGATCCCAAAGGGAAGAGGAGGCAGCCTAAAGATTGAGACCCTCGTGATCCCTCAGTTTTATAATAAACATGACATATATGGGATGGAATACCTCTTTAGTCAGTTTAGGGTCACCTGTTCTGGCCATTCCTCCCCGCAGGTGCAGCCTTTCACTTTCTGCACCCACGATGTGGTACACAAGGTCTAGCTGTGACCTTGGTCTGCACACCAGTCCTTGGTAGTAACTCTAAACATCAAGCGTTATCACTTCTAGAAGCAGACACTGTCTGCGAAAACCTGCTGTGAGCTTCAGAAAGTGCAGTTAGTTAGCAGAGACTCAGATGAAAAATAAAATGTCTGAACAGAACTGGTTTGGTTCTAACTCAAACCAGGACACGTGATGAGAGAGAATATGGGGAAGCGAGGCAGGTTTAGAACCAGTCCTCCCTAGGGCCAGTATGTCCTTGCAGCTGATCATTTGTTTCTAATCTTTGCTTCAACAAAAATCTGTGATTTCCTGAAGAGCAAACACTGTCGCTTATTTTTTGGGGAGTAGCCAAGAATGTTGTAGGCAGAAAAGCTCCCAAGAAACAGAAGGTGTTACAAGAGAAGCAAGTAGAAAAGATATGGAGGGGAATCACTGCACAGAGAGAGAAGCAGAGGGCCAGATATCAGAAGATGAGGATCAGGGAGCTCCCTAGGACCCAGAGGATACTATGTAATCTTCCTACCAGGAATTTCAGTACACTCTCCTTTTGAAGTTATATAATACAGTAGTGAATATGTAGAAAAAAACAAATACTGCCTATCACAGGCTCTCTGGAAAAGTAGCAACTATATTAGGCATGATGCTTCTTAAAGCTTGGACAAAGAAACAATTTCCCTTGTAATTAATCTCTAAGGAGTGAATATAGCATAGGCTCATAACTAGGAAAAGAGGTGGTGTGTACTCCAGAGATGGGAAGATAACTGGATTAGGATACTAAGACAACAGCATGAAAGGACATTGTGAGGAGACAGGTTGAAAAAGAGTTGAGATTGTTATAATAGACAAGATGATGAAAATACTACATAAGGAGCAGATGGGCATTTGGTGCGGGAACTGAGGGCACTTCCCACCAATGAGCAATAAATAAGAGATGGGGATGGAGAAAGATTTTATTCTTAAAAAGCATTTCCCAAAGAACAGGGAGTACAATCTCAGACTCTCAATTATAGTATTCCTACTTCTAATTACCTTGCAAAATTTACGTTTCATCTGACTAGGTGAATAGCTCACTTTCACAGAGGAAAACTTATTACAGTTACCTGCTATATTTACTCCATTAGCTTGAGTGGCAGATACAGAACTGTGTCACAAAACCAAAAACTAACATTGAGTATAATGTGGATTGTTCGCAGAATTTCACTTGTTTGAAAATTTGATTCTAACTGTACTGTTTGTTTTCAATGAAAAAATTGGAAAATAAGGAACAAGATAAATTCATACATTAAAGATATTCTACTGTAGCCTAACCAAATATTCAGAAAAGAAAGGGAAGGTCAGACAAAATGTGGCCTATGTATAGCTTTAGCTCCAGTTCTTTAATTTCTTACAAATTTCTTCAAAAGGAGACAAAAGTGTTAATGAATTCACTGTATGTGAAAAACATCGTTTGAAAATCTTAAGTGGACAAGACTTTATAGTCATATATAACAATTTTCTTCAAAAGCAGAATCTTTCTTTTACAGGAAAATACAAATCCAGTATTTTGTCAGGAAAGCACTAGTATAAAGACAAAGTTTACTTGTCTTAAAAAAAAAAAATTCAAACTATCATTTTGTAAGAAAGTGCCAGTGCTCATTCACAAAATGTAAAACAAGTCTTCCCCACTAAAACTCTTCCCAAACCCCAGAAATATCAGAAGCCTTTTGTCACTCACCATGCTCATTTTTCAAATAGAAAATTTAGTCAGAATGCTATTCAGTTTTATGCCTCACGCAAACTTTGAGGAAATCCATCTCATACAAAAGCTACAAGTCAAGAACTACCTTGATGGTTATCTTTCTTCCACCCTTCCTCTTTTTTTTCCTTTCTCTTTTTTCTTTTTTTCCCCCCCCCCAAACTAAAATAGTGTAATAGCTTTCATTTAATAAAAGAATTAAGAAATAGGGCATGCAACTTCTAAACTTCTGTACACACTAACATTCTTCAATTTTTTAAGGCTATACAGTTTTAAAACATGTTTGGTTTCACATTATAAGTATAAGCAAAAACCTATCAATTTCCCCTTATCCCTATATAAAATGACACTTACCACTTCTATATGACTTTATGTAGGACATAACTTACAATTTGTGAGAATGGGAACTTGAAAAGGCAACAGTTTTCCACAAAATTGTAAGGTTTTACTGTTAACATCCAATGAATGAGTTAGGCAAGCTCAATATAAAAATACATCCTTTTATAAACTTGTGACTGATTCTGAAAAAGTAGTAAGCTAAAAAACCAACAACAAACAAGAAATACAAATATCCCCTAAAGCACATTAACTTGTTACTGAAAGAAAAAGTCAGGACTCCTCTTTCTCACATGCAACAACCACTCTTCTCCACCACCCGTGGGCATATCAATCATCCTTTGCTCTGTACAGCACCACAGCAAGAGACATGCGTGCTGCTAGCTCTCTTCTTCCTCAGGCCAACACCAAACTCAGCAACATCCCCTCAGCATAACTTCATCTTTTATTCTTAATATGTTTGCTCTTCTCCATCTTGAATCAACCAAAGGGGAAACACACCACTGAGAGAGAGCTCAGCAAGCTGCCCCCAACAGGACCTCTCTTCCAACTGATCAACTCCTTGCTACTTCTCACAAAATAGTCAGTTCCTGGTTGATATATCTCTAGCCTCGCCCACCACCCCTACCACTATCACCTGCGGGCAGGCAGGGCATCACACAGGTGGGCCAGGTTCTGCCTCTGGGGCCTTGGGGAGCCACTTGGGGAACAAAACATGTTGCTGGGTTGTGACTTATCCACAGGTCAATTCCAACTCAGGGCGCATAGCCCAGGCCCCAGCACTTCAACATGTCAAGGTTGTCTTTTGGAAGATGAGAGCCCTTCTCAGTGCAAGCTTAGAGGGCACCAATGAGCTGGCATTGGCATTCAAAATCCAGATGTCACAGAGCCACAGGGAACATGACCAATGAAATCAGGTAAAACATTATGTCCTAAGAAACAATAAATATGAGCTATACAGGTCTGACAGGGCTAGCAGTAGAAGTGCTGATAGCCTGTGACTCTGTAGTAAAACTAAGAAGGAAGATTGACAAATTTAAGATGACATGAGAGGGAAAAAAGATTATATGCAATGAAGTTACTCTCTTCTTCCCCACTTTCATTGCTCAAAAAGATCAAGAAGTGAAGAGGGGGAAAAAAACCCCAAACACTTCCTAAGAGTTATAAGATATTTTTACAAAGATCTATCATTTGCTAGAAGAAAAACTGGTAGTGTTGTGCCCCTTCCCATTCAGAGCTCTATTTAAATGCATTCAAATTACCAGACTCACTTGAAATGCTGCAAGGATCTATAGAGTTATTACTGTCCTACACCATGACATTGCAAAATATGGCAGCACCTCCTAAGGAGGCCTACCTATTTCATTGTGAAGTTGTATTTAATTTACTGCCCCTTATCAGCCACAAATCTCATTTGTCACCACAGCTCTCGAGGTCCCTGCCTTCCACTGAGATTGTGCCGCTTTCCCACAATCTGCATTTTCAAGAGATGAATCTCATTTTGTTGTTGTCCTGCCCATCTTCCTAATATCCCAAAATTGGTTTTATTATGTTTTGTCCTCACTGATCTTTTCAATGTCTCTTTAGTATCATTCAGACATTCCATTCAAAATCTGGTGTCTTTTCCCTATCATTCAAAATGATATTAAATAAGACTTATTAATATGAGATTTTGTAAAGCTTAGACATCCTTTCCAACATCCTTTCTGTTGCCTCTGCCTTTTGTTTACAGTATGCAAATATGAGAACATCCTTCATAGTTATGCCAAGGTCATTTGAAACAGAAATACCATATAAATAGTGATGTCTATGAAAAAAATGGTCATTTTCTGCAAAATATTCCAAGAAAAAAATCAAGGTATTCCCTCTTTTATTAAAAATTTGCTGATCTTATTTAAAAAAAAAAAAAAAAGCAGTAAACCTGTGCCATAACCTTATTAAGGAAAGTTCAGGTTTTATGAAACTATATTAACCTTTTGCTCTAGAGTAATTTTACCCCAGAGATGGCTACCTATTTTTGTTGTCATATTTGTTCTGTTATCTTCTTAAGGAAGGAAGGGGAACTATTGATCATACCTCTCAGTACCTTTTTTTTATTTGAATATCCCAGTATTTCCATTTTTTAGTTTCTATTTCACTTTTTAAGGTCTACCTTAGAATTCTGATTCTCTATTACTTGTTGAATATGCTTCACAGTAATTCTGCACACTCATCATCTAGTTCCTTCAGTATCATAAGATCTATGTCATCCAGATATGCTCATTTGCATACATTCACATTTTCAACATCTTCAGGTCTTTTCTTATCCGTTGTTAACCAGTATTTTAAATAGATCTTCATATTTTATCCTAGATGTCTAAAACCATTTTGACTCCTTCCCCCTCCTTGGCAGTAAAGAAGGTTTAAGAAAAACAGAAAAGAAAAAAACAAACAAACAGAGTTTCAGTGATTTTATGGTCAGATTTATTGACCTATCAGTCACCAAATCATTTTATAATATATGCCCATTACAAACACTAAGACTCTTATCTGATTTGTATTTTTAATGTTGTAACAGATTTAATGCATATAAACCATCTTAAAGTGCAGTACTTTATTTATCCTACAATATAAAACCATTCTTTTCACTCTTTATCACCATGAAGAACAAAATTGGGAGGAGGGATTTAATATAAACTATGCAAAATCATATCACAGACACATATCTACATACTTTATTCATTAGTATAGCATGAAAGCTCAACTCTCCCCTTCTCTCACTTAGTCAGAAACAGACACTTCCCCATACAGCAAAAATGCTAGATATCACATTTGAACCAAACCATGTACTATGAAGCCCTTCTCATGCAAACCTGCAAGAGCCCAAATGGGCTCTGACAACATGCTTAGCTTCACATTTCCCAACACCCACAAGCTAGTGACTGAATTATCTGCCAGTCTGTCTTTCACACACACACAAAAGTGGAAGTCAGCTGTTATCACACAACTTCAGCATATGTGAAAACTTTATTTGTGTTAAGGGGCTGTAACTGCATGATTTTTCCAGTATCATATATCCAGGAGCATGTCTACTCTACCAGATAGCTTTAAAGAGAGGGAGAGGTACAAGACTTGTTAGTTCCTCAGATAACTACATCTGGTGAAACTTAAATAAGTACTTAAGATTTTTCTTAGAAAACTCATCATTATCCAAAATATGTTGCTGTAACTTCACATGAGCCAAATCTTTATTTACATACTAGTCTAGTAGGTTTTTTCCAGGTTTGCAGTTATCACTCATTTATTGTTGTTTTGGTCTTCACAGAAGGTGTCAGTTGGGATTACCACTTGTGTATCTGCTTGTGAGATGATTGAAATGTGCTGGTGTAAGGATTTATCCCATTTATACCATACTTTAATGACAGTCCTAAAGGGTGCCCTCTGCAATCCATCTCTGTCAGATATAACTGACAAGTTAAGGACAAAGCAGCAGTCCTAGTAGTGCATGGGACTGCCTCTTTAATGCAGTAGGGGAAAACAGCAATCATTGTGATCTAGAACACAAATTCCACAAAAAGAGTTCACATTGAGATTTTTGGGTTGTTTTTCTACTTTTTACTCAACCGATAGCTTAGGAAAAACAAATGAACTAAACCCAAAAGCAAAATCCCCCCAAAACCATCTGTTTTCATTAAGAGTTTTGAATATTTACACATACGCTTTGCTCCTGAATGTCAGCTTTTGGCTCAAAGTGATTTTTTTAAAGCCAGGCTGTAAATACACATTCAAACAGAGAAATGCTGGAGAACCTTCTCTCCAGCATCACATCATCCCAAACATTGTGAGGAAATGTCAACTGAAGCACAAATTACTGCAATCCCAAATTTAGTCATAAAGCTGTAAATAAGCATTCGCATAGCCATCACTATAGCAATCCTGTCTTTTATGTTTCAGTCTTACACTTTGTATTTCTGGTTTTTAATGATTTCAAATAACAACAGTCTTCCATTTACTTCTTCAGGATTTCAAATACTTATTCAAAACAGACAGCAACTGTTTTTAATTACAATGAGAAGGGGAAGATGTACCAGAATTTCTGGTTTAGCAGCTGAGTACAGTATTAGGTACATAGTGTCATCTAGAGGCCAAAGAACTCTTTATAATAAGCTTTATAGTGAGGGGCTGATTTTTTTCCCCCACTTTAATAACCAACATTTACATCTCCTTGACTGGTCACATAAATTAGCTCTACAAACTTCTTGAGCTGAAGACACACTGTGGTCATTCTGAATATGTACATTGATACGTACAGATGAGTGCAGGAGTGTTTCTCTGCAAGATGTACATAAGTGAATGGCCTGTGTGTGACCAAGTTTCCAGAGACAACACCAGCCTCATGAACTCTTTTCTTCTTATGCTTCTAAAAAAAGTTTTCAGCACAGGGAAGAGCCACTGTTTGTGTCCAAGAATCAGCAAAGATGATTTAATTTAATTACATTTGCACTTAGACTGGGATGCATACCACTACAGTTTAAAATATAAATTCATGTTATCTTTTCCATTTTCCTAGGTACATCATATAAAACCAGCTTTCAGTAAATAAGACATTGTATATCTAGAAACAAATAACTCCTTCATTATTATTAAGTATGATGCAAGAGAAAAGCCACATTTTTTAAAACCTTTGCCACACAGAAGAATCTGATCTAACCAACCAAATGAAAACATGAAATATTTCTGTCAGTCCCAATATTAATTCATGACATCCTATAGAAAAAGTTGAGTTTTCACTCTACTTGTAAGACGGTATATTTCTCATGTGTGTGCATGCCCTATTTTATTGTTTCCAGCAGAATGTTCCCTACCTGAATACATAAAAATAGCACAACCAATCTGACAACTGACACAGAGTTAGATGGAGCTTTTACTGCAGACCAAGTCTAAATAGATTAGTATCACACAAAGAAAAAAAACAATTATATACACAGAAAGATTTCAGGTTTCTGATGAAAAAAATCCAAACCCCAACAGTTGGAGCTGTGCAGACTGCCATTCCAGAAGTAGTACAGATAGTAGAGGCTCCATCAGATCTGGTCAAAAGTGGTAGAGCACTGTGTTGAATCAGAAAAATCTCTTAATGCACCTGCACACCCTTGGGAAGAAAGAAGGGGAGGTGAGTCAGACATGTTTTTATTCCTTCTGAGCATTGAATGATCACAGCTGCCTGCACCCTAAGGATGCAGTTCACCTGTAATAAATGAATCAAGCTTGGTACAGCTTTTTTCCAGGAACATTGGGATTCCACCCACATTTATAAGAGATGGTATCTAGTGACGAAACAGTACAGTCAATCTGGGAATTTAAGAGCCTGGGATAGCTAAGGCTTTCTCTGTTCTCAATAGCATCAATGTAGTTACGTTTACTTTAGTTAAAATATAGTCCAGTTTCTCCTCTGATCTAAAATGAGTATTACTAACCCTATACCTTCTTGTAACTTGGATTAAAACTATTTATATATTCTTTTTTATTCCTAATAGCATCTGCAGTAGTCAAAAGTAAGTGGCAGTTAAAGCCTAAGCATATATAGTTCCATAAAATATTTTTTTTTGCCTGCTATTCAAATCAACTGGAAAGAACAAAAGAAAAGTGGGAGAAAAAGAAATTGCAAGTCATTTATCTGCTACTTCCTCCTCTACTTAGAGTGCACTAAACACAGATGTCTGCAAGAATTCTCCGTTCTAGAAAACACCTACTTGACCGTTAATTCTTTAATTCAACAATGAAGTCTGCTGTTGAGATAAACATTATAAATATTGAACATACACCAGATTTTTACACTTAAAAAACAAAAATTACTGCTATACTAGAAAAATAATCTGAAACATAGAAACATTTAGAAGCAACAAGAATTATTTGAAAGAACAGGAATATATACTCCAATTTAAAGCATGGAAACAAGAAGCAATCAGTACCTTAGTCTTCCCCATCATTCCCAAAAGTACAATGACTTTTATGTAAAGTGTTAAATTTTAAGAATTAAAGTGCTAAATAGAGCCGTGTAATGTGCTCAGCACACAAAAGATGGTGAAAAGATGGTTGCTAAAGCACTCCAAAAACCTACAATTTAATAAACTAATTTAAGCAAATCAATGACAAATAAGTAAATACGACCTCTGCAACAAATGCAGTCACCCTGGGCAGCTTTCTCACAGGCTTATTGTTTCTTATGCTGGCCCAGTTTATGCAACACTTAAAGGTTATCATAGAATCACAGAATGGTTTGGATTGGAAGGGACCTCAAAGATCATCTAGTTCCGATCCCCTTCCCGTGGGCAAGGACTCCTCCCACTAGACCAGGTTGCACAAGGCCCCATCCAACCTAGTCTTGAACACATCCAGGGTTGGGGGATCTACAACCTCCCTGGGCAACCTGTTCTGGTGACTCACCACCCTCAGAGTGAAAATTTTTTCCTTAATTTCTAATCTAACTTTATCCTCTTTCAGTTTAAATCCATCACCCCTCATCCTATCACTACAAGTCCTTGTAAAAAGTCTCTCCCCAGCTTTCTTGTAGGCCCCCTTCAGATACTGGAAGACTGGAATGAGATGTCCCCGGAGTTGAGTCTTTTCTCCAGGCTGAACAACCCCAACTCCCTCAGCCTGTTCTTGTAGGAGAGATGTTCCAGCCCTCTGTTCATCTTTGTGGCCCTCTTCTGGACCCACTCTAACAGGTCCATGTCCTTCTTGTGCTGGGGGCTCCAGAACTGGACACAGTACTCCAGGAGGTGTCTCATGAGAGAGGAGTAGAGGGACAGAATCACCTTCCTTGAGCTGATGACCATGCTTCTTTTGATGCAGTCCAGGATACGGTTGGCTCTTTGGGCTGAGAGCACATTGGTGGCTCATGTTGAGATTTTCATCAACCAGGATGACCAAGTCTTTCTCCTCAGGACTACTCTTAATCCATACTTCAATAGCTTCTTCTCTAACCTTACATAGAAAATGCTCCTGAGAATTCAGTTTAGGTACATATGAGAAATACAGTGATCTAATAGTTTTTCAGCATATTTTCAAGCAACTTTCAGAAAAGAAAAACAAAAGCTATTTAAAGCATAGTGATAACATCAGGGTGTGCACAGCAAAATTTCTTTTAACTCCCAAAAGAGCAATTCAGAGAGATGATTAATGGTTGCATGTAAAGGGCATTGAGGAAACATTACTAGAAAACATTTCCATTACAAAAAGATCTATTTGCCAGCTCTCCAAGCAGACTATTATATGCTGTAGGTAATTGAAAGTAAAATAATAAGATTCACAGAATGCCTGATACTTCTATTTTATATCTGAACACTTAGGGGTTTACAATACCCATAACATTGTGTCTACAGTATATAATCAACCACTGGCATTCTCACTTGGTCATCCATGTATTTTAAAAATCATTCATCACAACTAGTTTTTGAATAATTTATGGTTTCAGAGCAGAATTCCAATCAGGCTTAGCTGCTGCAGTTCATAGACCAGGGTATTTATTTCAACTGTATAAAAAGTTCAGTTTACATTAATAAGCTAAGCTAAAATTACACAGAAAATACCAGTTCTTCTGATGTCTATTCTCTAGGGGTGTAACACAGCACAGAGCAGAGGAAGGTAACTGAAGGTAGTTAAGCTCTTCAACAGAAATAGGTAGCAGAAAAAACAGTTGGAAATTGATATATTTCAGATTAGTTTCCAGATAATGGAAAGAAATATTTACCTTAAGAAAGCAGAAGCCAGTACACTAGTTGGAGGTATTGCAATTCCATTAATAACATCCACCCCATCCACTGCTAGACAGAAACACAAACATGCACCTCCCCCCGCTCTTCCAACACTACGTTCACAATTACATTGAAGTGGGGATGATACTCTAAACTCAGCTACTTAAAATTCCAAATTAGTGGCAAAATAAATGTTGGTTGGGTTGTTTTCTTCGAAAATCAACTCTGATTAGCAATTTTGTTAAATTATTTCCTTATCATGTTGGATACAATGGAAATCCCTTTTATTCATCATCAGCACAATTGAGGACAGCTCCTTGTACCTTAGCCAATAAGAGATACCACTGGAATTATAACAATATTTCCAGAAATCAGAAAGACAATTCTTTCAGCAGCATGAGAAAACAAGAAAATATCTGATCCTATTTTTCTTTTAATTAAGGCTTCACCTCTATACAAAAGCAGAAGGCAATTTAATTTATATTAAAGTTATTATATAACATATCCTTTATAAGTTTAGGCCATAAGTGTACAAGAGAAACAGAACCCACCAATCCACATCTGTACAAAGTAATATACAAAAATTCTAAGCAACACCACAGTTTTTAATAAACTTTCAGTCACTTTTCATCTAGACAGTAAACATCTCTGGCTCTGCACCAGAAAGGAGGACAGGATGCCAAGTGATGAAATTGTGTTGTGCACATCAGTGCTAACCACGGCACTTCTATCTAAGCTTTTCCAAACTCAGGAAAGTGTAATGCTTTCCTTATTTGTTGCTTGGCATGGAACTTATTATCTCTGTCAATGCACATCTTGCTCCTAAGACAGATAAAATGGCTTCTTCTAGCATTTCTCGGTCTCCTTTTACAGCTGCTTTTGGGGAAAGAAGATTAAATATAAAATGGTTTTAATAATGAAAAAAATATTTTTTTCTTTACCGTCTGCCAGATCCTGAATCTTTCCTTCTATAGCAGGGATGATTTCAATTACAGAGTGCAATATTCTCAGCTAAACCTTGTTCCTGCAATGCTGTTGTCTCATTTTTCCATAAAATTACATTGTTACCTTTCCTCATGGCTGTGGTAGATAAAATGAACAACACTCTTTTTTCCTAAATTTCACAACAAAACACTGAGGTTTTTTATGTTACCCACCTAGAACCACTCAGATTCAGAAATTCTTATAATTTTGGTTAGAATGACTTCAAAAAGTCAATTACTTTATCTGTGGGCTCTACTACAGCTCTGCAAAATAATTGCCCTTTTCATTTAATGTGCATAGTACTTCTGAACAAAAAAATTCTAGCTCCACACAACCTAGGAATCACTTAATTTCTCACTAAGGTGGAGATCTACTTATCTTCCAATATATTTCAGGATGCTGAAGCAACAAAAAAGAAAATACTGTGCAAACTGCACATTTATAAGTCGCTAATAAGTTTTATGTACTCAGCTGTGATTGTTGTTTTTTTTTCTAATTAAACTGAAATATAGTCAGTGGTTAATTGTTCTTTAATTAACTTTATTTTGCAGAACCGAATTTCACTATAATCCTTTTATCATACATCTTTTATTTAGAAGATACTTTTAATATATTTAAGAGGTTTTTTCCACAGTTGAACTAAGAATAGTAATTTAATGTTGAACATTGGGTTCATGTTATAAGATGTTACGATAGAAAAACTCTTTTCTTATGTTCTACTTGTAACATTTGATGAAAATGGTCTAAGATATTTTATAGCTGAATATTCTTAGAAAATTTATTTTTCCCAATAGTGTCTGTCAAGTCAAACCTCAGCGCCTTTACACACATTAGAAGAGAATGAAAGTGAATACTGAAAGTGATCACAACTAAAGTCATCTCCTAACATGTAAAAGTTTAGTGGATTTGGTTGTTACAGTTTTTTGGTTAGTTTTAAGGTTTTGAGGCATATGTACCAAAACATTTTGATAAAACTAGGCCCTCAGAAAAGAAAAAGAGCCAAAGATAAACTGTATTATATTATGTTGCCAGATGTCCTGTTTCTATACTGATTCTGGAAAACAGCTATAATTGTAGTTAGTCTTTCCACAACACCAAGCTGGTAAAATATGGGTTCGATGGATGGACAACTCAGTGGATAAAGAACTGGCTTGATGGTCACACCCAAAGAGTGGCTGTCAATGGGTCCATGTCCAAGTGGAGGCCGGTGACAAGTGGAGTCCCTCAGGGATCAGTACTGGGACCGGTCTTGTTTAACATCTTTGTCAGCGACATGGACAGTGGCATTGAGTGCACCCTCAGCAAGTTTGACGATGACACCAAGCTGTGTGGTGTGGTCAACACGCTAGAGGGAAGGGATGCCATCCAGAGGGACCTTGACAGGCTGGAGAGGTGAGCCTATGCCAACCTCATGAAGTTCAACAAGACCAAGTGCAAGGTCCTGCATCTGGATCGGGGCAATCCCAAGCACCGATATAGGCTGGGCAGTGACAGGCTTGAGAGCAGCCCTGAAGAAAAGGACTTGGAGGTACTCATGGATGAGAAGCTCAACCTGAATCCTCAGTGTACACTTGCAGCCCAGAAAGCCAATTGTATCCTGGGCTGCATCAA
>VYZX01030810.1:62321-74138 GCA_013401335.1 Brachypteracias leptosomus
AGTTACCATGGAATAGGTGGGCGAGGCTAGGTACAAGTGGTGGATCTTTGCCAAGAAAAATTCTGTTTGGATAATTTCATTCTACATAAGCACAGACACATTCTGGACTACAAGAGTTTCTCTCTTTAGGCACCCTGCAGATATTGACTATATCTGGCTATATACATTTGAAATTTTAATCATATTGATTGGAATAAACTTCTTCAAATCACATAATTATTTAAAAGATAATACATACAATAATATTATTAAATTATCTCATGACAGTTATACAGAAGAAATCTTTTCAGCAATATTCAGTAGTGTAAAAAAGGTAAGGAAATTGGAAAGGTAAAAATCACTGGCTGAAGCAAAGCTTCAGTGTTCTGGCCGTAGTTTAGCAGGGTTCAGACATTACTATTTCCACTTAATTGCTTGCCACTGCTTCCCTTCCAAGTTATGACCCCACCCCAAAAACTTGGCATAAATAGAGGTACAGTTGCTCCCTGGCCCATCTGGTTGAGCTGACCGAGATGAACATACATATTTCTAACAGTGAGGCTGACAGGAAAGAAGTATGCAAGTATCAAGGCAGAGATCTGGCAGTAACATACCCCCACTCAGCTACAGCCTCAGCAAAACACCTGACTCCAGTCGCTACAACTATCCTCCCAGTCACTCCAGTCTCTTTGGTCCAAGACCTACTTTCAATGCAACACAGCTGTGTAACCTTGGTTCAAACTTCTGTGAAAAGCTTCTAAGCAAGAGTGGTGAGAAAACAGAGTAGAGCCACACCAGGAAAGAAGGGTAAAATCAAAGACAGATTCAAGAATGCTATGACAGAGGCTGTCAGTAGCTCAAGGATTCCAGAGCAAACACTAACACAAATAGTACAAAACACTAAGGAAAAAAGCAGGCAATTGGAAAACTGCTCTTCAGCAGCAGTGATGTTCAGCTTGTTTCAGGGATCACTGCAGGCCAATCTCCCCCTCTGACTGATGACTGCCAGGCTAACCAGACTTGTCAGGTGAGTTATTGGAAGGTGGCAAGCATAGTAATAAATATTCAGGATCTCATAAACACCTAATAGGTAATAATTAATTAATGCATCAGATTACAGTTATCACTTTGTATTCTTAACTGTGACAATCTTCTCAGAACACATTGAAACATTTTTAAGAAAGCAGATAGGATGAGTAACAATAAGTTACAGTTGTTATTTGTACCTATCCAGCTGTGAAACTACCTAATGTAAACTGGGTTAAATATGCCAGTATTAATAGCACTTCATGGTTTGAACAATGAGGTTGAAAACTCTGTTTCAATATGATAAAAAACTAGCAGCCTTGTTAGATAATAGTGGTAGTTTTATTTGAGAATTTATTTTCTTTTTTGGACTGCTGGAAATATGTTCAATTTTTCAATTACAAGGTAGATGAGCACTCATGATAAGGCAAGAGGCTATATACTTAAGAGTCATTAATTCAAAAGGGATTTTTAGTATCTGCAAGTTTTTGCATCTTTCAGACATACTGTAAGAGAGGAAAAAAAATAAATACCAAAACAGCCCCCACACTTTTGGCCACCTTTCCCTAATATATTTTATATTCCAGAAACATATTCCATCAAACAGAAACTTTTATAAATATCACTAATATTTCTTACTCAGGAATTTGAGAGGTGCTGAGAACTGTAATGCTTGTCCCAGAGGCCATTGTCAGTCATTCAAAGCAAGACAAATCCATTTCAGCAAGCAGAAAATCAAGGAAACCACAGATTTGTAGAGCTCCAGCTACATCTATTTAATTAGGATTGCTCAAGACAGAAAGCTGCACCGTATACACATCATGCAATTTGAGTACTTAACTCCATCCCCACCAGTACTTAATGACTTACTATTGAAAGCTCTCAGCATCCACAGAAGCCATTCTCCCTCACTCTCAGGATGACAGTTCCTTTGGTACCCTCTTTTCCTTCCTGACACAAGGTACAAGGAACCATGTATTCCTGATGCAGAATACCAAATCCATTTTTCCTCCTCTCTTTCCTGCTTTTCACTCTCTCCCCTTTATCTCTATGTCTATGTCCCTATATCATCTATGAGTAGAACTGCAAGATAATGTAGTAACAAAGAAAATAACTTTAAAAGGCTTTAGTTAGTGCTTTCATCCCTCCTCTTCCTCTCCCTGCCCCTTGGATGTTTAAATAGTTCTATGTTCTGCTTAACTCTGTTGCCTGTGGTTATCTCTGTCTGTCACTGTCAATGACCTTCATGCCAGGAAAAAAAAAATCAGCTTGCAAATATGAAAGACGGACAAAATACATACAGTGTTTTCACTTCCTTTTGTTCTACAATACTTCCCCTCTTTAAAGACACAAAACCTGCTTGCTCTAAATGTAAAAAAAATAAGATATCAACAGGTCATTCTTTTGCCTTTCAGATAAAGTATTAAGTACAATAAAATGAGGCCTGTATTCCTCCCCTTTCTTATTTCAGTGCTTTAAGTGTTTCTCAAGATAAAGCAATAAAGTTTTACTCTTTTCACAATTTGTTTTTGTATGCTGAGAGAAAACAAAATCTATGCAATATTTACCCCAAATTAACTGTAATAACTTGGTCTAAATAAAGACTGTTTCACAGCAGTCTCTTACAAATAAGAACTAAAGTAATTTATGTTCTCCACTGTGATTCTAAATTCTTCCCCATTTTGCAGAAAAAAAGCAAACAATCTGCATAGCCTTTTACCTTATGAAACCCCATCTGAAGGAACACAGAACTAACTTTGTCACAGTACACCACCACAGAGGTCCCAATTGAGCCTAAATTGCACATTGGATCCACAAAATAGCACACAAGAAACCAGTGACCTAGGATCATCTCTAGTATATCTGATCACCTGGCCCAAGGTAGAAGATAACACTTTTACAGCTGGTCTGACAAAGAAATAACCTTCAGCACACACCTGGAGCACTGACTCAACTTGTATTTTCAAATGATCAAAATTATTCTAAATGCTTTTGGTAGCAAAGGTAATTTATAGGTTGTTTTCATCTGAGTTGCCAAACATGAAAATATTATACTTACACAACTTCTAAGATGATGTGGGACACATAGTTATTAAAGATAGAAAAGTAGATAGGTATGTGGAGGAAGAAAGGGATGCCTCCAAATACCTTCCTCTACATAGACTCCAAACCATTCATGACACATTTACATCTATGGCATGTTATCTATCAGGTATGCTAAACCATCTTAAATCACTGTCCCCTCTCCCTTCTCAATACCTTTTTTCTAATGACATATCCTTCCCTTTTTCTTATCCTGCCCTCTTATTTTGTACATATACACTCAATTTCTGAATTGTCATTAAGTTTTTTATATCAAGCTTTAGTTGCTCTCCTGGGTCTCTCAAGTATAAAAATCCATATTCTCCATTACCACCCTCCCAGACATTACACAGCTCTTGCTTGTTGGCATCCATCCATCTATCCTAAACGAATCCAAGATTTTTATTCCTCATTGCCTAGTAAGCTTCTGGCATCAAGGCAGAAACGCAATACTGTCCTTGTACACCAAGTGCTCCCTTGGTCTTCATTTTCATATCCTCTGTGTATACAGAGCCTGTAGAGACTGGGATTTCCCTGGACAAGCTTATCTTCCAAAACCCAGCTATCCACAGCTGCCTTGCATAACTGGCACACCTAGCCTTCTCCAAGGAAGAGAGAGCGAGCATTTCTCTGCAAAAGATGCCAGCATCACTGCCAAGATGAATGCCCACTTTGGCTACTACTGAATAGCTGGAAGACACCCTTTCCCAGCCAGACATCACTTCAGCTGATGCTCCCAACAAGTCACAGCTTTTGGTATTAATCTTCTGTTTCCCTAGTATCAAACTGGCAAAATAAATTGGCTGCAAGAGACATGCTTTTCCTGAGCAGTATGAAAGAAAAGCAACAAAAATTGAAATAGAAGAACTAAGAGACGCTGGTTGGACAGTGGAAGAAACAGAAAGGCCAAAATCAGATTTGTCCTGGAGTTAGCTTCTCATGCCTCTTCAAGATATAGTCCATATTTCATTCCCACAGAGTATCTACAAATTGTTCTTGTTCTCTTCTACTCTGTTGAATATTCTCCAAGACAGCAAGGAGGACATGCTCATGTGTTCATATACACCCAAAAGGAGTATTTCAGAATAAAAACTAAAACAGGGGCTCTCCTTCACAACATAGCAGTTATCCTCATAGAGTGATACATTGCTTAGAAATGTAGATTGGCTGTGCAAAACCAATTCATGCGAAAACTAAAGTGCTATGCACAACCCAAAGGGACATGTCATAACATCACCCATAATCAACAGGCAGAAGCATAATGCATTAGCTGTAATGTTTTATGGAAGAAGTGACTGGGAAGATACTCAGGGAGAACTAGGTATGGTAATATAAGAATAAGCATTTCAGTGCAGTGCTCAGTGTATGAAAAAAAAATGTATGGGCTCAAAGTGACAATGCATGGGGCACTTCTACATCCTTCTCATTTCAGGAAAATTTAAGTTTTAAACAATATTCTGGGTTGATTCCCAAATAGATGAGTCTATGAACCACAACAACCCAGAATATTTTACATAAAAAATTTTTAAAAAGACATAGACAGCAATACAGACTTTAGATCCTAATCTCATAATTTATATTGCCAGGGTCTCTAAGGTCTCTTAACTGACTTTTTTTAAACTAAAAATTAAGTCACCTTGTGAAATCTTAATTTATATAGTCAGTAAGTTCTCCTGCTGACTTAAATCCATTTCCTCTAGAGTCAGACATGTATTTCCTACAGATGTCTCTGGGAGACATCTGTATGCTTTAGTAAACAGCATTGGGGATTACCTGATATCTCCAGAGACAAAGCAGCAGAGTGCTAAATCTGTATAAATGGAGACAGTTGCTCTACCACAGAAGCAAAGGCCAAGTTTAACACTAAAAATCCATGCCTCTTCTCCCAGTCATAGTGAGACCACTGAAAACCAGAACAAAAGTGTCATGTATATCATCTTGCAGATGTAACTTATGGATGCTGCTATTGTCATTCTGACTTTTAATTTACCCACTTGGGAAAAATTAGGAGAAATAAACACTCTCTAAAGAGTCAGTTCATAACAGAAATAGAAATCTATAACATCTCATAAAATCATTATGTGATTTCCCAACTTGAAACTTAGATACCAATTTCACCTGAACTAAGCTGAGTAAAGGCAATGCCATAAACCCACTAGTTCAGAATTCCACTGCTGCTAGCATAAGCATGGGTCCAAGGAGGGGGAGGGGAGAGAACCAAATAAATAAAATAATCTCAAGTTTCAGAGATCTTTTTCCCCTGGAAGTAGCTCTCATGGGTAGTTCATGTTACACCACAGGTCTTATCAAAGATAAAATTGAAATCAGGGCCCATGAATCAGTCAAAAACTCTTTTGCTAAATCTTGAAAGGTAGTGGTAACCCAAAGAAAAGCCTTAGTCATCACCATGTGGCAATTTACATCTAGACAGCCTAAAATGTAATTGCTATCAACGCTCCAGTAAGAAATAAGTATTGCATGCAATGGCTTATTGTTTTAAGAATCATTTATTAAAATTGCTTAGGCACCATAGTGCATGAACGTCAATTTCTCATCTATGCATTTTATTTTTCCTCATTCTGAGAGATGGCTGGTTCATCCTAGTAAAGAAGCCTTTTTACTTTTTTTTTTTTAGATTCTAATTCACTTATAAAATCTTTAGCTTTGTTTTCATTCACATGCAGATTTTGTACATTTCTTGAAATATGAGCCATCTAATTTTGTTGAAGTATTAACGGCTCATGTGGCCACCCCAGTAGTCTGTGAAATGGGTGATCTACATTGAAAACAAGGAGAACTATGAAGAATGGAGAATTTTGCCACCTAGATCAACATCGGATTAGCGGTGCCACTGAATCATTTTACAGTGTGGCTTTGAGTAAACAGATATACTTTGGGAATTATAAAGGCTCTTTTATAAAGCAAGTACTGAGATATCCTTTATATTACTTTCAGAGCGCTGGAATGTTTCCAGTGAGAGATTTTGTGAACAGATCAAAAGGAGATTCTTGAGTTTTTAAATCAGTCCTTGAAGTACAATTAAGTTACTAGAGATTCTTTGGGGAGTTCTTCTAAGGATTTTTTTTTTCAAGTCATTCCAGCATAAACATGGCATTATGAGTGGATTAGGTGAGTGTTCTTTTGCAGATAAATAAATAAGCATAACAATCTCCAGTTACCCTTAAACAGAAGAAAAAACCCATTCCTTATTGTGATTGTACATATGTAGGAAGTGATTAGGTCCCATAGAGTTCATTCCATCTACAGTGTCATTTAGCCTAACCTCTAACTACTAGTCTATTCTGAAGGTTGTTTATTGTAGAAAGAGGCAGTGCAGCAAGTGTGGGATTCACTAGAGCCACAGCATGAAACATATCAAAAACACTCTTTAACATGCTGAAATCAGGATATTGCTTATTGAAAGAAAATATAGCATATTGAATAAAGATACTTTTATTCCATTCCTTTTAAATTGGAAAATACTAAGATTTCCAAGAACCCAGCTCCTTTCACAATGACACCAAAGGCAAATCTCCTATAGTAGTCAATGAATACAAGACCAAAAGCAGTTGTAGCTGGTATGCTAGGCCACAGACTGATAACCTTCAACAGTTATCTAGGCAAATATTGCTTTGATTAATGAGAGTCAGACTTTAGAAAACACCCTGTGAACAGCTCCAATATATAGTAATCTAACTAACAAGTAATATTAATCTCTAAACAAGAGTGTCACAACTTCAAACTATCAAATGCTATACCTTACCTATTACTATGAACATTATAATTATTATAGACTATGAATCAAATCTTATGTGACCACGTTCATAATGTTCACAGAACAGAAAAATGAATGAAGGGCTATGGGACACCTGGAAGTAAGTTTTGTTTTGCAGTTGAAGGGCAAACTCTTTAGAAAATCTGTTGTGTCTATGAATACTGGCAAATGAAATAAAAATAATGCAAGCATCAAAATACTTTCAATATTTGTGTCATGACACTAGCACAAATATAACAATCTGTCGCAGAAGACACTTTCTAAAGATTTAAGCTCTGTCAGATTCAGAATAATGATTCATGAGCAGACTGATTGACAAACAACTCCCAACCACTTTATAAACCTCTTGGGATACCTTATGCGTCTATTAAAGAAAGCTAATGAGATTCCACATATCTCATATAAGGAGTGTGGTGGAATCAGACCATACATATAGATACCTGCATCAATTCAATCCACTTTAAACAGCACATAGTATGATAGTGGTGGTTATTCTTTTCCCTATAACTACATTAATTACAAGATTTGAGTAAGTAATTTACTAATTGCCTTTAGTTTTGTGTCTGTCAAACATATTTTTTGATGATCTAACCGTATTGATGGATTCAAACCAATCAATTAATTTAAAATTTGGATGATGTTCCAAAGTGGTGTTCTTTGGTATTGTCTGTGTCCTTTGCCAAGATTGATGCACATAGTTCTACATCTTTCTCATGTATTTTCATGCTAAATTTTAATAGTGATTTTCTTCTTAGTGAATCCACTGACGTAACCTGATACAGGTAATCTTTTTTCCACCCCTTTAAAATGACCAAATTTGAAGGAGGTGGGGAAACAAACCCCAAACCCATCATCAAAATTATCACTACCACTTCACATCTATGTCTGGTTTAATCTTGTACTGAAAGCTTCCTGTGGGCAGCTAAGGATGACCAAGTTAAGCCTTTTTGTGAGCCCCTTTATATCATGCTCTAACTTTTTCTGGAAAACATTTGGGAATACTTCTATATTCTGTAAACAGAAATTCTGAAGTCACATAGCTAAGAGTATAACTAAACAAATTATATCTTTTCCTCTGTAGGCAAGACACATTCACCTCACTGTTCTTTGGTTTTTTTGCTACGGTTTAACCCAGTAGGCAGCTGAACACCATGCAGTCATTCACTCACTCCCCCACAGTGTGATGAGGGAGAGAATCAGGAAAAAGGTAAAACTCGTGAGTTGAGATAAAGACAGTTTAATAGGACAGAAAATGAAAGAAAAATAATAATGTTGATAAGAGAATATACAAAACCAGTGATGCACAATGCAATTGCTCACTACTCACTGACTGATGCCCAGTCAGTCCCACATCAGAGGGACACCACCCTCTCATGACGGACCCGCTTCAGAGCAGCCTACCTTGTCCACTTCTTCCTCCTTTCCCTCTTAAGAGTGTCTTACCTTACTAAACAAGCTAACTTTCACATCCAATATTTATTCTTATGTACAGGGGCAACCGATACTGGCACACATTCTCTGGTTCAATCACAGTGCCTGTCATGGAGGTTGGAGTAGCTGCAGTGCCTGTCACCAGGGTTGGAGGGGCCACAGTGCCTGTCACTTCATTGTCAGATCCAGAGACCTTCTCTTCCCCTTGAGGGTACTGAGTAGTGTTAAACAGAGCTCAGTGGGCATGGGCCAGGCCTCAGCATGTTGCAGAGATTTATGTCTCTCTGGAATTGCCAGGATGACAACACACTTTTTCCAAATATTTTACTAGTTTTTCAGAATTTTACGGTTGTTAAGGGGTGAAATTCCAAAACACTGCTGGCGTCAACTGTCCTAGGTACTTGCCCATGCTATCCCACACACCTGTCACTCACAACTATCTGGCTTCAAGGCAGATCTCTGGGTAGTATTCTTAAATAGTTATTCAATCTTAAACAAGAGCTAAAACACATTCGAGAGAGATAGTAATAGGAATATGCTGGCTTGAACATCCCAAGGATATTCAAAATTCTGAAGAGCTATTGTAACTAGCCTGGAGGAGAAGGTGAAAGAGGGGGGAAAAGTGTTCTCACTTATCTCTCCCATAGATTGGCTCTGTGAGGAAAAAAGGTAAAGAGTAATTATTAATGGTTTCTGAGTTGTTTCTGAAGTGACTAAACACACCAGTGGTCACTTGCTGAGGAGACCTGCTCCAGTGTAGGTAAGTCCGCACTGGGGAGGGAAATCGCAGCAAAAGACACCAACAACGAGCCCTTTTTGAGGGCTTTTTGAAGCCAAGGCGGCGGCCAGCCGGCTCTAAGGGTGTCAGCTGGTGGGCGGGCTGCTGAGGCGGCGTGGCCGGAGGGCGGAGCCAAGAGGCCTCGGCGCCTGATCTGAACGAGCTGTAAACAGGCCGGCGGTGACTCACAGTGTCCACACCCCACCCCTCGCAGTCACCTGATCACCGCTGATCAGCTGATAAGTAGCCTTTTGGAGGGCAGTGGCCACTGCCCACAGAGCCCACGGGGCGAGCAAACAGCGCTTGATTGTGCGTGCCCCGCGGGTGCCGCAGCTGTTTGCAGCACGCAGGGCGCTGAGCCTCTGCAAGTGCACAAGGTCAGTTCGATCGCTCTGAGCCATCGGGCAGTGCGGGTGAGCGGAAGGAGAGGAACAGCAGGGCGTGTGGGAAGCAGCACACAGTGATTGATTCCCTCCCGGATGGAGAGAAGACCACGGTCACAACACGGCCAAGAGCCACAGTGAGAAGGAATGTGGGAACTCAGACCGAGGTCCTGCACAAACACGCGGCTCTGTAGGTCTCCGGCTGCGGCGAGTGCCTGAGCCTGGCACTTGAACGAGAGGGAGTCAGAGGCACGGCTTGAGTGCGGTGTGAGCAAATAAACGACCTGCTTAGGCAGGTGCTTGAACTGAGAGAGGAAGCAGAAAGATTGAGAAGGATCAGAGAGTGTGAAAGCGAGATAGATTGGTGGAGCCACACTCTGAGGCAACGGCAGCAGGAAGAGGCTCTACAAGAAGTGGAGAACCCCCTCCCCTCCTGTCACCAGGCAGAAGGAAGGGACATAAGGGACAAGGGGAAATGGAGACAGGTCCCTCCTCGGAGAGGCAAGCGGAAACATTCTCGGCCCCCTCTCGCCTTCCCAATTGCTGTTGTACAATAGGTATGGGGCTTTGGGACTTGACGGCCAGGAGAGTGAAGATGGAAACAAGGATCCACCTGGTGAGTCACCCACAGCTTGTCATTCACCCCCATGTCTTATGACTTCTTCAATTAAGAAGAAAAGGAGGGTAATTGTAGTGGGCGACTCTCTTCTGAGGGGAACGGAGGGGCCCATTTGTTGACCAGACCCATCCCCCTGGGAGGTCTGCTGCCTCCCTGGGGCTCGGATTAAAGATGTTGAAAGGAAGGTTACTGCCCCTGGGTAGCCCTCTGATTATTACCCTTTGTTAGTTATCCAGGCAGGTAATGATGAGGTTGTAGAGAGAAGTCTAAAGGCAGTCAAAAAGGACTTCAAGGCACTGGGGCAACTAGATGAATGCTTGAGTGCTCAGGTGATGTTTTCATCAATCCCTCAAGTGGTGGGAAAAAACACTAAAAGAGGGTGGAAAACACACCTGATTAACATGTGGTTCAGAGACCGGGGCCACCGTTGGAATTTTGGGTTCTTTGATCATGGGGAAGTTTATATGGCACCTGGTCTGCTAGTGACAGGTGGGATGCACCTGTCACAGAGGGTGAAAAGGATTTTGGGGCAGGAGTTAGCAGGGCTCATTGACAGGGCTTTAAACTAGATTCAAAGGGGGAAGGGGTTGTAGCTGGGTTTGCACCAATGGGGCAGTGCTCTAGTATTAGAACTCCAAAATGCCTATACTAGTGCATGCAGTTTAGGGAACAAACAGGATGAACCAGAGATCTGTGTGCTATTTCAGAACCAATACCTCATTGCAATTACTGAGATGTGGTGGGATAGCTCACATGACTGGACCACTGTCATGGATAGCTATGTCCTTTTTAGGAAAGATAGGCTGGCAAGGCGAGATGGTGAAGTTGCTCTTTATGTGAGAGAGCAACTGGAAAGTATTGAGCTCTCCCTGGGGAGCAATGAAGAGCAAGTTGAAAGCTTGTGGGTAAGGATTAAGGGGGAGACTAGTAAGGGAGACATTGTTGTGGGAGTTTACTACAGGCCACCTGATCAGGATGAGGAAGCTGACAAGGCCTTCTACAAGCAGCTGGAAGTAGCCTCGCAATCCCAGGCTCTGGTTATTGTGGGGGACTGCAGTTACTCTGACATTTGCTGGGAAAACTACACAGCCAGGCATGCACAGCCCAGTAGGTTCCTCCAGTGCATCAACAATAACTTCTCTCCTTGTTGGCTCCTCCACCACCTGCATCAAGGAGTACTGCTGGACCTTGTACTGGTAAACAAGAGGGACTCATTGAGGGATGTGAAAGTAGGGGGCACCCTTGTCTGCAGTGACCACGAGATGGTGGAATTCAGAATCACATGCGGTAGACACAGGGCCACAAGCAGGATCGCTACCCTGGACTTCAGAAGGGATAACTTTGGCCTCTTCAGAGAACTTGAAAAAGTCCCATGAGACAGGGCTCTAGACGGTAAGGGGACCCAAACAAGCTGGCTAATATTCAAGTGTCTTCTTCTTCAGGCTCAAGATCAGAGCATCCCAAAGAATAAGAAATCTAGTAAGAGAGCTAGGAGACCTGCATGGTTGGGCAAGGAGCTAATGAATAAACTTAAGTGGAAGAAGGAAGTACATAGAGCATGGAAGGAGGGGCTGACCACTTAGGAAGAGTACAAAGAGTTTGTCAGAGGATGCAGGGATGCAAAAAGGAAAGCTTAGGCCTCCTTAGAACTAAACCTGACAAGGGAGGTCAAGGACAACAAGAAAGGCTTGTTCAAGTACATTAGAGGTAAAAGGAAGTCTAGAGGAAATGTGGGCCCACTGCT
>VYZX01030810.1:74419-110155 GCA_013401335.1 Brachypteracias leptosomus
GTGGACAAGAGGATGACCATGAGCCAACAATGTGCCCTCGTGGCTAAGAAGGCCAATGGCATCCTGGGCTGCATTAAGAAGAGCGTGGCCAGCAAGTCGAGGGAGGTTCTCCTCCCCCTCTGTGCTGGTGAGGCCCCACCTGGAGTACTATATCCAGTTCTGGGCACCCCAGTTCAAGAAAGACAAGGAGCTACTGGAGAGAGTCCAGCGCAGAGCCACTAAGATGATTAAGGGAGTGGAGCAACTCCCTTGTGAGGAAAGGCTGAGAGAGCTGAGTCTCTTTAGTCTGGAGAAAAGGAGACTGAGGGGTGACCTCATTAATGTCTATAAATATGTAAAGGGCAAGTGTCAGGAGGACAGAGCCAGGCTCTTCTCAGTGACATCCAGTGATAGGACAAGGGGTAATGGGTACAAGCTGGAGCACAGGAGGTTTTGGGTAAACATAAGGAAAAACTTTTTCATGATGAGGGTGACAGAGCACTGGAACAAGCTGCCCAGAGAGGTTGTGGAGTCTCCTTCTCTGGAGACAGTCAAAACCCGCCTGGACGCCTTCCTGTGTGACCTGATCTAGGTGACCCTGCTCTAGCAGGGGGGTTGAACTAGATGATCTCTCGAGATCCCTTCCAACCCCTAGTGTTCTGTGATTACGGCAATGCTAAGCACAAATATCAGATTAGTCTCATGACCAGAAATTTTATCATATCAGAAGCCAGTGTTACACAGTGTATCAAAATAACACTTTTGAATCTTTCAATCCTGCAGTAGGTCAGCCAGTGCTATTAATCTGGGGTTACTTGTGCTCAGAACAAAGTTAGACCAATTTCTGTCTGAATGAAGATATGCTTCACATAATGTTTTTGGATAAAGTGGAACCCCTTACTATGTCTAAATCAAGAAATGCCAAACACCTGGGGCTACTGAGTGTAGAGGCATATACGCTCTATATCTGATTTCAAACTCTAATCATCTTAATAGGATAATTTTACTTGTTCCACAAAATAAGAACATATGACTTAAAACAAAGAATAGACTTCAAGGCATTATGCTATTTTAGACATCTGATAGTCAGAAATAACTGTGCCTCTTCAATGTTATCAAGTTTGCCAATAAAATAGAACATTAGTAAAAGGAGGAGATACTAGAGATTGCTAATGTTAAGGATTAAAGGAGTTCTGCTGTAACAAATGCATCCCCATATTCAATGAGTAACAAGCACAACAAAGTTAAAACTGCCCCACATTGATTCTACCCTGAAGGTAAACCAACTATACTGCAATACTTTAAATTCCTGTCTGGAAACAATTGCTGTCTGAAGCCAAAGCAACTGCATTCTAGGCACTAGAATTTAGTTTAGCTTGAAGAGACAGAAGCTGAATGCAAATTTTACACTGCTGAAGTGCAGTACTGTGTCTAGTCAGCCAGCCACACCTTTGCTAATACATAAAGAGAAGGGCAAAATTGTGAAGGCTTCTTCAAAAATCTTACATCTATTTCAGGATATACAATATATGGAAAAATTTCCAAGAATGTCACACAATATTTGTCAGCAGAAAATAAAGATCTTGGACTTGGCCTGATATTTGTCCAGGAACACAGGTTTCCTTGGGATCAAATTGTGACTTATACACAAATTAGAACATGCTTAAATGAGTCTGCTTGTGGTTCATACATTATTATATCATATCAATGATTGCTGCAGGGAGGTACTGGCAGCCAATCTCAGGCTAAATAACGCACCTATGTCCTCTTGCACACAACTGATTTGGAAAGATATTCCATCCTTCTCTATTCCCAAAGTCAATACTGACCCCATCCACCTATGTTCATTGTTAGGTGTTCAAAGCCATTGTTGTTTCCATGGCTGCAATTTTATAAGACTTTTTGGAACATTTCTAATTTTTGTTTCTCCCAGTTATGTACAACATTTATCACTGATCTATATGAATTGTAGAAGTGCTTAGAAGTCTGAATGAGAGAATACAAATATTCTACTGGTCAGTTTTGAAGAAAGACTTATCTTTTTACCTAGAAAAGCATACAGTTGC
This sequence comes from Brachypteracias leptosomus, assembly GCA_013401335.1. NCBI lineage: Eukaryota > Metazoa > Chordata > Aves > Coraciiformes > Brachypteraciidae > Brachypteracias > Brachypteracias leptosomus. Next base: position 76,465 of record VYZX01030810.1, read on the forward strand.
TGAGACAACTGAGTAAAAACCTACAGGTGAGAAACCACAAGGAAATATTGTTAATAGGGTTATAGGAACCAATCGAACGTTTTAAGCAGTAGTTCAATATAGGGCCAAAACCAAAAGTTTAATTTTCAATGGGAGTAAAACAGGAAAACAAAAAAAAAGGTCAAATAAGGAAGGTCAAATAAAGAAAGAGTTGATGGTATTACATAAGTTCTTCACAAGATATTATGAAACATCTGTTTTTAACAGAGTCATAATAAGGAATCAATTTAAGAAATTAATTTTATTTTTTTTAAGTAGGTAACTTTGGAAATTTTATTGTGTTTTATCATGAGATTCTGAAATTAACTACCCCTCCCACTACCCCAGACCTGAAGGATACTGAAGTGAAACATTGAATGGAACAGGTAAGTGGACTCCTGTTTGGTCAGAACAGATCCCTAGTTAGTCTCTAGAGACCTGTGAATTATTAATTACTGGAAAACTGGCTTTTAGAACAGACACTTATAAGTAAGACGTGTTTATGAGAGGTGGGTTCTTGCATAAACTAAGGACTTCCTTTGAAAAATGTAATGCTATTGTAATTAATTGATGTAATTGCTCTTATAGACTATATATTAGTGTAAACCTCCATATCTATATCAACATTCTTATTCTTAAATCATCAGATCTTAAATTAAGCTAATTTTGCAAGATGCTACAAACTCTTCCATATTGAATTGCCCACAGTAAAGCTTTAAGGCTGTAACTGCAGTTGCAGAGTAATATCAGTCCATTTCCAAACAGACAAATATTTAAATTTGTAAAGCAAACCTAGGTCCACAGAATTATTAAAGATAATACACTTTCATCTCAACTCAATCACAATTAATCTAGTCAGGCCTGTTGTCGAGCTATGTAGGGCTTCCCTTCAGTGCTGTAAGACAGTCAAATTTCTATTTTCTCAATAAGTACGCAAAACCAGAGGATGTAGGATTTTCTATATGTGCTTTGCTCTCCATTTAACTTTCCAAAAGATAGCTGTAGCTTTGGCTTATTTTAGAATGGGAATTAAAACAAACATCAAATGTTTATACTGGAAGAGTTTCTTGAAAAAAATTAGATTTGCAATAACCTAGCAAAGTTGTATTTTAATGGCAGTAAATTATATTATAGTTATGGTACATTAAGTTAAAATATTATTTAAATAACACAATAATTTTTCATTGGACATAATGCATGCATACTGTTGAATAGCTGTAAGAAACAATTCTTTACCTGGGAGATATTCAAAAGATCAGGAAGTTTCAGCTACATGCAGCTTTGGATAAAGTACATATATGCATGCTGAAAGTAACTAAATCACTAATGGTCAGTTTTTCCAAGGTACAGTTTATGTAAATTGTCTAAATTTTCTAAAAGTGTCCCTTAGTTTCCATTCTTTTAGTAAAACAGTACAAACCCAAATATTTTAGGACAAACTCTGAAAATAGAAAGTCAAATATAATATTTTAAATAATGCAGTGCCCGCATTACACGTGGACTTAAACAGCACTAATAGAACATTTGCAGTCAACCTCTTATTTGAATTTTTAAAGCACTTTCTATCAATAAAAATGGAAGCTTGGAAGCAATTAACCAGTGGGTTCTATCAGAAAGAGTAATACCACAACAATAATACCTTCAACAATAAGTTTAAAAATTAAAAACAATAACAACCCTACTGACTATATTTTTCCTCAGTAGAGTAGAATAAAGGTGGCTGCTGAATTCCCAAACTAGAAGCTTCACATGGGTGTTGGCAGGTGAAACCTGCTGAGAGGCACATATTTAATGTTAATCAATAAGCATTTGCTTTCAAATTTCACCATTAAGGACCACTTAAAAGCCCCAGAGGTTTGAAATTAACATTACCAAAGGTCTAGATGATAGAGAGGTTTAATTTTATTATAGCATGCTAAATAATGTTAAAAAGGACTCTCATTTAATGAGAGCAAAAAGAATTCTGCAATAAACATTACCAATACAGAAGAAGAAAGTCTTAAAGTGTTTAAATAATTTTAAAATTCTGATATCCCAAACATCGGAGAAAGTGGAGATGAGACTATTTTACTGATCAGAAAAACTATCTGACATAATTAAAAAATGAAAGAGACTGATCTAAAGTCAATTCATGTCACTGGTAGCTTTCCCCCATGATTTTGGTGGTCTTTGGAGCAGATCTGAATGAGGCCAAATCCTTCTTCATTTAGCACTTTCTGTGGAGACCACCACAACACAAAGCTAACTGGGCATAGAAGACAATAAGTGAATGCAATTGATGAATATACTGTAGTTTTAAAAAATAAATATGTTTCAATGTAAATAAAAAGTTTGCAACAATGTCACTAGAACAGCCCTAAGCAGTTTTTCTTTAGGAAAAGAAGATGACAGCATAAAATAGGAAGGATCAAAATAAAAAGAACTGGTATGCATTTCTGTGTCTGAGAGGTGGCACTGCACAGTATGTATTTGTAGATTAGGTTATTAGAAGCATATGAAATATTTAAGAGCAATGAATTTAAAAGCTATTTCTATATTAGAACAAATTAAATGTAGAATTTTTGACACAGCTTAATGAATTCGTAAGTAGCACTTCATCATCCTCATTTTCAGAATATTTTTTCCTGATTTTCTCATAGTCTTAGATGTTATGCTGAATGACTACTGTCCTGAACAAAGAAATTAGCTATAAAATTTAGGTATGATTCACAGGTATCAATTATCCCTGGGCTCAAACCCAGCAGCTGGCTCTATTTTATCATTCTGCATAAAACCCCTACAATGCCAGGAATGTTTATTATATTAATGATGAATCATTAAACAGCATATTCACACCACCTAACATTTTATGTGAGGTGCCTAATTTGGACAAGATGCCCGTGTAGTCTCCCAAGATTCATTCACTCATTATTGCAGAAGTAATCTCACTGAGGTGCTCTGGACAGGCTGATCTTCACTACCAACAAGGAGAGCCAAGGCAACAAATTTTGTTGGATAGAGCAAATGACTTGCCATCACTAGTCCAGATTTGATGCTACTTTTATATACTGAAGTGTAGAAGTGTAAATGAGACCTGCATATTAGAAACTTAAAGTGAAATCCACTTCCCTCAGCCAAAACAAAGCCTTTAAGAACACAATTCTTGTTCTGAACAAGTGTTTTAACAAGTAAGTGATCTTGGCATTGTGTTTGCCTTCTGCATATCAAGCCAACTTCTTCCTGCTGTGTCAATAAGTATCTTAAAGTCATTGAAAGAGATTTTGCATTTCTGCAAAATCAATTTCTTATTATTAAGTACTGACTTTTGCAGGCTTTCTGGTGAAAGTAGTTAACACCCTCTTACTCTAGGGAAAAATCCTAAATTACTTTTCAGTCAGGAGCTATCCTTATCTCCCTATTTCAATGTCAGGTGAGAGCTCAGAAATCCTGTGCCAAAAATCTTCCACCCACTTTGCTTGCTAAATGTGTCTCAATTCTCATTAGAAACGGCTGAAGAATCCTTCTCCCATTCTAGTGAGGACTATTGTGTGACTGTATTTATAGTGCTAGTGCTCCAAAGGCTTATCCTGAAAAGCCCAGGACAGTCTCCACCACACTGCATACTGTATGTCAATAGAAACCAACAGAGATGAATCTTGGGGCAGCACATTACAGAAATGAAGCTCAGACAAGGCCCAAGGTTGATATTGCATTTGAAAGCATAAGTAACTTCAATCACTGAAGAAAATTTGTAAGATTATGCAAATAGGGTCATGGGATTAAGTTCCTGGAGCAAGTAATTTAGAGTCAATGTGATACCATCTTGCTAAATCATTCTTTCTTTCGTTGTTCAAACACAGAAAAATGTATGTGCTGAAGAAGTTTCCTGAACTGGTTTCCAGATTAGATTTTTTTTCTCCATTTCATCACCTATATTACAGAAGTCTATAGCGCACAATACAACACACTCCTATACAGTGTATGTCAGTTTTCCAGAAGGACTGGAAGTCTCATCCACCGCATAAGATTGAATCAACTGTAAAATAGCATCTGTCATATATTTTGTATTTTCAGAAAGAAAGTTGTTTAACAAATTATTCAGTAAGTACGTATTGTCTCCAAGGACTAGGTGTTTGAATATGTATCAAGACACTGAATTTATATCAATACATTTATTGGGGAAAGAGTGTTAAGTGTTCATTAAAAAAATCAAAAATAACTAGCAAACAAAACAAAAAGGGGGGATTATACACTTTACAGCCCTAAGCAATCTTACACCCTAGTTTTTTGAACTTCTTGTTTTCTCCTGCTTATACATGCCTTTAATTTTATGTCCCTTGCATTTGGTTTTGAAGAACCAAAAATTTCAGGTGCAGACTGGGCCAAAATTTTCCAATGCCAAGAGAGACAGGACTATTCTTTGGTTTCAGCTGTATCAGTAGATTACTGCATGGGTTTTGTTGGCCTCCTTCTTGCCTCTCCACATAGTCAAAGAACAGTTTAGTTTATCTAAACCATTTCTTTTAAATGTGGTTCAACATTTTCACTAATGCATGTAAAAGTTAAATGATTTATTCAAAACAAAGCATGTAACACTGCAAGTGCAGTATTACTTTTTAAATGCCAAACTACAGTTTGGTTGTTTTGTCAGTAGACAATATGAATATCTTTAAAATTACAGGATTAACATGTGTTTCCAGATATCTGCAGAACATTTATTAAAACAAAGAAGGCTCTTAGAATGTATGCGAGTGTAAAATTAGGCCTCCTATCTAGAAAGCAAAGGACATTTTGGCCTGAAAAGTTTTGAAGTAACTTACAGGGAAACGTTTTGTTCAAAAAACTGAGGGGAACACATAAGTAAAAAAAGCACCTCAGTTACTTCCAATGTAGTTTTCTGCCTCGTTGTACTCCACGTGATATCAGACTAATATTTGTAGATAATTATCTGCAAAGTACCAGAAAAAAAGCAGCCACGTTTCAGATGTTTTACTTCTGGCAGATGTAAAGTGAAAAACTGTAAGTACCAAGTTTTCACACATTTATTCTTCTTTCTATAACTTTTCCTCTGCATTTTACAAAGTCACAAAATTCATGACTGGGACAAATTTCAAAAAGAAATAGAATACAATCAGAAATACAAGTGTGGATGCAAACTTCAGGAGATAACAAAGAATGTATTTTTCTTACTTTATCTTTGCATTCCCCTCCCATTTCTGTTATTGCTTCTGTAGTTTTAAAATGACATATATTGTAAGCTGCTGTGACAAATCAGGTTTGTTAACCACTTGACCAGGAAGCAAAAGAGCAATGCTGAGTTTTCTTCTCCGATAGACTTTCCATACAATGTCAGATATATTAATTAGCACTTAAGTTCTACATGCAAAGTTACAATGTTCAAGAGCCCTACTTGAGTGCTTCCAGGTAACTGAAGACTAAACTGTCAATACTGAACATCATTCATGAAGCAGAAACACAGAGAAGAGTGCAAAAATGTCTACATTGGGACAGTGCAGTGGGAGTCCACAGAAAGAATGAAATTATTGTAGCTGTGGACCTATGATACACAATAGGCATTTTGGGGGTTTCACTTTTTACTAGCCAGTCTAGCCCTGAGGACTGAACACCTTCAACAGCAGTTGAAGGACATCTTCTGATTTAACTTAATTCAAAAGTAACCCAATGCACCCAATGCAATCACTCCAGAACTATGTCAGGATGCCAAGCAAAAATGCAGTTTAGTGGGGACAATAAAGAGACTTTCTTCCAAAAAAAATTCAGACTTCTAACAACAGTGTTAATGTGCATATTTAACATAAGAGAAACTCAATTGAGTTCTGCAGTTTACAAGTTCCTAGTAATGCTTTAATGTGTGATGCAGGACATGGGGACAAAGATAAATCTAAATATCAAGGATGCATCTCTGAGATGAGATAGGGCAATATTGTAACTTACTACAAAAGAAAGGGAAAGACATTTTTTGAAAATCAGATGCTGCAGAGACTGATATAGGAGTGTTCTGTATAATTTAAATTAGCATGCCTAAACAATTTTCTGAATGTTATGAAGTGAAGTAATTTTTAAATGTATTTAAGATTAATTTATCCACACTAGAAGATCACACAGGTGGAACTGAAAGTGAACAAAGAAAAGAATTAATACATTTCTAGAAGGCACTGTTTCTAGAAGACAAACTACATTTCCAACAACTCAAGACATTTACATCTAATCTTTTGGACTGCATAAGCCAAGATAAAGAGAATTATAGAACTGTGTATGTATAAATGATACCTTGCAAAAGAAGAGTATGCATTATGTTATATCTTAGTTTCAGTAAATGCACAACACAAATTCCAAGGAGTGTTAAAATATGCACATTGAATAAAAAGCCAGAAGCATATAGCCTCATTTTAGCGCATATAGTGTATAGTTACCACCTACTGCTATTAATAGTGAAGACTCAGCTGCTGGTGATGATCCTAGAACACAGAATCTATATATAGCATAATGCTTTGGACAAGGGTGATACAAGTTAATCAGCTGAAGATTCACTAATAAATTGGTTTATGCTATCACTCACTGCTTAAGATTAAAGTGATTATAGTTGCATTTGGCTTCTTAATGATAAATACAGAGAAGCTGCATAATCTGTTGTACATTGACACAAACTCTTAGTAAAAAATATCTTCATTGTTGTTAGGTTTTTAGCACCTGACCCCCAAGTTCAGTACTCTTCTGCTGCTATTCTAAGAGATTATTACAACTTCTGTTTAATTATCAACATCTTTATTGCTTTGTTCACTAAAGCAATTTCTCCTGTGCCTGCTTCTTGGAGTCAGATCCCCAGAAGGCTTATCTGCATTAGTGGAGCTATCACAGTCTACAAACCTGCAGAAGATTCTGCCTTTCCTATACAAATTACATCTGCTCATCCATTCCCCACTATAATAGTCATAGATCTTCCTTACCACACCTATATTTGCCTTCCATTTAAGCTGAAAAAGGACAAAAATTACCGATTAACTACCTATCCTACACTGAAAGCCTTTAGAGAGAATTCTTCAAAAAGCTGTAAGAGGGTACTCTATAAACTCTCCTAAAACCAACCAAACAACAAAAAAACCCCCAAAACCCAACTTACTCTGTCATGGATTTCCTCCCTGTAATTGATGGCTCTGGTGCAGGTGAGATGTGAGCACAGCCTTTTCCTTCATTGAAATACATTTCAGTTTCTGCATTTTATTCCAAAGAAAAGCGTCCTTGGTCTCTGTTCATTTCATGTATATGTCCATGGACACAGCCTTTATTAAAAATAAAAAAACCCCTAAAAATAGCAAGAGGACTGCACCATGCTTCCGTCCTAGTGCAACAAGCCATAAATCATCATAAAGCTGTAATCCCAACTAGAAATAGTTAAAGGTAGATATTTGTTAGCTGGGTGAGTTACCGGTTGAGTGACTCAGTTTTGTGTTAAAGTTTACTTCCATGGAGTCCTTAAGGTCAGCCATGATAAAAGCAAAGCCTAAGTACCCTTGGACTTTCTGGGACCATAAACGTATTTGAAAACACCATGGATTTTTCTTTTCTTATGCCTTACCTTTGAAGACCCTCTTGTTCATTGATTGAGAATTATATGCAGTGCAATGGCTCATAAGAAAAGGAAGATGGAGGAGGATAGCTTTTAGTGATCACTGTATCAAGGAATTGCTTCTCACTCTTCCACATGGACTCCTCCCTTTTGCCCAACAGCAACTGATTTTCACTCTCTCCTTCCACTGAGAGCATAACACTATTCTTGTTTTGCTATCTCAAGAATTAAGCCAGCCAGCCAGACTACTTAATTTCTCTAACAAGCTGCACTATACTACTGTAGACATTTCATGTTTTTATGCTCTATAATTCAAATTTGTTGAATATGAAAGCTGCCGGTAAGAACCTTATTTTCATCACAACTATGATATAGTAGTCCTGTATTGCATATCTTATATTATATCTCTAAAATATTAATAGAATATAAAGTTTCTTAGTAATGTATCTACAGCTAATGACCAAATTCACCCTTTTATATTTCTAACTACTTTAGAGACATCATAATAAAGACAAAGATTTCCCACTTAGCCTGTCATCCTTAGTCTTTTAAAGCCTACACAGCAGAAAAAAGTGCTTGTCACTTGATACAATTTTTGCTCCAATGTACCAGTTTTTTTAGCCTACTCATCAGGGCTTTTTTATTATTAATCATTCGATTAATTAATCTAATTGATATTAATTTATCACAGAAAATATCTCTAATGCCCTTTTCTTTTTATATCCTCCGATTCCCAGTGGACTGCTATAGATGCAAATTAGCATTGGTAATTCAGTTACTGAAATTCAATATGCACTCGAGGATCTACACCCCCAAGTACCTCCAGTACTTGCTTTCAACCCCAGCAGAGATTAATTGTTGTTTGGCTCTTCCTCAAACTTTCCCCATTGGTCAATTATGCTTCCTATCTAATCTTATCTACTTCTTGTCTAATATATTGATAAGTCTTCGTCTTGCAATTCTACATTAACGCTGAGTTTACTTTGCCAATTTGTAATCTCTATTTCACTCTCATATCAAATACTTTGATTTCTAAATACCGTTGCATTTAGTAAATACTGTGGACACCTTTCCCAATCATTGCATCATTATTTCTTGATATATGCAAAGGACTGAGATGCAAAAAAAAAATAATGAAGCATCATGTTCTTTCCTTTGCTTCCACTCCTTCCCTTACTGTCCCCCCTAGTTGATTTTATTCCCTATTTCTACTTCTGTCTTGTTAGGATTTCTGTCTTTAGGGGAATATTTTACCATTAATGTGATCAGCAAAGACTAGATACTCCAGAAATTCTGACTGCGCTTCTGCTGTTGTTATTACCTGCGTATTTCCTCATTCTTCATCTTGTGGCAATAGGAGGTAGTACTAGAAAGAAACGCAAAGTTCACGTTTGTTCTAGTGCCCGCATTGAGTGATTCTGCTCCACAACCCTCTTTCTGTATTTTCTCACAGCCATGGTTACTAAAGTCTTAGCTGCAGATCCAAAGATCTGACAAACAATCCTCAATATTGGCTGAAAAATGCATTTCTAGACTTACAAAGCTAATTAGAGGGAAAAACTCACCTTATGCATTCTTCTATGAAGGTTCCTCAGACAGCTGCCTTTTCTGTTAAGAAGCCTTTTTCCAAAGATGATTCTCCCTTTAACTTTTGCCCACATTGCCCTAGTGTTTTGCTAGCTCCCTCCTCTTCTTTTTTCTGACAATCCCAGGGGGAAACACACCACCAAGAGAGAGCTCAGCAAGCTGCCTCCAACAGGAACTCACTTCAACAAGAACTCTCTTCTCAAAATGATCAGTTCCTGGTTGATACAGTCCTGGCCTCGCCCATCACCCCAACCACAACCACCTGGGGGAAGGCAGGGCCTCACTCAGGTGGGCCAGGTTCTGCCTCTGGAGCCAGAAACCACCTGGGGAACAAAACACACTGCTGGATTGTGACTCACCCATAGGTCAACTCCAACTTGGGGCCAAAAGCCCAGGCCCCAGCACTTCACCTAGCAAGTAAACATCAGCAAGTAAGAGATGGGCAAAATTGACTTTTTTACTGCTAAAATCCAATAGTTCAATGGTAAAATTTGTTGTCATCCTGTTGATGAGATTTCAGGTGAGGAAGACAGTATGTGAAAGTAGAAGTGCAAGAAAAGAAGCACAGCAGTGAGTAAGAAGAAAATTATTTATATTACCACAACAGGTTTTTTTGTTTTCCTTCATTCACACCCAAGAATAGCAAAAAAAATAAAATCTAATTAAAAAATAAAAACCTTCAAGTAATTTCAATTGAAAAAGTTGTCAAGAAAAAAAGCAGGCCATATTTGGTTTCAATTTCCTCCATTTTGAGAGGTTGTATTAAACCCTGATATCAAGATGTCTCAGGCTCACTCATGCTGTTTCCTGGATAGCTTGTTCTAGGTAATTCAGATCTACTCATGGACTCTGAGTCATTGTCAGCATCTCACTTATCCATCTGCCTCAAGGCATTGAACTTTTTCCCACCACAACCACCACCACCGGTCACCTTCACAACAGAGACACCAGTGGCCCACAGTTTTTACAGTCCTGCTCTGGCATCCATCTGTCTCTCTGCATGTTTGACACTAAGGTATACATGGCATTTACAGGTTATCCAGGTCTTTCAGCGACCATGTAAAAACTGCTCAGAATGGACATGTTTTTCTGGTCTTAGTATTAGGGTAGGAGTTTTTACACACTTGACTGTTTAGAGGGCTAGGTTTCTATCATGTTTTAGGTTTGCAAATACTGGCAAATGTACACCATAGAAGCCTTTCTTCCCTTCCAGACACAAGTATTAATACAGTTAATAGGTAAGAAAGGAAGAAAGATGGGAGGCCAACGTCACAGCTGAGAAATTTTTAGCTACACAACTCTGCCTAGGTGAAAGGACATACACACACTGAAGCAAGAAAACTAGAAAAAGTGGCCACATAGCCAATTAGAATGAAAACTGGTAGGAAGTTATTCAAGTCTTTATTAGATGGGATCTGTAAGGACTAGCTATGGAAAATAATCCTTTTCTTTGAGCCTTTGTGCTTAAATGCAGGAGATGCTGGTTAGTAGTCCATGCTCCCTTTCCAACCTTAAAATCTCTTACTCTAAAGCAGGCAGTTCTCACTCTGGTATCTCAAAGTATGATCTAATACCAAATGTTGAATTTAAAGACATAGCACTCAGAATATCAAAGAAATTAGTTTCATTGCTACATACCGCACAAGACACACAAGTATTTGTATTTGAATAATAATATTAATATTAGGAAAACTATAGCATAATCAGTTGTGCTTCATTACACCATCTTACTGGAGCTGCAGCAGTATATCATTTTGATACAATTACAGGGACACTTAGCACTTTGAAGCTAAAAACAATTTTTCAGTTTATGCGCAAAGCCATTTTTTAGTTCCCTGTTGGCTATGCCAATAGAAATATTATTAAATCTCAAATCAGTCATGTATACTAAGAAATCTCAACATGACAGTTACAAAGCCAATTTTAAACATCTTTCAACAGTAAAGTATTCAATCATTTTATTTATTTTTTTTTAGTAAGGACTCAAGGGTAACAAGTGGGTAATGTTGCAGATACCAAGCTTCCCTAGAAACACTCTTCACACTAACATATATTCAATGCCTATAAAAGCGAATTTACAGTCAGTATCACAACTACTTTCATACTCATTTGATCTTGGAGTAGAACAATATAACAAGGACTCTCAAAGATCTTCTGGCTCCCATACAGTCCACAAAGAAGGTTGCTTGGGGTTTGGTCTGCTGTTTGTTTTTGTTACTTTTTCTTTTTTTGGGTCTAGATGCAACTCAAAATAACCCAACAAAACCCAACAGAAACATAACTTTTTCCATACCATCCTCAACACAGATCTTCCTTTCTGACTCTTTCCCCACTGGATACACCCAAGATCAGTTCATTAAGCTAAACCTAGCCTCTGTGACTCTTGTGCAGTTTGTTGTATTTGTTTAGATCTTGTGTTTCCCAGTTTTGTGTAGGTAAAACAATCTAAACGTTTTCAGTAAGAACTACAAAAAATAGACTTATAATGAACAAATACAAGAATAATATGGATGTAGTTTTTCAAGACACAGATTCCTGCTGACTTCTATCAGTTCACTAAGAGAAAATGCCTTTTTTGCTAGATTTTCCCTGACAAGAATATTTTTCTCCCCATCCCCCATTATTTATCAATTTTGTCAAAATCAGCAGTTTTATACTGTTGAAAATGAGTGTATACGGTGCAAAGAAACATCTGTTCAAGTATAGCTGCAATGGACTTTTGGGAAGCAGCAGATATGAAGAAATAGAACTGATAAAAAGTAGCATTCAAACTGCTGTGGAAAATACAGTTTCCCAAATTCAACTTGAACTTGAGATGCCATTCTGGATATACCAAATAATTGTATACAAATAGAATACAGGACCCACTTATGCAGCAGAAAGGGGGCCTTCTGTTTTTAATCTTGCACTAGCAGGAGCTGCTCTGATGCAGTTACCACAGAGAAAACTCAGCTAAAAAGCAGGGATAAGGTGGGGGGCCGGAAGAAAGGCACTTCATGATCATCTCTCCTGCCAGGACCAATCATCCATCCTTTATTTTATAGAACATGTCATACAGTGATGAGAATAGTATGTCCTGTGTCAAATCAATGAAGCAAGCGCTTTGTCCTGTGGTTCAGCAACCATCATGAAAGATTAATCTGCACAGGATGTAACCACACTTCAGTCCAATTATATTCCCAGGGAGCAGATTCTTGACTGTGTCTCAGCTCCAGGCAAAGCAGGCAGGGGGCACCTCCAAGCAAACTGGGTCCAGCTGGGATGCTGTAGCCCCAGACAGAGTTCAAACCAAGGCTTATGGGGTATCGCACCTTCACGCAGAATGCTACAGTGACTTTAGGTTTATTCTCTGAGAACTTGTCCTGTTAGTTAGGGCTTTGAAAGTGAGTTAAAATAGCTATTATTTCAAGCATTCCTAATTTTTCATGCTACATTTGCATAAAAAATATTTACTATTGAGTGGCTGAAGGTACAATGGAGGTATCAACACAAAATTATGCTATCTTCACATCTTCAGTCACTTACTGTGGCAGCTGAATCCATTCCTTTTTTAAAAAAAGCTAAAATTGATTTACTAGTCCATTGCACATTACCCTTTTCACTGAATGTGTTGCATGCAAATTCAGAGATTACTAGCACATAAAACTGATATTTTGGTTTTTGAAGGGGACAGGAGAGAAAATTTGCTAGTCTGGACATGGAACCACTTCTTGAAAAAACAGAAAGGATCTTTTGACACTTCTACTTACCTTCTGTGTTTCCTTATATATTAGCTTCCAAAGTTCAAAGACAACTGTCTTGAAAATAGAATATTTCTAGTTTTGCTTCAACAGTGAAGCCTAGTAAGCTATTTTCCACCTATTGCTGCATTAAGCACTGGGAATTAGAGATCAGAAAGTTTTAAAAGCTTAACTTTGGTGTCAAAAATAGTCTCGGACAGAAAAATGACAACTCACCTAAGCAACATGGAGAGAACATTGCAAAAGAAATAGTAACTTTTAGCCTATTTGCATTCCACAGTCTATAAGATGTGATTCTTGTCTATACACTCATCCTCTTTTAATGAGCTGCCCATTATTGACAGCTAACGACCACTAACAAAGCAGTAAAGTATCATTGTACAAACCTGGCTCCTGAATTTCAACTACCAGACACTTGCTGATACTGTTAATGCATGGTAGTTTATAGTTCTCATAATCCTTCCACCCAGGGTGAACCTGACCCTCATGATGATGAGCCTTCTACCTCCTTGATTTCCCCATCTGCTCTGCTACAGTCAGCTTTGGATTGCTTTTGTAGCACTATAGGAAAGATAATATGCCAATGCTTTTATAAAACTGATTCAAAATATTCTAGGAGTAAGAAATCAAAAATGTGTACAATTGTGTTAAAAAATAATCATCATCTCTGAAAAGAATTTAATCTGGCGCAAGCATAAGATTGCCTCTGCTTATTAAGTCTTACAGAGAACTTGACCAGGTCTCTTTTTCTAACATGCCAGTTAACATATTCAGCTACCTCCTCTCTTTGGTTGCATTTTTTCCTCATTCTTCTTGCCATTCCTATTGCAGTATTCCCTAAAATTTGCTGTCTTGCCGCACCATAATCCTAGGTGAAGACTCTTTGAACACATTGCTAATATATCTGGTATAGAGAGACCCTTCAGATAAGCACACAGTTTATCTCTGTTTCTGGTACAGGAAGTGAGAACTCTCCATCTGGAGCATTTCACCCATCTTGTCTCTCTAACATAAAAGTGAAATGGCATTTCTCGTGTCCTGGGAGTGAGGTAGTAACCATGTACCTCACTGTTTAAGTTACTCGATGAAAGTCAGACATTCCCATTGTTGTTGCTCCTGCTGCTGCTTTATTGACCTGCCAAAGAGAAATACTGACAAAACTTAGCTGAGAGTAATTAAGTTTCATGATTTCAAAAGCACCAAAACCCATTACTCTAGTAAAATTTGTTTCATCTATTACTGTAGTATGCCAGCGGCAATCTTGTGAGGTGCCATTTCAAGAGCAATAGGTGGGATGGAAACACCCTACTTTTTTTTTTTCATTGAATGTACATTGTATGCTGTGCAGAATGGGTGAACCATTTAAAACAAAATAATTGGAGCTGAATCTTTTTGTAGGTTTTCCACTTTAATTAAAGGTGATACCCAATTCACTTTAATGTACAAACTGGCATTAATCGAGGAAGAAAACAATGAAATGTAAACTGTTCATTTACAGAAAATGTCAATGATATGAATTTAAAAACATCACTAGCCAGCAATAGAATAAAAACCTAAATTATTATACCTGATCTATAAATTTTAATTTGTTCCTATCCTGTAATTTATGTGTCAGTTTTGATCAGCATTCATTATATCTCAGAAAAATCAGCAACAACAAAAGCTCCCTATCTTCACAATTTCCTGAGAAGAGTTTGGTTTGACAGAAGTCTGAATTAAAATGAAAGCCATAACAAGATTATGCACCATTTCTAAGGGAGGAAGAAATTTAAGAATCAAAAGTAAAGCAGATGTTTTCTCAAGTTTTTCATATCCACACTAGCCCAGCAATCACTAGATACAAAAATAGAACTCAGTAGATTTCTGTGAGGGATATACTGGAAATGATCCATTGTCTTTGATATGCAGTAGTTGTATTAAACTAGACATGAATTCGGTTAGAGCAGGACATGAATTAATTATTATTTTCACAAAAAAAGAAGTCCACATACTGTCTGCATACAAATCCATATGCACCACCATTACTCCTTCCAGGAATAAGGCTCCCTTTCCTGGACATGCTCCCATAAATGACAATCACCAAAGCAGCTACTTTCCAGACAGTGATACAAAGCTGTCCAACCATTGCTCTGTCATCAGCGTTTATATGCTTTGTACACATAAGAAAATTTGTCTCAAGTTGCACCAGGGGAAGTTTAGATTGGACAGTAGGAAAAATTTCTTCACCAGTTGGGTTATTAAACATTGGAAAAGACTGCCCAGGGAAGTGGTCGAGTCATCATTCCTAGAGATATTTAAAAGATGTGTAGAAGTGGGGTTTACTGCCACTGTTTAGTAGTGGACTTGGCAGTGCTATGTTAACAGTTGGACTCTATCTTAAAGGTCTTTTCCAACCTACATGATTCTATGCTCCATGATTCTACCAAGCCTGATATGACAAAAACAACATGAGAATATTCTAGAAATGACAGAAAGCTATCAGCACCTAACCTGGGACTTCACTACTGCTAACAGTTCAAGTCCAAAGCAAATTGAGAAGCCCTCACACAATTGCTCACCAGTTCTGGAGGCACTTACACAGCAAGTGCTTTGTGTTCTATTAGCTCCATTTCTGTCCCTGAATACACTAGTGTTTGAGTACAAGCTTACTGATAAGCAGCTCAAGGCTCAGCTTACATTTAAATCCAACTTAGAAACAAATTGACTCTTCACCACCTGATTCCTCAAGGGAGTCAAAATAATAATACATAGCACCAAAGACTCAGAAGAACAGATCTCCACAGCCACAGAGGGGCAGTTTAAGACACAGGTTGACCATCTATCTCTAACTTCCTTCCTGAGAAGATTGAAATGCAAGTCAGACAAAACAAGAAACAGCATTATTTTCTGGTGCTGTTCTGCAAGCAGCCACCTGCAAAAGAGGCTTCTAAATTATAACTTTCAAGAACAACAAAAACTAGGTACTTACCTACAAGCTCTGAGTAAAACACATATGGAAGAGGACTAAAGATTTGCCCCTTGCTCCAGCCCTTGTAATTAGCTGGGTCTGCTACAGGTCAGGCCTGTCACTTCCAGGTCCTTTCTGTCACTTCTTTGCTCTGCTGAATGAGCAGTTCCCCCTTTAGTTTCTACTAACCCCTTTACCAAAATGGGCCCTTTTCCATTTAGTAGCATGTAGCATGGTTGCAGTCTTAATCTTCCTGGAATAAACAACTATTCTATTCCTGCAAGTAGCTACCGAATACTTGTTTTCACACTTCCTGGCACTGCTTGCTGGCAGCAATTGCTGACTCTAGCAACATACTCTGAATCCAGAGATGGGGTTGGAAAAGAGTAAAAATCAAATGTCTCCAATTGTGATGCTAATTAGAAACCAGAGAGAATTGTCTTTCTTTGTAAGCCATGCAATATTTTAGATGTGAATGCAGCAAGCTGATGGATGTGAGCAGATCCCCTTGTGACTTCCCAGCGCTATAGGAAGGAAAGGAAAATGACTATGCAGAACAGTTTGAGTAATTAGGGGCCTTAATTAGAAAGTAGAACTATGCTTCCGGCATCCATATAATTTTGCCTGGTTTCCATTAGGAAATGTGTCTTCTAGTTTTACTCCAGGGTTTTGTCAAACAAAGGTTTCTGCTTTTGAATGTGACTATTAAATTAAATTACTGTGTATTTAAGACCTAAAGCTTAATTCAACATGCTATTTAAGTATGTGTTAATTCTAATCACATGGCTTGTCTCATTTAATAATGCATTAATAGAGTATTTTACCCAGTCACAGTTAAATTCTCTTTAAGTACTTACCTTAAACCTTTAAGTCAGGTATAAGGTGAGAATCAATCCTTAGCTTTTCTCCTCATATTTATAATATTTCTTCTCTCTTTACTTCAGAAGAAAATACAGTAGCTGTAGTTTGTTGGCTGTCTAGAAATCCTCATCCTCCTTCATTTTTAGATCCTATTGATTTCTGTTTCCCATTGCTTACCACTTATATGATTATTTGCATTCCCTTTTCTTGGATTCAAAACATAGCAATGAGGTATAAGCACTCAAAATTTTTTTTTCTGGGTAGGGAGGGTATTTTTAGACCTTTGTGACATAACAACATGCCACCTTAACATCAGGATAAGACATTTACTGAGGGAAATCGATTTGTGCTAAGATATTACTGTGCATTTGCCAGTGTCCTTATCCTTTAATGTCTGAAAAGCTGGAGAAGATAAAACAAGCACTTTGAGATAACCTCCTGATATAGTGGATCTGATGTGTAGCTACTCCAGTTCTGTGAATGGCCAGAGTCTGTTCATTAATTGAGATTATTGTAAAAATATTCTGTTTGCATCCTTACTGAATTAGGATGGTGACATCTATGATTCAAAAAAGTTCACTGGTGGTACATAAGGCAGCTATCTGAAAGTTAAGCTACTAAATATTTTATGCTGTAGCCTCTTTGAGTGCCTTTCAAATTCTCAGACAAGCACAAAATCAAAGTAGCAACCTATCCAGATGGGAGCAAAATGTGTTTTTAAGCATTGCTCATACTTTCAGAAAGAACATTGCTCAAGGCTGTTTCTGAATCTATGTATGCGCGCGCGCGCACACACACACACACACATATTTCTACCATGGGTCATGCAAGAACTTCAGTTGTAAGGAGTTAAAGCAGCTTAAGGTAATCCAGCTAAGAAAATTTCTATGAATAACCAGTGACTTTAATGTTGTTTTATTTTAAGTGTAAGCATTGACAATACATCTGTGGAATACGCAAAAAAAAGAAAAAAATATTCTTCATGAATACTTTCTCCTACTCTAGAAAACTATTAAATGTGAAATCTTCACTGAAATCAGAGCAAAGATAAGATTTATGTAATTGGTGTTGACTAAAAGGATTGTCACCTAAAGCTACAATGTTAGAAGAGCTGGATGAAATTAAAACAGAATAAAATATGGGTGCATATAGTCTAAAGTCTCCTTTGAAAAATCCAGGATATTTTTTTTTCTAATTGTGTTCAGGACTAAATCCTACTATTCTATCTGTCATGGTGCCAAGAATAAAAGATGGAAAGTAGATAAAAATATAGGACTTTCAGAAAAGTTCCAACACCTGAGGTGTCCTATTTTTAAATAATGCTGTTCATGAAAAAGAAAAAAAAAAAAAAAAAATAGAAAAAGAACTATCCATAGCAACCACTGTTAATTAAATAGAGTGAATATTGTACATTTTCAGAAGCTTTTCGATTTATAAAAGAGGTAATTTACTGTACACTGGTAGTCAATATCACTACCCAGAAATCTTTTTTCATCTCTACATGAAAATTGGCCTCTCAAGAAAAAGTGTTTCTCAGAACTGATAAGTGAAGCAAAAAAACCAGATCATAATGAAAGTCAGACTATAATATATACAAATACACTTTATGTATTGCATCAGAGCAGTCATTATCTTTCCTTCCATTGGAACATTTATGTTCTGAAATATGCCCACTAAGTTTACAAATATTTTCCCCCTAGAGTACTACTGACACACCAGTACTGGTAGTTAATGATAGGTTTTGTGTTGGAAATAAGACAAATAAAAAACCTCTAATGTAGTAACACACTGGGAAGTGGAGTCTGAGAAATGAATACCTAATACTAGTTTTATTGCAGCAGGAATGGAAGAATTTCTTTTGAGACTATGGTGTTTGCTTGCAATATTTCTCTATCTTCTAGCATGTTGACAAGTAAAAGCAACTTGTTCCATTTTGTCACCACATCATCACTAATGCTTACTCCTTAGACAGCCTCTGACATCAGCCACCCAAAAGTGACAATCCTTGCACTCTTCCAAGACAGCAAATTACCCTGGAGCTCCTAGGAAGAGCTGCCAGTGTGTATTTTTGCACCTTCCTAAACCATCAGAGGTCCCCAGCTGTGAAGCAGGAACCTTTACTCTGTCTGAAGTCTTCATTCCTTACTACAGATCTGTCCAGCGCCCTGAAATAGGGGAGAGCCCGAGCCTGAAAAGTAATATGTAATTGTACAATTAAGCCATATATCATAATGTATGCAGTGGAGCAGTGGAAGCGAAATCTTGGCATTCTCTTTCAAGTGCATTTTAATGAAAACTAATTATTTAAGTACAGCTTGAAACTTCCACCAATTAAAAGTTACAATGTCAGCTAAGCCAGAGAGTCTTTTGTTCTTCCTCTATGGCAAATGCATGGTAATGTGACTTAGCACCACTGTCTTTTGTCACAGGCCACATTAAGTGCCATTACTTTCTATTTCCCTTGAGCTAAGAATGTAGCTATTGTGGCTCAGCTGATGCATGGTAACTGACTGCAAACAGCAGCTTGAATGTGAACTTGACCTATCACAACTTTCTTTTTATGCCATTCTTCACAGTTACTCCTGTGGGATTATTTTAATTTTCTGCAGGGGAGAAAAAGACTTATGCCATTTTCTAGTTTTTATTTTCACAGGAATACAAATGCACAGCTATTATGCACAGCTGCAGTGACATGTGTGTCATGCTATCTTAACTAGCAGCAGAAGGACTGTTATTTTAAGAAGAAAATATGTTCACACTGTGCACTGAATTCAGAGAAAAGGCAGCATGGGCCTCTTGGATCTGCAGGCTTAGAAAGGATATGACACAGGTCTCCTTGGCCAGGCACAAGAGTAGGTGGGGCTGGTCAAGTGCCACATGCAGGGCTGTGGTGAGGGAGGCCCTCAGGCTCTCCATTCTCCGTCATCAATCCCATGTATGATTCTTCACCATAGAGAAGAGATGGGCCAGCTTGCAGGCCTCAGATACCCATTCTGTCTGCCCTGTGAATGCACCAAAATTTATCAGCCGTGAAAGCTGCACTAGAAAAGGTCATGGCTGACTGACATGGAGCCCAACTATTCAGCACATCTGTGCCTGTCGTTTGCATAATGTTCTTTTCTCAGTAATATATGTGACAGAGGGGATAGCTACATAGCTCAGACAGAAATGAATTTCAGGTGACAAAGTAAACCAGCCCAAAGGCTTGTGGTCATCACTAGAAAAGCTCAAGTAACTCAGAAATCTGAACAAGAGTATGTTGCAGTGGGAAATGTCACATAATTTCAATGCATGATCACTGTCCACTATTTCTACCATTTATGTAACAATTTTCCATAGGTCTTGGGTATTTCAGCTTCAAAAGTGCACATCTCACCTTACAAACCAGACACGGTATGTCATTTCCTCCAATGACACAATGATTTGTTTGTTTTCAGTATTATTCTTCAGGCATTGTTGTCTTCTTATCATATTAAACTTTCATTTAAAAAAGAAAAAAAAGGTAATGTTTGATGGCTGATATGGTTAGAAGTTATTCTTTTCTGAAAATGAAAGGTAATTTCATTCTAAAACTCATTGTGGCAATTACCCCAAAGCTATTGAAATGTGTGGAAGGAGGAGAGAGTAAAATTATCTTTGTAGCTTCATAGTTTCATTACTATAAGTTTAAAGATAAATAAATAAAATTTAACAGCTCTTTACTATGGAAACAGGACATTTAGTCTCAGTGGGTACCATGAGTGCTGCATTTTAAATTTAATTTTTTTATTTATTTTTTTTTCCCCAAGAGTCTGTTGGGGGAAATGATTAGGATGAAAGGATAGGTCTGGAACTTCAGAATAATTTTAACAGTTGTTACCAAACTTTTGAAGCCTTTATGAAACACAGCCTATTGGGGAGTACTCTAGTGTTGCTGGCTAATATAAAAAGAATTGTAGATAAACAAGATAACTAAGATAACTGTAATCCTGAAGAAAATGTGGTAATATTGTTAATATAATATACAGAGCAAGGAGGAAACAAATAGTCAAAGACTTGGGGAACAGTTTACACTTTTCTAAAATTTAGAATTCATAAAAGGGCTTTAGATAAAGCTTCTTTATGCTTGAAAGAAAAACATTAGACATATCTCAAGGCTCTTGAGCTATGACAAGGGTAGACGATGCTATAGCAATGGAAGAACTTTTGTGCAATGTAATCTCAAGCCCATGATGCAGAAGTCAGCTCTCCAGCAAGGCAAGGGCCATCCAGGACATTATTCATAGTCTTCCCCTTCTCCTGGTAAACTTTAATCTGCTTGGCAGAAACTACAAGGCTAGAGCTTTATCTGTAACAGTTTTCAAGTGAAAGTAAACTTTCTTCTGCTGTTGAAAATATCTGGAAGATGGGGTTTTGAGAAAAAAATCTCAAAAGCTGCAAACATGCATCCAAGAAAAATAAACACAGGAAGCATCAGAAGCACATTAAAGGTGCGTTAAAACTGAGCAACTCAACTGTTTTCTACCATACGCAAATAGTCCAAGCGAAAAAAATATATTGTTTGAACTCTGTCTATAAGAAGTCTCACTATACCTACAGAAACATGTATAAGTATTCTTTCATTTCTTCACTTTTGTTTTTCTCTGCTTAAAAATATTAAGAAAACAAAATAATCAGAAAATCATAGAATGATAGAACAACCCAGGTTGGAAAGGACCTCCAGATATTATCCAGTCTAAACTTTCATGGGAAAGGTAGCCTAGATGAGGTTATCTGCACCCTGTCTAATTACATCTCGAAAACTTATAGCAGAGTGGACTCCACCACATCCCTGGGGAGGTTGATCCAGTGAATGGTTGTTATCACTGTAAAAAAATTTTCTTATATCAAGATAAAACCTATCCCAAGTGCAACTTGTACCCATTGCCACTTGTCTTCTCTCTGTGGCTCCTTGTGAAGACAGAGCCTCTATCCTATTTGTAGCAGCCCTTGAAGTATAGCAATACTGTACAATGAGCCTTCTTTTCTCCAGGGAGAAAAGACTGCACAGTATACATGTGTTACTTTAATGCACAGTATTTAAGAAAAAAAAAATAAAATCAGGAGCAGTATTATTTACTAAATAGTAAATAATAAGGATGAAATTCCTACCTGGATGTTTCACACAGTTCCTCCTCCACCTCCCCTTCTTCCATCCATCCAGGCTGTCTCCACGGCGGCCTACACCAGATTAACTACTGGTTTTCAGAGCCCTGATCTCCCCTTTGCAGATCAAACCCATCCTGTCCTTTGCAGCAGCTTTGACATTCATTTTTTTCATTGTAGCCACTTCTGGCATGGAAAGCCAAAATTCTGTTTTGTCTAGTTGATTCGATGGATTAGTGCACTGATTCAGCTCCAAGTGGGTAGAGAGGGCCCCAGAGTCAACATAAAGCATGAAACATTACAACCAGCATCCAGGTGGGTTTGTGCTGCTATTGAACTCCAATATAATGTTTGGTACTGAAGTGCTCTTGCTGTTACCCACCCCTAAAATAATTATTAGTAAAAGAATAGAATCCCTAAACTCTGTAATTTATGCCATTGTGAATTCGTTCTAAGCTTGTGCATTTGTTTCCTGACATTCTTATTTCTTTGTCCCCTATGTGCAAATATGGAGACTAATTTGGTAACATAAGCCATGATCAAGAATCAGTGCAAAAGTCTAACAGGGAGCTGCTAGCTCTCCAAATATGTTGATGATAACAAATTTTAATTGCTTCAGAGTGTCAACTGTGTGTCAGCAGTTTCCTTAGGCCATTATTTACGCATCCAGTGTTTCAAATAATGATTTTACAGGTAAGGAGAAGGAGCACACATATTGTGGTTCCTGAAATGACAAATGGAGGTATTCTTTTGAGAATTCCAGGAGTGCTGAACAGTATTATACTATCTTGAATTCAACAGGGAGAGCACTAGGGCTTTGTATCTGACACTTCATTTAAAAAATAGCCTGTGCCTGAGTAGAACAAGAAAGAGGAAGGCTGTGCTTAAAAGTGTAAGTAATGATTCAGACACTTTTTACAATTTCTTTTCATCAACTACAATATTAGTACCTGGTCAAGATACATATTTTTCCCCATTGTGATTACATGTCTTTATGAATGCCGAAACACAAGAAATTTTAAAGTGAGATAAAGAATTCAGTTGTCCCTTTCTATTCAACATTTATGTGATCCACATTAAAATAACAGCCTATGGGATACAATAGAGGTACCTGAGATGGATTAGATACTGAAAGAAATGTTATTCACATAAAGACAGAGCTCAGGGTGAGCTACACTGCCTTGTTTCTGGGGTTAAATCCAGTGATTATCATATGCCTGAATAAAGGAGTCCTATCTTTAAGTAGTTTGCTCAAAGTCACAAAGGCAGCTGAGGCAGCTACTATGGGAACTGAGCTGATGCTTTTTACTCACAGTGCTTAGTTGGTCTAACAGTTATTTCACAGTCTCTTGCTCAGCTCCTTAAGAATGGACCTTAGGTTTCCATGTCTAGTGCAAAAGTCATTGCCTTCAATGGCAACAATGGCCACACTATGAAACTGTCATGCAAAAAAAAATAATAGCTACACTCAAAGCCAATGTAATCTTAGTGGCTTACATGAGCTGTGCATTATTCTTCATGATTCCTTTTGTACCAGTGTTATGCCATCTTAAATACTTTCTTCATAACTAATGAGTGATTGCTGGGCTATTTTGCAAATTAAAAAAACAAAACGCAAATGTTTTTCTGGGAACAGCAATAGCTAATAATGTGCATTATTAGTTCCATATCAAAAACAATGGTTTTTTATTTCTCCTCTTGGTCACCCCTTCCTTTACTTCCTAGCTACAGGGAAAAAACAAAACAAAACATACAGCATTTTAATAATGGAATAAAGTTCTCAAGGGAAGAAAAATAAAGCAGAACACAGTTCACAGACTGAAGAATAAGTATTGATCGAAAGAGTAAGAAAGATTGTTACTCCAGAAATTGTTTAGTTCTCCTTATGAAACCCTAATTGAGAAAGGATTGAATAAGACCATATTTCCACTGCAACTTCTTTAAGACACAAAACTTGCCATTGGCTAAGAAAACTGATTTTTCTGTTTTCTGCAGAAAGCATTACTATCCTTGTCCAGCCTTCCTATCCATCTAAAGGGCCAAATAAAGGTCACCTTTCTACAGGGCACTCTGTGTAGCAAATTGTGTTAAAAGATTGACATTTGGGCTTCTCTTGGAAACTTGCTAGTTCAGTTCAGAAAAATAACTGATAAACTTGCACAATAACAATATTTTTGCTTCTGACTCCAACCAAAATCAGAACATCCAGGATAAAGAATAATGAAAGATGTTTTTATCTCAGTTATCTAAAGTGTTTTGGTTCAAGTCTGTTTTGAATTTTAGATTTAAAGTTCAGGTCAGTTCTTGTTTTATCAGCACTAGGTCTTCTAGCTGTAATCCCTTTGATTCCTATGTGTCCAGGATGCAGATACAAATTCCATAAAGCTCACTAAGAGACAAATTGGACAAGGGAAGTTATTTAACGTCCTCTCCTCATAAAAAGTATTTTGTTTTTCTTCTCCTTGCATCTTACCATACATTTTTTAATACAATATTCACATGCTGTCTTCTTGTGCTATTATCATCCAGTATTCACACAGCTGCAATAACATCTTCACACTCTCTGCATTCTATAAAGAAAATTACATTTTAATAAATCAATACTGTATTTTAGGCAAACTTCAACTCCCTGGATAAGCCACAACATCCCACTTAGTGTAACAGCTGATTGACTGCTGACAATAGATCAGGAATTACTAGTGAAATCAGTTTTAAATTTACATGAATTAGCAAAACTAATATACTTTCAATGCACAAGACTCTCATAGTGGTGTTTTCTAAAGCCTCTAATACAA
The DNA here is from genome assembly GCA_013401335.1 of Brachypteracias leptosomus. Taxonomy (NCBI): domain Eukaryota; kingdom Metazoa; phylum Chordata; class Aves; order Coraciiformes; family Brachypteraciidae; genus Brachypteracias; species Brachypteracias leptosomus. Next base: position 101,104 of record VYZX01030810.1, read on the forward strand.
ACAAACATAAAATATACTTGATACATAAAGCATTTAGGAACTCAAATATATTGGAAGACGTCAAGTAAGTTATTAGATCTATTTTTCTCCTAAACAATACAGTAGGATTATTTCTGCATTCCTATATTATAAACACTGATGGTTTCTCCTCTTATTTTTTATCCAGAGAAAACATCAGAAACGTGATTAGGCCCAGAGGCAGAACAGAAAAGCTTTTTAGAAATCAGTAATTAGCAAATTAAAAAAGGAACTTTATGTAACAGTTCCTTTAATGAGTGCAAAATACTCTTGTGTAGCTTTATACGTAGATAGCATAAATTCTACAGGAAATTGGTAGATCAGTCACATGCATATCTACTAATATACTTGTTTATGCAAGTATTGGCTTAGTACATCTGTGACAGTTCTTCAGAGTAAAGCAACAGTGATGTTTTATATAAGCAAACCCAAAGCTATCTGATATTTAAATCCTGTGCAAATCAATGTTAAAATTGGTCAGATGAGAGAAAATTTCTATTTGCCGATGCTGTTAAAAACACCTGTATCAAATTTAACTCAAAAATTTAAAAGTGGCTAACAAGACACTAAGTAATTTTATAGTGAGCTTTCTTGTAATATGTAGTATTTCAATTTCTGTAAACTTTTCTATGTAAAATTATAACATATAATTCTGTTGGAAAATGTTAATCATTTTTGTTATAGTCTATATACATCTGTTCATTTGTCTACTGCTGATCAAAGAAGAAATCCATATTTTTGTGAATATTCAATTCAGTAGCAAGGGTCTTCCCTTTTTTCCTGCAACAGTTGCTGACTCATTCTCATATTCTCTATGAGAATGTACATAGCTTTTCTTCCATCTCCTTTGGAAAAAACAAAAGCCTTCAGCTTTATATAGAACTGCTCAAAATGAGCAACCACAGAAACTGGGAATGGTCAGCCCCACAGAAAACCAGTCTGATTTTCTTCCTCTCTTCCTTTGCCATACACTCCTTAATACACGTCTTTTGTTCTATTGTGGCATACCAAATGAAAATAAATTTCTTGCTTTGGGTGTCAGTCTGTAAATGATTTCTAGGACATGAGCTATCCATGGTGGAAAAGTGAATAAAAGTTTAGACAGGTTAGTTTTGCTCAGTCTTGACACTTCTATCTCAATGTGATGGAAAAGTCTTGCTGGGAAGAGAAATCCTCTTTGTGGAAAACTCCAGATGCAGAAGCAGCAGCTAAGATCTGACTAGTCATAACAATGCAAGTGTTGAGTCCTCTGGTGAACCAGGCCTTTGTGCTGCAGTTTCAGAATACAGATATTGGCACCTGAGTTTGAAAATATCTCTCTGAGTATACAGGAGTGAAAAAGAGCAACGGTTATTGTGTGTAATTATGGGAAGTAACTGTTGAAAACCCTTAACACTTATTTCCATAAATATGTAAAGCCATGCTGTAGTTACACAGTTATAGTGATATTTCTGTTGCAGATAGAATAGAGCCAGTTTATCAAACACTACCAGTAAGTCTTCACTAATCAAATTGCTGTACATATGTTATTCCGAAACCTTGATGAACAAAAGCAAAAGTAGGTCTGCACAAAACTGCAGGCACTGCCTGTCCAGGGAATTTTTACAATGTTCTCTGCTGTTCTTCAGCTTCTGAATTTTGTGGTGAGAGTCCCTGGGCTGTTCATCACTTCTAATTAAGAAACAGTGCCTTAATGAAAATATATGCCAGCCTCAAGAAAATCTGCACATAGAAGAATGAACTGTATCTCTAGAAACCTGATGGATATATTTGTTTCTTGTTAGGTCAATCACCCACTCCTTTTGCTTTTCTCTTTTTTATCTTAGGAGGTAGCCAGTAGATTTAGCAATACAGTCATAGATCAGCAGTTATATTGCAGTATTATTTCACAAAACCAAGGAAAAATTAATAACTGCTTATTAGCAGATATATTACATTTGGATGGAGTGGTTTAAGGAAGGTAAGTTTTTATTTTCTTTGTGTCATATAACAATCAATAGACCATAGCCAAATTTCTGTTGTTTGTGTTTTTTTACATTTCTATATATGATCAATCCTCTTATATAACATTGGAAAGTACTAAGTGAAGTATTTTTAAAGTTCTAGTGAAATATTTGCCCTGCAAGTTATGTTTGCCTTATTTGAGGCATAATCAGAAAGAGAAAGGAAGCCAAAAGCATATGGTCCTACCTAGTGCACTCATTGTCTGTGCAGTCATAGCAAATTCACACCAGGACCCCGATGATAGAAAGCAATTGTGTCTTTTCTGAGTATAGTTATAATTCTACCCCTCACTTCTTTTACTCATCAGTAAGTCTGCCCCAGAAAGTAGTTTGGGTTATAATCCATCTCTTACCTTCACCCACTTGATGGTCCTATCAGAACGGATTACAAAATTAGCTGTCTAAATTTTCCTCTAGCTCCCTCTTTTCCTATTCCTCCTGTCTGTGAAGTATATTTTGCTCTATGCTCCAAATATACTTTTTTCTTCCAGGATGTGCTTTTTACTATGGTATTTTAATCTTACTCTTAGCTTGCTGCCTCTGTTCACAACCACCTTTTTTTTTTTTCTCCTCTTGAAGAGCATTCATCTTGAAGCTCTATTGCTCTCTTTTCTGCCTCATCCATACATCTTTACATGTTACAAAATGCAGGTTCCTTCTCTTTTCACAGTTTTGACTGTCTCTCTTTAAATGGTCAACATGGAAGCCTGAGCCCACACAATGCAAAGACTTCCTCTTCACAACTGAACTCTTACCATTTCTTGACAACACACCCATGACACATCATGCCTATACTCTTATTGCAAGACATAATATATGTTTCATGTCTCCCATCTTTAAAAATAGCAGACACTACCAAGGACATATCATTGCTTTTTTAAAAGTCTCACTCTTGGAACAGATATCTCTTGCTGACAGAACAGTCATGGATAGGAATGACTTTTTTGATGTAAATACTCACTCTAGTCACTGTATGTAAGCTTACCAGAGGACTTTTCCCTGAATTCAACTAAATATGAAAAAAAAATTAAAAATATTGCAGTTCAGCTGCTTGTTCAGACAGATGGATTCCTCCCACTACCTGGCTGAATATGCTTGTTGAAAAGCAATAGTCACGAGATGCCAAGGGAGCAGAGTTTCATATCAACTCTTTTTGCTATGATACACTATGTTTACCAAGAACCAGACTGATCATGTTTTGGTAATGTGCTGAAGGCTATCTAGAGGGGGACAGATTGAGGAAATCCAAAGTTATAACCATGAAAACCTCTGATCAACTGCTTTCTAAATTCTACACATGCTTTATTTTTTTAGTTTAAAATTCAGGTGACTAGCTGATGTCTTTGCACATGTTTATTCTTGGTGGGACAAAGCATTGAGTTCATCCTTGAAATCAAGTTTTATTCATTCTTCATTATATGCCCCCTTAAGGACATGTACTGCTAGGGCACACCTGACACTTGGAGGATGTTGAGGCTTTCCACATACTGCAGCTGCAGTCACCACTTCCATGTAAAGCAGGGCTGGAGGTGATGGAGCTTAATGAAGCTTAGTGGTTCAAACAGTCAGTTGAAGCTGGGAGAATCCCAGAGCTGCTGGTATAGCCTTGTTGTCACATGACCCCCCTAAGCCCTCACAAGGCAGCTCCTGCTCAGGGACATAGTGACCCATTTAGACCCTCACCATTGGGTGAGTTCATAGAATCATAGAAGCCAGAGCTAGGGTTTCAGCCCTAACTTGACTTCCAGATTTTTAGCATTCTAACTCAGGACTTTGAATCCCTCAGGGGCTACAGGAGCCTGAACTCAGCAAGGCAGGATTAGTCACCTCTACTTGGTAAACTACATCAAGGCATAGGGCCAGCATGGCAACTCCAAAAGTGAAGCTCGGGCAGGAGCCTAGGTGGTCTGGACACCAGTCACGTTCTCACCCATGGGATGCCATCCCCCAGAGCTTGAGTTGGGCACACTGAGCTGGGGCTGGTGATGGCCCCTCCAGGAGGAAGGGCTGTGCCCCAGGCATGGCAACATAGCTCAGGACAAGAGAGTTTGCAGAGCCTGAGATGAAATAGGTACCATGGTCCACAAGATGACTGCATTAGTGCCTCTAGGGCCAAGAATAGACACATTTTGGCAATTTAGAAACTGTCTCCAAGCTGTTTGACATACATGTGATGATAGCACTGAATGAAGGTGCAAGGGGGAGCAGGAAGAGAAGACAGAAGGGACAGCTTGCTCCCTTTTCCCGTCTTTCCTTCCATTTCTCAACTCTGACATTACCCCAGCAACTTCTGCACCACCAGCATGGAGCTCAGCTCGGCCCATTGGTCCAGGACCCATGAGTACACCAACTATGACTCAGTAGACTCACCAGGCACATTTCACGAACATTTGGAAAGCTTATCTGCAGAGATCTACATTGTGTTCTGAGGTCAGCCAGCCAAGAATTAGGCTCTGCAACACTGTGCTCCTAGGCACCCACGCCCTTTTGGAGCTTGTCTACAGGTATTTTCAGAAACATAAGTGGCCAGCAGAATAGTTAAGACATAAGTGACATACGGACACAGTGATTTCAGTGTCTTTCCTTTTCCCAAGCGAAAATAAGAAACAGGGGTTTTTTTGCTTACTTTTATAGACCTTGACTTTAACTTTGCAAAACTATTAATTGTCGATTTTCTGCGCAGCAATCACTGCTATTCCTGTAGCTGAACTCAGGATGGATAACCAAACTAATGCAAACTGAATCCATATTTAAGAATTAGAAAGATTGTTTCCATACACATTACTGTACAAAGTTTACATTTTGACAAATAAGAGTAAAATTTATCAAGGTTGTTAAATAAGTAAAATAATCTTTCTCTTTTCCTCAAAAAAATGAAACATCTACAAACAGTTAATTTGCTACCTCTGAATATAATTTTAGCTTTTATCTCTAATTGAAATTCATAGTCTAACAAACTCCATCTAGCAGGAAAATTAGTCACTTATAAATATGTTGTGCTGATATTCTCTTTTAGGAAACAGTGTATTTTTGTAGTGTATCATAGACTCTCACTTCATTACTGGGAGCCATTTTCTGGAATTTATTCTGCCACTAGTGCAGAGAGAAATCCCAACAGCAAAGCAAAACACCCTTCATCCTTGTACAAAACACAATATGAAAGTCTTCTTCTCCAATGTTTTTTGTTAGACCATACCTATAGTCAGAGTTATTTTTAAAGTTACACAAGAATCAGATTCTGAGATCTAGTCTCATAAAATTATTAAACAGAATTTTAACACTGATGTATGTATATAATCTAAACAGCTTGGGTTTTAAATTGTAAATGTAAAATACTTAAAGCAATGCTCTTAGCAAACAGTTCCTCAGTACTCTATAGGTCGAAATATATTCACATAAAGTAGCTGTTGAATAATTACAAGAAACAAAAATATTCTGGGAAGTAATCTTTTGCTTACAGTTAATGAACAATAGAAAACTCTGTATTTATGAACGTATTTGTTTGCTGCAAATAATTCTCCTGGATCTAATCAAGAGACATCTATTTTCAGAGTATTTCAGGTGACAGCATACAAAGACAGGCCATTCTGTTTCTAGGTTCTCTTAAGAAAGATGATAGAGGGTTTTCAATTCAAAATATTAAGGTATTACACTAATTTCAATGTAATCACAATTCAAATCTAATATGATAGGAGGATGATTTAGTTCTTTCTTACGCAGCTCAGAGAAAGTGGTAACCTCTGTTTTATGAAAGAGAAAAAGAAACAAATCCAACAATCGGCTTCTTGGTACAGCGGCCTTTAGTTGTTATAAATTGTTCAGTGTGACAAAATAAAGTGTTACCATTCCTTTTTCCTGGCCTGTTTTATTTCTTTTGAGGTCTGTTTAGTGTCCTATGATCTTGATTCTCTTACATGGTGGGATTCAAGTTCATCAATAATCATCTACAACTGTCATTCTGTTTCATGGTCCACATCTAGCTTCTCAAATGCTAGTCCCAACATTTGCTGACTTATTTTCTTTCATTTGCAGTTCTCATTGGGACTTTCATATTCAAAGATCAGGCAGAAAGTAATGTCTTTGATGTTTTCAAAGGTTGGAAAGATATTTCTCCCCCCAGCGTTCTGAATTTCATTTGAACACATGGAAAGAAATCTGTATTTTAGAGTTATCTAGACAGTGATCTGCTTGAACCAAACAGGTCCTAAAATCCTTAGTAAATATAGCTTTTACTGATTTCCCACATGCTTGTTTGCTGTGAAATTATTAACCTCTTTGTACTGTGAATAGAGTTCAGAAATTACTGAAGAAACAATAAAATTCAGAACCCTAACGCATTGCCAAATTTTCAATCTCTACTTCAAAGAAAAGGACAGGAGAGTTTTAGTGAATGCTTGTATAACTTGTTCTTACCATAGTCAAAGTAATATGTTTTTTCCTAACTACATTCTCACAACTATCTTAATAATTAGATACTTACCAAAAAAATCATCATGTGGCAGACATCCAGTAAAGAATATTTCAACCCAAATACCTCGAGTTTTGCTATCATAAGCAACTGAGAACTTGATCTTACACATGGCAGTATCAGCTGAAGGAAAGACTGAAAACCACCATTAGTTCTAAGAATTACTAAAGCAGTTCTTTTCACACTCAGCATTCACAGGTTAGTTGTGTGATACGGAGAATCAAGTCTGCTTTAAAGTAATTTATATTTAAGTAGCTGCCTTCTACTGTTTCTGTCTTGAAAGCAACATTCAGTTTAGTTTGTTGGGAAAAGCTATTGGATTCATTTACAGTTCAACAACATTTAAATCAAATTATGTCAAATGTTTGGACTCAATCACTTGAATTCAATAACATGATTTAGAATAAAAATGAAAGAGCATGCTTGGGGTGAAATGAATAATCCAAAATCAATCTAAAAGCAATTTGATTAAGCTAAAACTGTTTAAGGATTAGTGATTGTTATTTACATAGGAACATTAGATATAGGAATTATTTTTAGTGCATTTCTATTTAAATTCTATTAGCATATTTTTTAATAAATTAGCTGTTACTCAAAAGACTAAATTAGAAAATAAATGCATACAATTAGCTTTGTCACTTGCATACCCATTTGTTTCTCTAAATGTCTTACTATAGATTCAGACATTCTAAGAAATATCAACCTTTGAAAAACACAAAGATAATTTAATACTTCAGCATATATAAAATGCAGCACTGAAAACACAATGTCATTTACATTTTAATTCACATTCCACACAAATGCAGATATACAAATACAAAAACTCTCTATATACACACATATACAAATTATATACAAACATAGAAAAGTGAGTTACATTAGATTGTGGCTGAACATTGAAATCTAGACTCTTGTTATAAAAGCATGCAAGTCTTGGGTAATTTTTGAGGAAAAGACTCACTGACAGCAATTTCATCATGGAAGCTAGTCTAAATGCAGTATTTTAAATCCAACGAGTTGCCAGTAGTGGTCCTTTAAGTACTGTTTAAATAGCACTGATCCAAAGGAAGATAATTTTCCATGTGTGGCCCAAATAAACTGCATCATTAATGTTGTACCTTCAGAATAAAAGCTAGTCTAAGTTTGGGTGAAGATTCTAGTTTTCTAAGTTAGCTAGAATGTGATATAAGGTACAAGAGAGGAAAATTGCTAGCCTTGTGTGAAGGTGGGAAGAGTCTGTTGCTTTTTGAAGGCAAGAAATCTGAAAATTTATAAATTCCATTTTATAAGTAATGATCCAGCCAATGGAAGCATGAAAATGTGTGGCAAAACTGAAAAAAAAAACCCACCCAGGATTAATAAACTGATAACTGTAAAGCACTTCTGACATAAATCCTCAGACTCAAGGACAGCAGATAGAACTCAGGGCAGGTATTGAGTATAGGCAACAAAGTTTTGGTAGCAGGGAGAAGGCTGGAGGGTCTGCAGGGGCGGCATCTACCAGAAAATGTCAGGGTTTACCCTGTGCCACACACAGACTGTTCCAATCTGTGGTGATAATAAAAAGGGAGGACAGGTGCTCAAAGTGAGACTGAGCCTTGGTAAGGGAATAGGTGTTTTAAACAATTTTGGGGTTGTAGTTTCTTTTTCTCCCAGTACTCTAATCAGTAATTAAAGATTTATGCTAATTGGAAATAAATTCAGTTCCCCAGATTGAGTCTGTTTTGTCTATGGCAATACTTGTCAAGCGGTATCTCTGCCTTTATTTCAACCCACAAGCTTTCTCACTCTTGATCTTCCTATGTTCTCCTCTATCCTGCTGGATGATGAGGGGTAGTGTGCAGCTGGTTGGATGCTTAGCTATCAGCCAGTGCCGCTCCAGCACAGGATGCTATTACAAATATCAGTTCACAGAGAGAACAAGCAGCACACAGTCAGACTCTCCCAATAAAGAACATAAATAACAGGGAAAATGGTCTCCAGAGGCATAGTCCTTCACTATTACCCTTCCTCCAAAAACTTCAGACCTGAACCTCCTCACTGTTTTAGTTACGTTAATTACTATTATCTGTACTGGTTACTTTTACCTTATGCCAAGGCCACTTTTCTCTGCAACTCTGAGGACTAGAATAGGGTTTGGGGGTTTTTAATGTGATCTTTAATAATGAGGAAGATGGGAAAAAAATCCAACTGATTTTACGTACCTACTGTGTGTGATGTCACATTGGATAAAATAGGCACAAATGAACTAATGCTTTTGTAACATGTAAAGGTGTAAGTATTTGTGAATAAAATTGATTTTGAGTGTAACGTGGCATGAAAAAGGAAACATTTTAATAGACAAAATTAAGGTCTATTTAGCTATCTGGAAGTTTTTTTCTGTATTGCTTATTACCTTCCNAAATCCAGTGTGATTAATTTACCTACTTTTTCTTTTTCAATATGGTAAACAGAGTGACATATCTGGATAATATATGAAGCCACAAGCTGGGTTATAGCCAGAAAACATTAAACAAGAATATACTTTGTGTTTTGCTTTCATAAAAAATTACCCTAGTGTCTC